>ML660201.1:2647159-2829904 GCA_007570785.1 Antilocapra americana | reverse complement strand
ACACACACACACACACACACACACACACACACACACACACACACACAACTGTTGTTAGGGGGAAAGATACTAGAAATATTACATCCCAAAATGGGTGAAGCTGGAAGCTGGAATAGGGAGGAAGAGGTGCTCATGAAACACTTTGCTAGGGTCCTGAATCACAGTTGAAATAAAACACAAATGTCTTCCCTTCTCCTCACAGCTTCACAAGTATTGTAGAATCATACACCTTTGGTATCTGAAAAAAAATTCAGATTTTGCATTTCTTTAGGTCGCAATGAGATGATGCTTGACGTCAGCATGAGGCCAAGCTAGCCTCTGTACTCTAAACACACACACACACACTATTTCCTTAGGAGGTAGTTGCTTCCTTCCAGAAAGTCTCTTTAGAACTTGGCAAGGCTTCTTCCCTCTTCCTGTGTTGGCTCAGTCTGTGCTATATGTTGGTCTGGCAGCATCTATTGGATTCTACCTGATGACTTGGACAGAAAAGAACAGCCTGGATTCCTTGTCTGGCGGTCTGACTTCTACAACACAGACCAGATGAACTCACAAAGCCCCCAAGGTAGGCAAATAAGAGTAAACAGAGACATTTGCAAAATAGGGTCTAAAGTTCTGTTGTCATAAGCTACATATACTTTATTTTTTAAATACAAAGCAAACTATCAAAACACTAGGAGCAACGCAGAATGCTCCTTTAAAAAAAAAAAAAAAAAAACTGGACAAAGCTCAATTATGAAAGCCAGATGCTGTGGTCCTCTGAGTCCAGGAAATGGATGCCTGTGTATGTAACTCCCTGTTTTTGGTATTTAGCTTTGAAAGGAGTTAAAATGTAGCATTTCTTCTTCTTTGTACAACTGATACATACACTAATAAGGATTAATGACCATAATAAGGATAACATGTCATACTTTAAACATTGTTTTCATATATTCTCTTTGCTTTGATCCTCCCCAAAGCCATGTTAAGTATAGTGACAGAGAAGGAAACAAAGTTATAGAGTTGAACAGACCCAGGAGAGTATACCAGAGATCCTGTCACACAACTTCCCACTGGGGATCCTTCTCTTTCTCCAAACTCTCACGAGTGTATCGTTCTAGAAATCTTCCTGTCCTGTTCTTTTCAAGAGCTAGAAAACATGCAAGAACTTGACAAAAAGATACACGGAATCACTAACCTTCAGCATGTATTCTAATGGAATATATAATATTTTTCCTTTGGGACTAATGTCATATTGTACCACAAAATGGAAAAAGCTAGCTAGCAGAACATAGTTTGAGTATTCGGGGAAGAAATTTTCCACTAAAGAAGAGAAAAACTCTGGTTAGCTAACATAAAAGTCATCTACCAACCTTACTATCTACTATCTCTCTGCACCTATTAGTAGAGGAATGCCTTCCTATTTCAAATATATGGCTTTGAGTCAATACTGAGCCATGGTTCGCAAAATCATTCCCAAAGCATCCAAAGAAAAGAAAGCATAACAGAAAAAGAAGGACAACAGAAAGACTTTCTTCCTATAATGGATTTAACTGTCCAGAGCACGCAGTACTACATGTAGACCTTCCCTCTTCATAACAAATGGTAGACATCTGCATGAGAGGTGGATTGCCATCTCCTCCAATCAAGTTTATTCTCTCCCTCCCTCCCTCTCTCTTCCTCTCCGTCACTGTCACTATCTCTATTGTACACGCGTTTGTAGAATTTCAGGAACAGCTTTGTATCTGGAAACTAAGGCTGCCAGAAAGAGGCGTGGAATAGAACAAAAGCTTTACCCCAGAGCATCCACACGTTACCAAAGCTTGCACTCAGATAATAGAAACATCGAGCCTCAGGCGACTGAGGACACTTACTGTTGGTTGCATAACGTATGGCGGATGAGGCATCCATGAAGTACTCTGGACCTATGCATCAAACAGCATTTATTAGCACAAAGCAATCACAGAGAGAACTCGGTTCTTGCGTTCAGTGGAGTCACACTAGCTCATAAGAAAGTGGAGTCCATCTGACTCACAGCAAATCAGTGCCCAAAACTAAGGATGGAAAGGAGACTCTTGGACCTGATTCACTTGGTCCCTGAAACATGGCAAAATGAAAGCAAATTCCTACTTCACTGGAGCTGGCGGTAATGGCCACATTGGCACATTTGGAGGCTGGCATTGGAGACAAAAGTCTTAGGAGGCTTCAGGGATCTGCTGTTTGGAGGTCAACACCCTGGAAGACCCAGGCGGATAAAGAAGGAAGCATTACTTAGCACGACTGCTAAGACTTCCTCTTTTTCTGTCATTGGTTCTAACCTCAAATTCTCAAGTGATCCCATCTTGGAAATAAATCCAAGTGGTAAAAGTTGGGGAATGAATTAGAGAGATCAACCAGAAATTTGGGGGAATGCTTTGGGTTAAACCCAAGTTAAGTAATCCTGTGATTTTTCTCTCTTGTAGTAATCGGTATGGTCACTAAAAATGAGGGTATGAGCCAGGAGAATGTTCTGAATGTTCCCCATCAGCCAAATGAGAAAGTCAGCTTCTAAGAGCTGATTGTCACACAGATAGCCCTGAAGATTTTGTTTTCAATAGACTCACATCAATGAGACTGCCAATGAACTTTAGATTTAGAAAAAGAAAAAAATAAGTGGTGAAAAGCAAGAATTGCTCTAATTCCTTTTTGAGAAAAGAGAGCTGGCGTTAAATTCCACTTAGGGGCCCTCCCAAGTGAAATGACAGCTCTGTGGAGATTTTACTCATGTCATCAAAGTGCTCTACAATGAGCTCAGTGGGTGGTCTTGGTTGAGACAGAGGCCAAGACTGGAAAAAATGGGTAAAAAACCAAAAAGCACACATTACACCCAGGCAGGCCTGTAGGAAGAACAAAAACTGAACAGCATCTGCACTTAGCCTCACGGTCCCAAGGAAAGGCATTTAAGAATTCAGCCATCCAGAGACCCTCTAATTCAATTCACACAAAAGTCTGTTCCACTCACCCACCAACATGTATCAAGAACCTAAGTGCAGACACAGAAAGAAAATGATCTGCTTTGGAGTGAGGGGGACCTGTTAAGGAAAAATGTGCATCGTCTCAAGCGTGATGCTCTGACAGCGGGGACCTCCTGACATGACATACGTTAGGTAGTGGATGAAGAACATGAAACTTCACTGAATTCGAAGCAATCAGCAACATCACAATACCCACCCCAAACCCCCACTCCCACCCCCACCGTATGCATGATATAAGGAAACACACCCGTGCACACACTCTCTCTCTAACTCCAAAGCTGTAACAACGCTACTCCACACTCTGGACAGCATTCATAGGCAATGTCGTTTCTAATTTGAATTAGAAGAATTGTCTAAAGCGCTACATGAGGTAAAGAGAAGGAGGGAGAAATATTTGTGATAACTCAAAGGAATAAGATAAGGAGCCCTGTTTGAGGGGAAGAATGGCTATTTCTTTCCACCTGTGCACTTAACTGGCGGCAACATCTGGTTTAGGACACACACTGAGTCTCAGATTTTCTTGTGTTTCAACGTGTGGAACCCCTGAGGTCTCTTCTGGCTTCTTTGGAAGTGAGAATGAAGTAAGAGGAGGAAGTAGCAATTACTTTTACCCCTTTGATAATTTCCCCTACTTCTTGGAGCCAATGATATAGCACCTAACCATGTAGCTTTCCATGGATACACAGAACAACTGTGACCAAATGAGATGACAATGATCCAGTATCCTAAAGGGAGTGCAAGGAGTTGCCAGAAACAGGTTCTCAGAAAAGATACACTAGGGAACTGTGACAACCAAAATAACAGACAACACACAAAGTAACCTCTCAGTGGTAAGAAAGCTGTACTGATGTTTGCTGGAAAGTAGCAAAATCATGAAAACTCAGCAGGCAGAATGGAAACGCAGTGGATTTTTATAATTCAGTGAAACAGATGCAAACAAGCTCTTGAAGGTGTAGGCTCAATGGACAGTTTGAATATTATGACATTAAGACGTGACTAGAGGGAAGACAACTTAAAAATTCTACTGTGTCCCTTTTGACTTGAGATAGTCTATCCCTGGCAAGAAAAGCCTCTCGGGACGTGCAGGTAAATCGGACATACCTGGTATGTGGAGACAGGGGAAGCAGCAATGAATGGCGTGATGGATGTCTGTGGAATCATGCGGTTGGTTGCAATACTGTACGGTGAAGAATAAAATCTGCAAACAGAAAAAAAAAGAAGATTCATAGATCTGTGATGCTAACGCACACCTGGCTGCTAACCAAATGCTACCTCGCGTGTCTGAACAAGACTGACTTCCACCCTCGTGTCACCCATTCACTGTTAACAGGAGTGGACAAAAGACTGATGGTCTTTGATTCCACTAGAAATACACTATTCTAAACAAAATGACAGCTTTGAGTCCTCTTATAAAACTGGCCACACAGAAATCTCCTAGGCAGGTGAGTGTAATAGTATGTTTAATCAACAGGGGAGAAAAGCTGTGGGTCTTGTTTTTGTTTGTTTTTAAGGCAACACTATTCTAAAGTTCCTTGAAAGAAAGGCGAATTGGTAGCACCAAGCTTTATGAAAGTGGCTGGTGTAACACAGACATAATTGCATTTATTTCTTCATTCAAGAAAGAGGATCAGCTTCTAGAGAGTTCTGGATAATTTATACTAGGTATGAGTCCATGCCCTTAGGCAAAAACTAACCTAAGTACTTTCTCCATGAAAAGAAAAGTACAATTTGTGGACAATTTGGGTCAAGGTAAGGATAGGAATCTTTTCTGAATTTAATCAAGCCACTGATGGAGGTTCTGGACCTATGTGATATTCTCCTGTAGACTCTAAAAAGCACTGAGTTTTCTAGTCCCCCAGGGTCCTGCAGTGAACAAGTATAGAAAAACACTGGGCAAGATCATATGTGGATGCATGCTCAGTCGTATCCAACTCTTTACAATGCTTATGGACTGCAGCCCAGTCCATGGACAGCCCCCTCTGTTCATGTAATTTTCCAGGCAAGAATACTGGAGTAGGTTGCCATTTCCTCCTCCAGGGGATCTTCCAAACCCATGGATCGAACCCATGTCTTCTGTACTGCCAGGAAGGTTCTCTATCATTGTGCCACCTGTGAAGCCCCTGGGGAAGAGCAGAGCCCCACAAATCAGAAGAGGGATGATTCTTCTGGATATCTATTAAAGGATAGATTTAATAGAGATTTAGGACCTCCCTGGTGGCTCAGACTGTAGTCTGCCTGCAATGCAGGAGACCTGAGTTCGATCCTTGCGTTGGGAGGATTCCCTGGAGAAGGGAATGGTTACCCACTCCAGGATTCTTGCCTGGAGAGTTTCATGGAGAGAGGAGCCTGGTGGGTGGCAGTCCATGAGGTCACAAGAAGTTGGCCACCACTGAGCGACTAACATTTTCACTATGTTCAAAGGGTATTGAAAACACTGACACTCCGTGTCCACTCAGACTATACCCTGGGCCCATAAGTTACCTAATGCTCAGATTCCTCAGAAGAATTTTAAATCATGTTTCCTTCTTCATATCTCACTGGTAAGGGAAAGTCTAGAGTGACTAACCACTGAACATGCATACAAAACCAGGTTGCCTATGATGGACTATTTCCCTTATGAGGATAGATTGGAAAAATGCCTATTAGGGATCATGGAATCATTGTTTCACTTTGCCATTCTCTTCAGTTCAGCTTAGTTCTATTGCTCGGTCGTGTCCCACTCTTTGCAATTAAGCCTCCCTGTCCATCACAAACTCCTGGAGTCTACTCAAACTCATGTCCATTGAGTCGGTGATGCCATCCAACCATCTCATACTCTGTCATCCCCTTCTCCTCCCTGTCCTCAATCATTCCCAGCATCAGGGTCTTTTCAAAGGAGTCATCTCTTCACATCAGGTGGCCAAAGGACTGGAATTTCAGCTTCAACATCAGTCCTTCCAATGAACACCCAGGACTGATCTCCTTTAGGATGGACTGGTTGGATCTCCTTGCAGTTCAAGGGACTCTCAAGAGTCTTCTCTAACATCACAGTTCAAAAGCATTAATTCTTAGATGCTCAGCTTTCTTTACAGTCCAGCTCTCACATCCATGCATGACTCCTGGAAAAACCACAGTCTTGACCAGACAGACCTTTGTTGGAAAAGTAATGTCTCTGCTTTTCAATATGCTATCTAGGTTGGTCATAACTTTTCTTCCAAGGAGTAAGCATCTTTTAATCTCACAGCTGTAGTCACCATCTGCAGTGATTTTGGAGCCCAGAAAAATAAACTCTGACACTGTTTCCACTGTTTCCCCATCTATTTGCTATGAAGTGATGGGACCAAATGCCATGATCTTAGTTTTCTGAATGTTGAGCTTTAAGCCAACTTTTTCACTCTCCTCTTTCACTTTCATCAAGAGGCTCTTTAGTTCTTCTTTCACCACTTTCTGCTTGAAGGATGGGTCATCTGCATGTCTGAGGTTCTTGATATTTCTACCGACAATCTTGATTCCAGCTCGTGCTTCCTCCAGCCCAGGGTTTCTCATGATGTACTCTGCATATAAGTTAAATAAGCAGGTGACAATATACAGCCTTGATGTACTCCTTTTCCTATGTGGAACCAGTCTGTTTTTCCATGTCTAGTTCTAACTGCTGTTTCCTGACCTGCATACAGATTTCTCAGGAGGCAGGTCAGGTGGTCTGGTATTCCCATCTCTTGAAGAATTTTCCACAGTTTGTCGTGATCCACACAGTCAAAGGCTTTGGCATAGTCAAGAAAGCAGAAATAGATGCTTTTCTGGAACTCTCTTGCTTTTTCAATGATCCAGTTGATGTTGGCAATTTGATCTCTGGTTGTGCCTTTTCTAAATCCAGCAGGAACGTCTGGAAGTTCACGGTTCATGTACTGCTGAAGCCTCGCTTGGACAATTTTGAGCATTACTTTGCTAGTGTGTGAGATAGATGAGCGCAATTGTGCAGTAGTTTGAGCATTCTTTGGCATTGCCCTTCTTTGGAATTGGAATGAAAATTGACCTTTTCCAGTTCTCTGGCCCCTGCTGAATTTCCCAAATTTGCTGACATATTGAGTGCAGCACTTTCACAGCGTCATCTTTTCAGATTTCAAATAGCTTAAATGCAATTCCATCCTCTCCAGTAGCTTTGTCTGTAGTGATGCTTCCTAAGGCCCACTTGACTTCGCATTCCAAGATGTCTGGCTCTAGGTGAGTGATCACACCATTGTGACTATCTGGGTCGTGAAGATCTTTTTTGTACAGTTCTTCTGTGTATTCTTGCCACCTCTTTTTAATATCTTCTGCTTCCATTAGGTCCATGCCATTTCTGTCCTTTACTGAGCCCATCTTTGCATGAAATGTTCCCTTGGTATCTTAAAGTCAATTCAATTACTACTTTTAGTTTAGTTTCTTTTCTTTTTTAAAATAGTTTATGACTGAGGTTGGGATTTTGGACACAAAAGCTTCATCATCTCTCAGAGGTCACTGACATTTTGAATAGAGAATCTCATGAGTCACCTTTCTAAAGAGGTATTCCACAAGAACCCCACTGAGTGTAGGCGGACTAGATTTCAATGTTTCCAGAGTTCAAAGAGTAAATTAGATTCTAAACAAGTCTCCAAGCAAGGATTATAGAACTAGAGTCTTAAATCGATTTAGGTTTCAACAAGGATAAGGTTAGGGTCTTTTGGTTAAAAAAATGCAGTTGAATAATTACTCCATTACCGATTGCATTCTCCTTACTATCCATACCTACATTTACCACATCTCTAAATCCACAGTTGTGTAGTTTAGGAAAAATGAATATTGACTATGTAATGTACCTATCAGAATGATCAAATTAAAAAAAAGAGGCAATCAGAGTTGTTCCAGATTTAGAAAAGGTGGAATTCTCTTTCATTGTGGTGGAAATACAGAATGGTACTGCCCTTTTAGAAAACAGGTTGGCAGTTTCATATAAAGCTAAAATACAAATAGCATATAACTGGAAAATCCCACTGATACATACATAGCAACTAAAGATAAATGAAAACTTGAGTTCACACAAAAACACTGATGCAATTATTTACAGTAGCTTTGATACTTGCCAAAAACTGGAATCAAGCCAAATATCCTTCAACTGAACTGATAAACAATGTACAATCCATAAATACACTGGGATGCTACTAAACAATTAAAAGAAAGGAAACACTGGTATATTTAACATGGTGAATCTTAAATGAATTATGCTAAATGACAGATCTCAGACTCAAAAGACTTTATATTTTATAAATATTTATATAACAGTATGGAAAATGAAAAACTATACAGACCAAAACCAAATAATGGATGCGAAAGGTTGGGGTTAAAGGAGGAGTCTGACCACAGAGACAAATGAGAGAGTTCTGGGAAGTGATGTAACTGTTCTGATTCTTCATTGCTTGGTGGCTCCACTACTGTGTGCTTGTCAGACCTCATGAAATTATACCCTATTAAGAGTGTATATATACATTACTTATAAAATATCCAACTTTTAAAAAGACAATTACTATGGAAGAAAACATCTATTCTTCCACTTAAAAAAAAACTGTATTGAAGGATTTATTCTGTGTATCAAAGATGGGTAAGACATTCATTTGAGTTTCTCTCTTTAACCACTTAACTTGAATCTTCTTTGTACACTAACCAGCCTAAAGCCAGCCAATGGCTTTCCACTGCAATGAGAACAAAATCTGAATTCCTGGTATCGACTATTCCTAACACAGTAAGGCCACTGTCCATCTCTCTTCCTTGAGCCAACTAGGATCCAACAATGACCTTCTGCCACATGAGCCTGCCATTCTCACTCTCATCTTGGGCCACTGACCTTACAGTTCTCTCTGCCTGGAATGCTTATTTCCCCAAATCTCCCTCTAAGTACCTCTTTTTCATTATTGGTTTCACTCAACATCCCCTTCTTCTGAGAGGTCTATAGCTAAAGTAGCAGCCACCATCTCTGTCCCAATTGTTCTCTATTCCTTTCCTTGATTTTATTTATTTATTTTTCTCTCACTGGCATTATCACTATTTGAACTATGCCATGGGCTGAATGTGTGTGTCCCTCTAAAATTCATATGTTGAAGTCCTAACTCCCAGAGTGGCTGTATGTGGAGATGGGGCCTCTAAGGAAGAAAGTAACATTAAATGAGTTCATGAGGGTGGGGCCCTAATCTCACAGGGTTAGTGTCCTTATAAGAAGAGACACTTCAGAGACTTCTCTCTCTCTCCATATACGCACCCAGGGGAAAGGCCATGTGAGGGCACAGCGAGAGAACAGCCTTGTAAAAGCCAGGAAAACAGTCCTCACCCTGGACTTAATCAGCCAGATCTTGATCATGGACTTCTAGCCTCCAGAACTGTAAGGAAATATATTCCAGTTGTTTAAACCCACATGATCAATGGCTTTTTTTTTTTTTTAACAGCAGTTGAGCTGACTAATGGAATACATTTATTGGTTATTTCTCCCTCTAGCATGTTGGCTTCAAGAGAGTTGAGGGCACCTGGACCTTGTTGCCTAGGACAGAGCCTGGGGCATAATAAACACAGGTGTACCTCATTTTATTGTGCTTTGCTTTAGTGTATTTCAAAGATACTGCGATTTTTACAAATTGAAGGTTTGTGGCAACCGTGCATTGTGAGACGATGGTTAGTGTTTTGAACAATAAGATATTTTTAATTGAGGTATATACATTGTTTTTGTAGACATAATGCTTTGCAAACTAACACTCTACAGCCTAGTCTAAACGTAACTTTTCTATGTACTTTTAAAATTGTGTGACTCATTTTATTGAGATATATGCTTTGTTGCAGTGGTCTGGACCTGAACTCACACTATCTCCGAGGTATATCTATGCTTAATACCTGAAGGCTGACTGAATGAATACATGAGTGCAAAACAGCTCAGGGAGACAAGCAGTGGTCACAGTAGAGGATGGCCAGCGTCAAATGTGAGGAGACACAGAAGACGCCATCTGTTCAGATAGGAAGCTGAGAAGTGAGAACTGAGAAAGCTGGCTTACATCACAAATCACCTATCTGTACCTCTGTACATCTCAATGAAAGCGTAAACTAATGCCCATTTCCTAGGCACGTAGAGGAATTGATAATCAGAGAAAACAGACCTTTTCTACAAAAATCATGACTTACATCCAGAAAAAAAAAAAAAAACACAAAAAGACCCTTCAGGTTTTATCTTAGATCTTACTTATGAAGCAGTGAACAGAAAGATTTATGTGGGGCTCATAATGACCTAACAGGCACTCG
The DNA here is from genome assembly GCA_007570785.1 of Antilocapra americana. Classification (NCBI taxonomy): domain Eukaryota; kingdom Metazoa; phylum Chordata; class Mammalia; order Artiodactyla; family Antilocapridae; genus Antilocapra; species Antilocapra americana. The sequence goes on along the minus strand of ML660201.1, from coordinate 2,819,639 downwards.
CGACCCCTCCACTAGCGGCCTTTTTCTCCATGTAGGTTTAACTTCTGTCAGAAACCTAGTCTCAGCCTTGCATACCAACAGCATAAATCATGCTTCACATTTTAGAGTGGCTGGTTTATTTTGCAAAATGTACCAAGTGGTATGTTAAAAATGAAAGCAATAAGGACTGGATGGACAGACAGCATTTACAGGGAATTTTATGGGGAAAAAAGAGAGCAGAAACAGAAAAACAGCCAAGTAAACGGATACTAACAAAGAGAACCCTTAGGGGAAATTTTCATGCATTTTTGTTCTATTTGCGCTAATCCTATCCGTCCAACAAGAATGATATTTCATACTCCCCAGCAAGTTCCAATACCGTCTGCCACTCAAATCAGAGAGTCATTTAGAACAGAAAATGGACTGGAAAGATCAGACTCAGCACACTATCATGATCCCCTAATTCCGGTATTCTGAAATAAGCTCTCCCCAAGTCCAAACATAAACCAGATGAATTTACAGGAAAGCTTTGCTTAAACCACGACAAGAGAGGCTGTTATTGCATCTGAGGCTTAGAGTCACCATGTCTAAAGAAAATGCACCGAGCTGGCCTCCAAAGAGAGAGCTGCAGAATGAGTTTCCCCGTCTTATCACTTGTTCTCAATCCCTGCCATGTAGCCTTTGTGGTTTAAAAACACTCTCACACAGCCACCGCATTTTAAAAGGAGAAGTAAGAAAGAACATCCAAATAAAAACTTCAAGCATAGGCATCCTATTTTGGGGGAACGGGAAACGTGAAATTGACAGCACTTTAATTTTTTGGCTACAATAAGAAAGCTAAGGTCATTTGAAACATGTGACTATATTTTTATATCTGGTATATTAATACACGCATTATGGGCTTCCCTGGTGGCTAAGTCATAAAGAATCTGCCAGCCAACGCAGGAGATGTAGGTTTGATTCCTAGGCTGGGAATATCCCCTGGAGGAAAAAATGGCAACCCACTACAATATTCTTCCCTGGAAAAATCCCATGGAGAGAGGAGTCTGCAGGGCTACAGTCCATGCGGTCACACAGAGTCGGGCATGACTGAGCACACACTCATAGATCACACTCATAGATCATGCCTTGCAAATGCCATTACAGAAAACTAGGAATGAATTTTTAACCATTTTTTTCAAGAAAGAGTTTACTAAGATATTTATTTGACAAAATGCACATAGTACATTCACAGGTGTGACAAGTGTCTCTTTTCTATACTGTCCTAAACATAAACGAGAGCTTTCTCCCCAGGACCTAGAGATATTTTTGGTCGTCACAACTGGGTCAGGGGGCTGCTACTGGCATCAAGCTGGTAGAGGCCTGGGACGCTGCTAAACGCAGGACAGTTCCCACCAAAAAGATGATACAATCCAAAATGACACTCACGTCCAGGCTGAGAAACTTTCCTTGGGAATGTTGACTGGTTACTCTGGAGAGGTTTCAAGTGAAAAAATTCCAAATGTCAAAGGGACTGAGAGATTTAATTAAGCATGATCTACCTGTAGAATTCTGAGCTGGCCTCTGAAAAAAGTCATATTTTTAAGGAACACAAAGGGTTATTTGGCTTTCTGGCTTTTAAAGCAAGTGGGCTCCAAAAGACCAGAGAATGGAAGTTTAGGTCACTGACAGGATGTTAATTTACCTGCAGAAGCGCCATCTCCAGGGAATTTAGTAGTAATACGGTAAAATCTTATTTCACTGACAATAAAAATAACACGAATGTATCAATAACCCCAGGGTAGGATTTTTTTTTTTAAACTCTAAAAAATCACACACAATCCTATACGCACACCAAAATAAATAGTGCTGCCTTGCCTTTCAGGTCCAGGGGCAATTTTGTTGGCGTCAGACCATGAATCCTTGGGGCAACCCTATAGCACAAGATTAGTAAGCTACTGGTCATCTTTATTATAATACCACGTATCTTTCACACTACATTCCTTTCCTAGTGTAATAAGATCTGGTTTCTGTATCACTTAATATCAAATGCCATATAAAACAGCTGGCAAACCAAGGCTGTAGAAAACATTTTCCCCCCACATCTCTCCCAAGAATACATTTTATTCAAATCAAACAATCCAAAAGGCATTTACACAGCAGACCTTAGTGAAAAGGGCACAAGAAAAGATGAGATTTTGACTGGGGAAGGAATTATTTCCTACCTCATAGGCTCATATTTGAAAGTGATGGGATTTCATATTGGACTGTTAAAAAAGCAACAGACCAGTAGTAATAACACATTATAGAGTTATGCCAGATAGCTCTGAAAGAAGAATGAGCATTTTTTATTCTCCTAAGTTGACCTACAGTAAAAAACAGTACCAAGTGGCTTCCTTTTCCATTGCAACCCAGAAACTTCTTCACTGCAACCTTCAAAGCCTTAGACACAAGTGACATTGAACTGATTTTTTTAAAAAGGGATCATTTGGGTACATTCAAGCAGATGGTACAACTGACAGTTTCTGCCACCTACACTCAAACTGCTCAGACACACCACGGTCCACATTTACATTTACAAATGTTTGTTCTTCATTAGAGAAAAATCAAGCAAAATTTGGGAGGACTTATTTCAGTTTTATGTTGCTGTATTTACATTGAAGTTATGGAATTCAGGACATTTAACAGTTTATACAACTGGGCTACCAGATACACCAGACACATGTCTGAATTTGATACTCAGAAACCCCCATGACTGAGCGCAGTTATAGGATGCTCCAGGATAACAAACTATGTCTTTTTATTAAAAAAAAAATTGAAGTATACTTGATTTACAATGTTGCATTAATTTCTAATGTATAGCATAAATATATACACACACACAGACACACACATTGTCATCAATGCTCTTTTCCATTACGGCTTATCACAGGATATAGTTTCCTGTGCTATACAGTAGAACTTGTTTTTCCCTTCTGTATATAATACTTTGCATCTGCCAACTCCAAACCCCCACTCTGTCCCTCCCCCACTTTCCCTCCCCCTTGGCAACCACATAGAATTTCCATATGATCCAGCAATCCCACTCCTGGACATCTATCTGGAAAAAACTAGCGCTCAAAAAGATAAAACATGTTCTTTAGATGTGCCACAGCACCAAGGGGACAAGTTCATGTCACTGCTCCATCAAGAGACCTTCCGAATCTCTTACTAGAATGTAACTGCTTTTACTCTGTGCTCCTATGACATTTATTTTAACTTTTTTTGTGAAAAGAATAGAAAAACATAAACAGTGAAAAATAAGTCTCCCCATCACCCGTACTTCTCAGCACTCTGTCGGCCCTCCCTAGAGAACTACTATGTCTTGAGTCTTCCTTCAGAAATAGTTTATGCATCTGAAAGGTAAGACATACATAAAACTCAGAGCACTCTGCGCTTCTTTCATAATACTATTGGCATTATATCTAGAATTTGTGTGCATGTCCATTGTTCCTGATAGGATGGGAACTTTTTTTCAAATCTGCATCACCAACATGATTTTAAACAGGACAACAGATAGATAGATATGGGTAGATGAACAGTACAATAGATACAAAAGAAAAGAAGTCTGCTGAACTGAGTCATACTGAGCCATCTTTAATATTAACTGGACTGGAGTTGGCTGCAACTGTATCTTTGGATATATCTTTTCTACAAAAATGGGACCAGTTTCTTCTCTACAGCAATAACTATTTATGCCTCTGTTAGCTCACTACTCTCCAAGTTAGGTTTGCCTACTGGATCGAAAGGGCTTCCCTGGTGGCACTAGTGCTAAAGAAACTGCCTGCAGGGGACATAAGAGATGCAGGTTCGATCCCTGGGTCAGGAAGATCCTCTAAAGGAGGGCATGGCAACCCATTCCAGCATTCTTGCCTGCAGAATCCCATGGAGAGAGGAGCCTGGTGGGCTACAAACAGTCCATGTGGTCACAAAGAGTTGGACACAACTGAAGTCACTTAGCAGGCACGCAGGCACGGACTGAATACGTGGGTATAAGTATGGAATAAATACTTTACTCCGGACATTCATGTTCCATTCCTTCATGCTGAATTTTCTAAATCAGTTTCTACATGTTCAAGAGGTACATGCTGACAATAACGGAGAAGGCAACGGCACCCCACTCCAGTCCTCTTGCCTGGAAAATCCCATGGACAGAGGAGCCTGGTAAGCTGCAGTCCATGGGGTCGTGAAGAGTTGGACACAACTGAGCGACTTCACTTTCATTTTTCATTTTCATGCACTGGAGAAAAGAAATGGCAACCCACTCCAGCGTTCTTGCCTGGAGAATCCCAGGGATAGGGGAGCCTGGTGGGCTGCCGTCTATGGGGTCGCACAGAGTCGGACACGACCGAAGTGACCTAGCAGCAGCAGCAGCTGACAATAAGTCAAGAAACAGGATATTGAGGAAACATACGTGGTTATTTTGACATCTTAACATTCATAGAGATGATTATTTATATGTTAGAATATAAGGCAATTAAAACCCGAAAGACCAAAACATTTTAAAAACTCGTGTATATGAAGAAATACCAAGTGAATAAGGTTAGTTAGCTACAATTGTGCTGTTCCTTCCATTTCATGATATAAAATTTCTACCTTCTTGGCACCAACACAGTGCATAATCTAATGCTTCCAAAATTCCACTCTTAACCCAGGACGTGAATAACTCATGTGCAGTTTGGCTGCTTTGGATGAAACTGGAGGTTGCATTTAAAGATAATCCGATTAGGGTGTTACATGGGAACAGAGTGGCTTGATACCAGGAAGGGGAATGGGTAATTAGGTAACGCCACTTTGCTGGAGTCAGGCGGATGTCATCAGTAACATTTTCCATTTCTGATTTGGCATTCATAGTACTAAGTTAAACAGCCTGTAAAGAAAAATAAGACATGGAACCTGCCTTCAGATTTAACAGTCCATCAGAGTGATAAATATGATGTCAGTAGGTATGTGATAAAAAGCCTGTCGCTGTGTCATGTACATGTGTGTGCTAAGTCGTTTCAGTTGTGTCCAACTCTTTGCAACCCTGTGGACTGTAGCCTGCAAGGGTCCGATGTCCATGGGATTCTCCTGGCAAGAATTGGAGTGGATTGCCATGTCCTCCTCCAGGAGATCTTTGCAACCCAGGGAACTAACCCGCGTCTCATCATTTCTCCTGCATTGGCAGGCAGGTTCTTTACCACTAGTGCCACCTGGGAAGCCCTCACTGTATCATAGTCACGTGAAATACAGTATCACAATCATGTCAGTATTGATGATGATCACACTGTACCCAGGGGGTCCTTTAGTTTTTTACAATGTCTTATGAAAAGTTATTCTTACTGTCATCTCCACTTCACAGAGGGGGAAACTAAAGCGCAGACAGCTTGCCTACATGTGGAAAATGACAGAATTTGAATGCACACCTGGGCAGGCTGGCTCTGGAGTCTGCACTTCACTGCTTACACTGTTTCTCTAATGACTAATTGTGTCATTAGCTCTGCCCCGTATGGTGTAACGGTGTTCTCTAAATGCGAGAAATAAAAGAAAGAAGGAAAGGAAGAAATATCACCATTCTCTGCAGGCAGAGAGAACTTCATAAGCAAAAAGACTCATATGTTAACATAACATGAGATGCTCCGAGAATCAAAAAAGGTCCAATTCAGTTGCAGGAACCAAATCATGAAATTCTTCTGGAGCCACTCTTGAAAATTTGAGTTTTGTTCTGCATTTAATAAAGTCCATGTAATACTTTAAGCCAGGCAGGTAGATGATTACCGATTACATTTTGCTTTTAAAAAATATTCAAAAAGGAATGTGAAAATGGGTTGGTGCTCAATTATATCAGAGGCAGATAAAAACTTGGTATAGGTAGGGAATGGTGATTGAATGAACTCAACCAGTGGCAGGCAGACAGCTGGTTTGAATATGTAGTCCAAAGAGAGATAGAAGAAGTCTTGATCAATTTTATTATTAGGAATATTGTAGGAGAGAAGGCCCAGAGAACTGGAACTATGACTTAAATGGCTTTAGAGTGAACTTTTTAAAAACTGTAAGAAGTAATTTGATGCTTTTCATTTATTTGGTTTGTGCTATGAAGGACTGATGAAGACCAAGCCCTCAGCTGGGATCAGAACAGCCAGGAGCAGCAGCCAGTGCAATGAGACACACAGGGGATGGTTCCCTGAGTCCAGTTATAAACCTGAAGCATGGACTCGGGAGTCTTCAGTTCCTAGAAGCAGGAGAAGTGGGTGGGACACAGTGTGAGAAAGGGCCAGACCCTGAGACGGATCAGTAAAAGTGGGCGGAAGAGGGGGAATTCACAGACACCAGGTGAGCAGTGCAGGGGAGGCCAAGGAATCGGCGAAGGACACGTGTGTGCTGATGCCCAGTCATGTCTGACTCTTTGCAACCCTAGGCCCGCACCTCTGTTCTCGTGAGTCCCCAGGCAAGAACACTGGAGTGGGCTGTCGTGCCCTCCTCCAGGGGATCTTCCAGACCCAGGAATCGAACCCACGTCTCTTACATCTACTGCATTGGCAAGTGGGTTCTTTCCCAGTGGTGCCACCTGGGAAGCCCAGCAAAGGACAGAGTCACGAAATGCAAGAAAGAAGCTTTCAAGAAGATATAAATGGTAACAACAACATCAAAGTCAAATGAGGCAAGATTTCAAACAGTACAAGAACTAAGAAAGTGTCACTTACAACTGACAAATTTAGAGATCGCTGGAGACAGCAGCAGGGAAAATTCCATTCAAGTCTGAGGCCAAAATTCACACTTTAATAGGCTTAATTAGAGGCAACGGGCTATGTCACTTGTCACTTCAGTTGCATCCGACTCTGTGACCTATGGACCGTGGTCTGCCAGGCTCCTCTGCCCATGGTATTCTCTTGCGATTCTCCAGGCAAGAATACTGGAGTAGGTTGCCATGCCCTCCTCCAGGGGATCTTCCTGACCCAGGGATCAAACCCACGTCTCCTGCGGCTCCTGTACTGCAGGTAGATTCTTTACCACTGAGCCACTGGGGAAGCCCAATTAGAGACAACACAGGGAGACAATGTGTAAAGGATACTAAAACTGTTTACCAGTAAAGAAAAAGCTAAAATAGTGTGGTCACTATAAGTTATGGGCAGAAAAAGATTGTTCTGTTTTTTGACTACATCACCCGGCATGTGGGATCTTTGTTCCCCGCCCCCTGCACTGGAAGCATGGAGTCTTATCCACTGAACCACCAGGGAAGTGCAGAAAAGGACTGCTTTGCTTCTATCTTCTTTATAGGTGGGGGGACTTGACTTTTACAGGCTGAAAGGAATACCCAGTGGACAAGGCGACACTGAAGATAGGGACTGCTGGATGATACAAAGTTCTTTGTCAGATGAGAGTACATAAAACCAAGAAGATGGCATCATGAGCATCTTAACTGCAATTTGCTTCCTGGGGGAAAGGTTCATTGTTGTTAAAGTCTATGTGGGCAGTGGGAGAGGATGAACCAGTTTTGCAACTGTTGAAATAGTTCAAAGGTTACAGTGTTCTACTGTTGATATGAAGTACACAGAGAGGATGATGGAAGGTGGGCGTATATACCTGCAGTTGACCTCGATACAGTGCAGATGGTGACCTGTGAGGGAGACATAGTGTCCGGGGACCGGGCAGCCCTCATGGCCTCTAAGAGGGCACCACCAAAGTTCAGACCGGGGTTGCCCAGATTGCAGGTGGAAATTCCAATTTTTTCTCTTCAGGTTTGTCATGAGTCACAATGAAAGTCTGGACACTTAGGTCTTTGGGGGAAGATTCAGATTTTAAACTGTGCATTGGAAAGATGACTGACTAAAGCAAAGCAGGCCTAGGACACTGGGGCATCTCTAATAACTGACCTAGAACCTTGGGCAAGAAGATCTTCATAATAAGCAGATGTATGGATACAGACAGGTAGATGGATTCATATATTTATGCACACATATACACATATGCAAACAAAAACACTTGCTGAATTTAGTTAATGAACATATGTATTAATTCAATGATTTCTATTTTCCGGTGTGCATATACATTTCTAATTGTAATTACAAGTATTTTTATATATATTAGACTCCAAGAACATGTACTATTAAATTACAAATATAAATTACTTGGTACATAAGTCTGTGGTCAATAAACGTCATTCTCTTACATCATACACCTGTCTTCTGTCACTCTCTGAACATATAATGCCATATTCTGTGTCTTTTGAATTAACTATGTTATCTTCTCAGCTATACAGTATGACTCTAGAGGGATTTATTCTCTGTATCTTTATTTCTTGTCTTTACTTTCTGACTACCATGTTTAGAGTGCCTTGTTGGAAATAAGAGAAGGCTTACTGGATAAATGGAGAAATATCATTACTTTTTGCCCCTAGAGAAGTTTTAATCAACAAAGGAATACATCTTTACCCTAGACTATCATCTGTGTTGACTCTTTCACGGAAGGTAGACCATGAGTTTCTTGAGCCCTTGTTTTACACAGATGCATTGTTTTTTTAAAGCCTATAGAACATAGTACTGTGCTGAAGACTTACTGAGTGACTGAATAAATGACCCTCTAAGCTGCCCAAATAGACAATGAAGTTGCATCCCTTCTATCCTATAAGTTGATATTACATGAGACCTTTATTCTGACTAATTCTTTAGGGACTGAAAGACAGAAAACTGAAAGCCATGGAGAAATCTAAGATAAATAACTGTGTAAATAAGAATAGTAATTATTCTTCAGTTTGTTGGTTCATTGCAGGATGGCCAAGGTAAAGGAAAGAAATTGGAAAGTAAGAAGAAAGTTTCAACCAAAGAATATTCAGAATGACAGAATTTTAAAGATGCTGGATTGTGTAGCTTAAGTATGATTTTTTTCAGAGGAAACGTTTAGGCTATATTAATTGTTCTAAGTAAGAGTCTGAAAACTTCCAGATGCTTATTAAAACAGAGTATGAAAATACAATCACCATGTTACTAACTTGATTCTATGTGTCACCTTTCCTCTGAGAGCCAGAGGCAAGCACAGAAGCTCTATTAATGTTGAAATGAGCTTGGGCACAGGCTAAGATGACTGGAACCTGGCAGCAGCGACACTCTAACCCCAGAGAAACGCAGCCACTTCTCCCAGACCGGTCTGTACTCCGCCCTTCACATCACTCTTTCCAGGTGGGAGAGGGAGAGAAAGATGGAATACGGGCAGAAGCTTTGTAAGCAATGGTGATGCCACTGAAATCAGCGTCACTCACAGGAAGGAAAGAAATACACTGATGAGAAAGGGATGATTTACATTTTTGTTCAGAACATAAAGAAGGATCTGAACATTTTGCTCCAGTACTATTTCAGAGTTCAGAGACACCTTAGCAATTAAAACACAGAAAAAGTGATCTACTTACCCATTCTGTATGGCAGCTGTGGGGTCATAGGTCAGGGTCATGCCAGCCTGTATTAACGGGGGAAAGAAGGGAGAGATGGATCTTAATGTTGGTATGGTAATGTCCAAAGCGTTCAGTACACACAAAGACTTTTTATCTTTGCATTCTATGATTTAAATTTACTTATTCCTATATATTTCTCCCCCGATTGCCAAAACTAGCACTTTTACTACCTGAACACCAGAATCCACCACTGAGTTAGGGAATTTATATTACATATTCAGACAAACCAAAGAACAATGGGTTTTGGATGGTCTCCATTTCTACTTCATATGCCATGCACTCTCTAATCTGGTGTCCTTATAATTTCTCATTCTTTTTAAGAACACCTATTGTATATCTCCTAGCATGGGGAAAAAAGGTAAGAATGGATCCTGGGGTACGAGTTAAAATAAATGCTACTTAAAATGCATTTGACCTTTTAGAAGAAAGTGTTGCTGCTGCTGCTGCTGCTGCTAAGTCGCTTCAGTCATGTCGGACTCTGTGTGACCCCAAAGACGGCAGCCCACCAGGCTCTCCCGTCCCTGGGATTCTCCAGGCAAGAATACTGTAGTGGGTTGCCATTTCCTTCTCCGATGCATGAAAGTGAAAAGTGAAAGTGAAGTCGCTCAGTCGTGTCTCACTCTTTGCGACTCCATGGACTGCAGCCCACCAGGCTCCTCCGTCCACGGGATTTTCCAGGCAAGAGGACTGGAGTGGGCTGCCACTGCCTTCTCCAAGAAGAAAGTGCTAAGAAATATTTATGTTAAAATAGATTGCATGCCTCAGGGTATGCAGGCAACGAATCACAGAGTGCTGTCCAACACCTTGCTGGTACCTGTCCCACTCAAAGTGTAGAAAGGGAAGGTTATTTGCATGTGATGGAAACTCCTGGCCTTGTGGCTAACAAGGAGGTAGTTTTGTTTTGTTTCCAAGGTAACACCGCCACTGAAAAACTGCATTTCTGTAACTGACAATCATTACAGAACGGAATATAAATCTGATGGTCACTGACTGATATCTCTATTTCCCCTTCATGCACACCATCGCATCTCATCACCACAAGGGAAATGAAAGTCACTGAGTTATGTCTGACTCTTTACGACCCCATGGACTATACCATGGAATTCTTTAGGACACAATACTGGAGTGGGTAGCTGCTCCCGTCTCCAGTGGATTTTTCCAACCCAGGAATTAAACCAGGGTCTCCTGTGTTGCAGGCAAATTCTTTACAAGCTGGGCTAACAGAGAAGCTGGCTTGACAATGTGGTATTATTATATAAGATGCAACCATTGGGTGAGGTAGGGTGTTGGGTAAACAGGGTCTCCTGTTCATTTCTTTCACAATTTCCTGTAAATATATAATTGTTCCAAAACAGTAAGTAAGAAAAAAATAAACTAGCTTTGAGGACTTTTGTAGAGGACTAGGAAAACCATAAAAACTTAAAAGAAAAAAGAGCTTTTGTGTTTGAGTTTCTTTTCCAGTGTGGTTGAAGGTGTTTTTCCTATTCAGCTCATTGAATTCCAAAGATTTAACACATAACCGAAATGAAAATTCTCAGGCTTTCTAAGATGGAGCCTGAAGTCTAGGATGGCCTGCTACACTGGGCTTAGGTGCATTATTTTCCCTGAATAATAATTTAAAACATTATTAAGATTTGTATGAGAAACAAAAATGTAGAACCATCTATAAATGGAACTGGCATAGAGGAAGCACACATAATTGAAATGAAGTTTGCAAACAAAGCTGAGACAGAGATGCACTGGGAAGACAGGCTTACTGATAACTCTGTCTAAAGAAATACAATCTGATAGTGTGACAAGCTGAGACCCAGGAAATGAGATGAGAGTAAAGGGGTAGATATGAAGACAGATTTCTCCCACCTTGGGAGAAGCAAAGATACTGATGTCAAAGCATGTAGATTCTAAATCTAAATTATCCCCTGGATGAGCCTCTACCATGTGATGGGTGGGAGGCTGGCCCGAGGCTGAAGACTCCCCCAGAAATGACCTGTCCAGGCTAGACTTCACGGTTCTGGGTCCTCGAGATCATCCATCTGAGATGAGATTTCCTGCTTAGAAACCCTAAGCTTCTCTCCTGTAACTTATCCAAGACGTCAGACAAAAGACAGAATAAAAAAAACCAAAAAAAAAATCAGGCTGTGTACTCAGTAAAGATAGTGTTAGTTAATAGGAGATTTAGATGATCATTGTATTTTCAGACCAAATTGTTTAAACCCCAGGAACCTTGTAGGTAGCCAAGTTTACTCCTTTTCCTTGAACTGTAGTGCTCAAAGACCAATGCTGCCCAGCCTTTCTTGACTTGTAAATTGTCATCAATATTCTCTTTTTATGCCATGTATATTTGTCTTGGCAATGTTAAGTAAGGATTTTTTTTTTTCTTTCTTTCACATTTGACTTGAATTCCTCATGGATTATAGTTAACCAATCAGGTCTAGTGGAGAATATGGTAACTATCACAAAAGTCTACTCCTTTGTTGGCTAGTATTTGATAATCAGCAAGTTTACACTGGCCTTTTCCTCCATCTTAAATATCCATTCATCTTTTAGAAGATGGAAAGAAGTAGAAAGCCATATGACTTAGTGGAAAGGATACATGTTTTTGAACCTGGGTTCAAGTCTTGGCTCTGTTGCTTTCTGGCCCTGGGACCCTGGGCAAGTTATTCCATGTATCTGAGCCTCAGTTTCCTTCACTGTTATACAGTATGGTAACACCTATGTCATACGATTGTTGTAAACTGTAAAAGACATTACATTTGTGAAGTGCCTTGCACAGTGCCTAGACACAAGACATGCATGTAAATATTACTATAGCACGAAGCTACACGTGGTAAGCCCCCTGTGAGAGTATGGATAAAGTGCAGAGTGGAGAGGCTGGGGTGCTCAGGGGAGGCACCTGGAGGAGGTACAGCTGAGTGGAACCTTGAAGACGGCTAGGATTTCCATAGATGGAGAGAAGAGGTGGAGGCCAGCTCAGGCAGAAGAATTATCATGGAAAAAGTCTTGTGAATAAAAAGGGTAAGGCGGATGGTCCACTTGGAGTAGAACATTAGTGAGAACAGTCAAAAGTATGATTTGGAAGGAAAGGAGGAAGGCCTTGATGGCTTGGCTCCTATTGGGTAATCACTGATCATTTTTCAGGTAGAAAAATGATACAAAGAGGGCCTGGGAGACTTCCCTGGCGGTCCAGTGGTGAAGAATCCACCTTGCAATGCAGGGGGCACAGGCTCAATCCCTGCTTCGGGAAATTAAGACCCCATAAGATGTGGTGCAACTAAGCCCTCAAGCCTCAACTTCTCAGTCTGCTTGATACAGTGAAGATTTCACGTACTACATACAATTGATAATCTGATATTGTCAAATAAACAAATAAACATTGATTAAAATGAGAGACCAGACAATAAGAAACAGCATGAACGCCCTGAAAACAGAGGAAAAATCCCGAGTGATGGCTGACTAGGGTAGACACTGGGGGTCAGGGAGGTAGAGGGAAACTAAATCACGGATGAACTCAAGTTTCATCTACTTCACAATTTTGTCTGGGGTCAGTCCTGCCTCTGAGGATCTTTGGCAAGAGGACACAACCAGAGATCAGCATTTGGAACACTGGGTTACAAGGCAAGACACGGGCTAAATGAAGGGGTGTTTGAGCATAACCCACTGGCTGAATAACTAACATGGGCCGCACCTGGTTTTCATTCCATGTGTAACAGATTGCTGAGTTATAATTCTAATATGGTCTTAATGCAGATTTTGCATTCCATTTCCTTTGTTCCTTTGCACAAGGTAAAAAAGAAAATCGATTTTGCTGCTCTGTCTAGCCACCTTTATACTGAACTAGAACCATGAAATTGTCATTATGTAATTACCAAATTTTATGGCATGTTTACAAACTCCAGAGTCACAAAAAAGGTAAAATAACTTGGAACAAAACGAAAATGTCACACCACGTAAGTAGAAAAGCGATGTTGAATTCTGTCGTTCTCATTTGAAAAGGATTTTTATTAAATTCACAGATATTTTCCATATTTTAAGTTCACATTATTTGTGGATTAAAGCATTTATGATTTACTTCAAAAAGAAAGGGAGTTTTTTTTTTGGGGGGGGGGTCATTTTCTAGTAGCAGCTGAGTTTTGGCTTAGTATTTCAGTCATAATAGGGTTATTTCTCGTCTTTCCAGGCAGAATCTGTAAGAACTAAATAGAAACTTCAAAATATAGTTTACAGGAATCAATCAGATGTCAATGAAAAAAATTGTTGCCTGCCATCTCAGTAAACAAAGGTGCTGCAATCATCAAGCCATTACATTATAGCTGTCCTGGTGAATCCTCTGGGAACTCAGGATGCCCATCATCAAATCATCAGCCACTGCAGCCACCTGCAAATGTATACCTTGGGGAGACTTGGGCTAAGAAAGCACAAGATACTGGCCATAGTCTGCTGAGGTGCATATCAAAGGGGTGATTTCAGTGAGCCCTGAATTTTTCATCTTCCCCGTATAGAGGAAGGGGGCTTCCACTGTGGCTCAGCAGTAAAGAATCTGCCTGCAATGTAGGAGACACAGGAGACACCAGTTCGATTCCTGGGTCAGAGATCCCCTGGAGGATGGTATGGCAACCCACCCCAGTATTCTTGCTGGGAAAAATCCCATGGACAGAAGAGCCTGGCAGGCTACAGTCTACGGGGTCACAAAGGGTTGGACATGACTGAAGCACGGCATGCATGCCACATATAGAGGAAAGCACTAAATTCCTTATGTTGAGCTACCTCATTTTTTTTAATTAAAAGTAATCTTTTGATGTTCTGACTACCTGATCTTTGTTGCAAAAATTTCTCTATATCCTGGCTCCTCCCCTACCTCTTTGGAAGCAGTCTCTTAGAATGATCAGAGATGCTGTGTCCCAGGCTTAAGTCCTCAGTTGTGTCCAATGAATAGCACATAATTTTCAAATTTTAGGTTCTACATCTTGTTTGGACAACATAGTATACCAAAATTATTTCGAATAAACATAGTGGATACATTGAGACATGTCAGTTTGACTTAGGAGCTAGACATTTGATATTCATAACTTTAAATGAAGAGGTAATTATGGAAATACTGCTTAAAATGTACTCACTAGAGAAGTACTAGGGAAGTAACTGGATTAGTTACAAATGAATAATCACAAAAATCTCCAATCTTCTAAGATCAGATTTAAGGCAATCTTTAATAAATAGGTAGTAAATGTCATTATATATTTTAGTTATTATTGTGTACTGAATTAGCACAAGATAAGTTCAGGAAGCCAATGAAGAAAAGGATAACTTGGTTTCCTGTGTATCATTTTTAAAGAGTTTAATTCTCGCACCTAATTTAAACCATATTTGCAACTGTTACCTGGTTATCATAAGAATTCAATAAATTAAATAAAATGACTTAAAACTTCTATCTGTTACTTAGTTGCTAAGTCGTGTTCGACTCTTGTAACCCCATAGACTGTAGTCCACCAGGCCCCTCTGTCCGTTGAATTTCCCAGGCAAGAATACTGGAGTGGGTTGCCATGCCCTCCTCCAGGGGATCTTCCCAACCCAGGGATGGAACCCAGGTCTCCTACATTGGTAGGCGGTTTCTTTACAGCAGAGGGTTCCCTGGTGGTTCAGTGATAAAGAATCCTTCTGCTGAGGCAGAGGTGTGGCTTCAGTCCCTGGGCTGGAAAGATCTCCTGGAGAATCCCGTGGCCGTAGGAGCCTGGTGGGCTACAGTCTCTGGGGTTGCAGAGTTAGGTATGACTTAGGGACTAAACAACAGCAATAAAAATGATATGTGAAAATGACTTAAATTATAATGCATTATAAATGTTTAGGTATGGCTACTGTAGTGAAACCTTTGTAGCATCAGTTCAGTTCAGTCGCTCAGTTGTGTCCGATTCTTTGCAGCCCCATGGACTGCAGCACGCCAGGCCTCCCTGTCCATCACCAAGTCCCAGAGTTCACTCAAACTCATGTCCATCTAGTCAGTGATTCCATCCAACCATCTCATCCTCTGTCGTCCCCTTCTCCTCCTGCCTTCAATCTTTCCCAGCATCAGGGTCTTTTTAAATGAGTCAGCTTTTCACATCAGGTGGCCAGAGTATTGGAGTTTCAGCTTCAGCATCAGTCTTTCCAATGAATATTCAGGACTGATCTCCTTTAGGATGGACTCATTGGATCTCCTTGCAGTCCAAGGGACTCTCAAGAGTCTTCTCCAACACCACAGTTCAAAAGCATCAATTCTTCGGCGCTCAGCTTTCTTTATGGTCCAACTGTCACATCCATACATGACTACCGGGAAAACCATAGCTTTGACTAGGTGGACCTTTGTTGGCAAAGGAATGTCTCTGTGGTATAACTTTGTTATATTTGTATTTAACCAGCTTGAGAATGGCAGGGGGTCAAGAATAAAGGCTAAAAATACAAGGTTAATGGTACAGTGACTCTAGTGGCGGAAGTTAGTGAAAATCTATAAATCCAAAGCACAAAGTGACTGAGAAGTTGAAAGTGTCACATGTGATCCCTGAAGTGTGGATATCTAAGCCATTCAGAGCAATCGATAAAAATCACCAGCAAAAACACAAAATGATCAATACCCAGTCAAGCTTTTGGCCAAAGAAAGGGCTTTTCACCTTCTTCAGTTAAGAGAGGCACTGGTCCTAGGTAATAATATGCTCAGGGCAAAACTTGAGGTCAGGGGCTCTTGCTGAATGGGGGTATAAGAGCATGACCTCCTGGCTTTCAGAAGAGGCAAGTGGTGGGGCTTTATTGGGAACAGTTCTGCTATGGATACATGGCAACTGAGTGGTCTGTGTCTCCTGTGAGAGGCAGTCAACCACGTAAGGCAGGTAACTGCTCTCTCCTGCTGAAGGGATGCTCCCTGGGCTGCGTGCAGCCAGTCCTTCTTCTAAGGAGAAATGTGTGAATGTGTGAGTCTCTCAGTCATGTCTGACTCTTTGTGACCCATGGACAGTAGCCCACCAGGCTCCTCTGTCCATGGGATTCTCCAGGCAAAAATACTGGAGTTGGTAGCCATTCCCTTCTCTAGGAGATCCTCTCAAATGAGGGATTGAACCCTGGTTTCCCACACCGCAGGCAGATTCTTTACTGTCTGAGTCACCAGGGAAGTCCCTCTAAAGAGAAGGCGAGGAACAAATGAGATGGGAGACAGGAAAATGTTCAAACCTACAGAAGGGAGCCAATACTGCATGGTCCCGGATGGGACAGAAGCCCTAACGAACTGTCGGGTAGAAGAGGCCAATCCACCTGTGAACTAGCTCACAGTACACTCTTTAATCTTCATAATTCCTGAACCCTCAAAGCACTGTGAGCCTCTCCCCTAATTTCCTTCTGATCACTCAGAGCGCATTTGAGACATCAGCGCTCAGGACGAGGGCTTCCCTCCTTCTCTCTCCTGTGTCGTGATGACATTCACCTTCTGATCCCAGCTACTGTTTATCAGTGAAGCCCAACATCTTGGCCTCACGATCAAGTATCTAAACTGAGCTCCAGACAATCACTGCCAAGATTAATTAGTAAGTGCATGGAGTGTCAGTATCTTCTAAAGTTACCATTTCTTATTTGGGTGTTTACTACTATCCTTAAATTAAAAAAGATTCCCTTCAGCCTCTGCTTCCACCTTCCTTTCAATCCACCAGCCATAACACTGTGCTGTGAAATCTGTTCTTACAACGGGCAGATCCAACCAGCATGGTGTCACCTAAGGGATGCATCACGGCTTACAGAGCCCTTCATGATCAAATGTGTCTGTACCTCTGACCTCCACCACCTTCCGTGCGATTCCAGACCCCACCCTTCACCAACTCAGACAGACACTCACCTTGCCCTGCAGTGTGACCTCCGGGCCTTTGTAGCTACAGGCGTTAGCTGGAAACTCTGTGTAGCACTGAGGGACTATGGGCATTCCCTTCTCCAGCCTCAGACTAAATGTCCTGCCCTCTAAAATCCATTTGCCTCCACGAAGCACTAACCCCTGCCTTTGTTCTGCTCCCATGACGCAGGGCGGGAGGGAATATGACCACACGTGCCCCTTGGGTGCCTCTCCTAAGTGGGCTCCTGGCTGATTCTGTCTTGGTATCTCCTCTTCCCAAGCCAGTTATTGGGACATGACAGACCCATCAAATGTTTGTTCAATGAATTAGTGAATGAATATATGACTTGGACATTTTGAATTTGGACTTCAGTTAAACTTATATCTGGGTCTTGCTCTTTTTGTTTTTTGTTTTTTTTGCTGTGCCACAGCACATGTGGGATCTTGCTTCCGCACCAGGGATCGAACCTTTGCCCCCTGCAGCAGACGTGCAGACCTCCACCCACTAGAATGCCAGGGAAGTCCCAAATTTGTTTCTGAAAACAGAACTGGGATATTTTGAATTTTTATTTTACCAGTAATATTCCCTTAAAAAAAATTCAACTGAACTCAATCGATAGTATCTCAGCCCTTGATTGATCAGCAGAGATAGGAAGCAGCAGCGATTATTGGGGTCACTGAGAGAGCTCCC
This sequence comes from Antilocapra americana, assembly GCA_007570785.1. Taxonomy (NCBI): domain Eukaryota; kingdom Metazoa; phylum Chordata; class Mammalia; order Artiodactyla; family Antilocapridae; genus Antilocapra; species Antilocapra americana. Next base: position 2,801,690 of record ML660201.1, on the reverse strand, counting down.
TGATGCAACAGGGTAGCTAGGGCACTTGAACCATAATATCAGCAGGAATTCAAGAGGGACTTGAGGCCCCTTCTTATCCAGGTGCCTGACCCTGAAAGCAAAGAATGGGAGACTGATAAAAGTCATCTTGAAATCTCCAGAGGTGTGTCAGGAATCAATTAAATGAAATGCAGGCGATGTATCACTTATTAAAAAATAGCAACAATAGGCAGAGAATAGAGAAGATCTGCCTCCTTGTGTTCGAGAAAAGACCATCAAGGGGAGTTATGCTGCTGCTTATGCACTGTGCCATCATATTTCTTCTTTCCAGCTTTTGCTATAACATTCATATCAGACAGAGATGTTGTCCCCTATCCAGCAATAGAAAAGGACAAGATAAAAAAGATGCAGACAGCATTAAGACTGGAAGGCTGCAAAAATCTATGACTTCACACAGAAAAAAAGCATTGTTCAAAGGGAAGCAGAATAATAGGTATCACAGCATTATGTGCGTGGGTGCACCCTAAGTGGCTTCTGTTGTTTCTGACTCTGCAACCCCGTGGACTATGGCCTGCCAGACTCCCCTGTCCATGGGATTCTCCAGGCAAAAATACTGGAGTAGGTTGCCATGTCCTCCAGGGGATCTTCCTGGCCCAGGGATCGAACCTGTGTCTCTAACGTCTCCTGCACTGACAGGCAGATTCTTTATCATTAGCGCCACCTGCATGGTATCATGTAGCTCACGGTCTCAAAGTCTGGGGAAAAGAGAACATGTTCTAGTCTGAGTTTGTCATTAAAATCAAAGTTTAATGAAGCCTTGACTGATAATCATAAAAGAGACAAGAGAACGTTGCCATATTTTATGTTGGTGCTTCTGTTTTCACCTCAGTCTAAATGACTGATCTTCGTAGATTCCAAGACATCGTTTTGCTTTCCTTTTTAACATCTGTGAAAACAAGGCTAATAGGATACTTGACGGCATTCGAGAGTTTGCCAAGTTTCTCCTCTTCTTCAGTGGTATTTAAAATAGAATTTTGCCTTTAATTGATTGTTGTTTCAGAGTCAGTGTTGCAGTGTGCATACTATTAAATCCCACACAGGCAAATCAGGTAAAAAATATGAGATGTTGAGGTTGCTTCCAGGGTGAGCCTGTGCAGCTGGACAGGTCAAAGTCTTGGGTATCTAGCTAAATGATCTGTATCCTTCCAGATCCCAGATATAGTTTGATATCACATGGAAGTTGGAAGCTTCAGCTTACATATTGATAGGGGACTTCCCTGGTGGTCCAGTGGTTAAGAATCTGCCTGCCAAAGCATTGGACGTGGGTTTGATCCCTGGTCTGGGACGATTCCACATGCTACAGGGCAACTAGGCCCATGTTTCACAACTACTGATCCCACAAACCCTAAAGCCCATGTCTGCAGCCAGAGGAGCTGCAGCAATTAGAAGCCCACGAACTGCAACAAGAGAGTAGATCCTGCTCTCCACACTAGACAAAGCCTGCTTAGCAATGAAGGCCCAGCACAGCCAAAAGTAAAATAAATAAATTAAAAAAAAATGATGGGGACCACTCTGCATCTTGTGACAGGTGGGCTGCCAAGACAGTGCCAACCATTCAAGAAGTCCCCCAGTTGACTGGTACCCCACATAGCTGCCCTGATCCACGAGGACTGCATCAAGGGTCCAGAGGAGACACGGTGATCAACCATCAACCTTTCTCCTTGCAAATGCTTGATATAATCTTCTCAGCCTTGAGCCCCTCCTAATTCCCCCACACCTCCCCCCCAAGAATACAAGTGAGCTTTTCTAGCCTCTTGTTTGGGAGTAGAGAGAAGGCAGAGGACTAGAGCTCGTCATCAATAATATTTTATCCAAACTTACACTATCACAGGAATTTATAAGATTTGCCTTTTACCTTTAATGATCATAGGTTAGTAAATATTAGAGCCAGCAGCTTTAAACTAAGGACACTTAACTAAAAGCTTTCATGCGGAGTGCTTGAGAATTGAAGTTCATGTGCCAATGGAAAGAATTCTTTTGCGATTAGAAGGGTCGTTCACCTTGAGTCTGCTCTCCAACTTGGAGGCAAATCACATGAAATGAAAAAAACTCCATCTGGTGGGCTGATTCAGAGAAGGCAATGGCACCCCACTCCAGAACTCTTGCCTGGAAAATTCCACGGACAGAGGAGCCTGGTGGGCCGCAGTCCATGGGGTCACGCAGAGTCGGACACGACTGAGCGACTTCCCTTTCCCTTTTCACTTTCATGAATTGGAGAAGGAAATGACAACCCATTCCAGTGTTCTTGCCTGGAGGATCCCAGGGACGGGGGAGCCTGGTGGGCTGCCGTCTGTGGGGTCGCACAGAGCCGGACACGACTGAAGCGACTTAGCAGCCGCAGGTGGGCTGGTTATCACACTTAACTCCAAGTGCTGTCATGTCTCCTAACAGACAATTTCTCTTTTCAAGATCATATATGTAAAAATTTTCTTTACTTCAAAGATAAAAGGACTGACTATTTGCAGAACCTAGGCATGTTGATAGATACACCTTAACTATTCCCCCAAGGTCTCATTAAAGAAAAGTACTGGACATGTAACTGTCATGCACTGTGATATAGCCAATGGAAACAGTGGTGAATTATATAGATGATGTTTCTACTTTCATAGAATACAGCTGAATATAACCTGAATTTACATGCAATTATTACTAAGTTTTTCAAGCAATTCTTTAGATATACTATTTCATAGGTAACTATACTTCAGTTTCTCTTCAACATATTACTTCCAGTGGCTCAATGGGGCAGGACTTTAATTCAAAAACAAATTTCTGATGTTTCAAAAACATCAGAAACACATTTTCTGATGTTCAGTATTGCAAAATAAAATTGCAGTCACTATGGCTTCAAAGCTAACAGAAATGGTGAAATCCTGGGCCTGCTGTCAGGTCCTTCTTATACTTAACACATCATTGACTGGGGAATTTTTGAAGAAAGTAACACCTGTGGCCAATGATATTATGTAAGTAAATATTGAAACATCTCTGGTCAATAACATTCAGGTAACAAAAGATGTATTGATACATCTCTGATCAATACTGAGGTAATATGAAGGAGTGGTGATTGATCAAATAGTTTCTAAGCAGGATGCACTAGTCATAAAAGATCCAACTAAAGGTCAAGGGGTCACGTATGTGAGTTCTGCCTTGTCTTCCTCACTGCTAGGAATGTCTCCAGGCATGGGCTTTACAGTAACATTGGTGATACCTAGGGACAACCAAATGCTTTCAAGAAAATTCAACAAAATGTTCTGTTGTGAGGGCTCCCTATGAAAGGCGACTAGAAGGATTGCCTCTTTTCTCCAGATTTTATGGAGCATGATTGCTGTTACTTCCACAGACGTCTATGTGCCCTTCAGCATCAACATTGGCCATATGAATGTGACTGAATTTGGTTCCTACAGAACAACACGCCCTTCTTATCATATGCAAACAAGTGAGTAGATAATAATGATGCAAATGATAGTAGAAATAATTCAATGTATCAGATTTTTCTTGCTAAGGAAGATAGCAAGAATGTGAATCTCTACATCGGGTCAAATGTTTAAGGGTCTTTATGAAATAATTCCAAGTCTACTAGTCACTCACAGACTCAATAAATTAATGAACATAGGATTGGAACTTTCCCCAAATTCCTTATAAAGTTTTATACATATTTGTTGAGTAGAGTAAGAACTAATGTCTTTAAAATCCATAAAAAATGATGAGAGACTCTAATACAGCTCTTCAAATAAAGACAGTTGACTCATATACTGGTTAATTGCTTTTTACATGAATGGGAGAGACAGAAACTTAACTAAGAGACTGGATCCCACTTAATGACAGTGAACATAAAACAAGATAGAATGGATTCTTGTTATTTGAAGTAATTATATTCCATGAAGTCACCGTGAACACTGAATTAGTGAATACCCAGTCACTGCCCTTAGAGGAAATATAGGATCAGGTCTGGTCACAACATTTTCACCAACTCATCAATAAAAAACCTCGTTTTATATCTGTCTACAGACACCATATTTAATATACATTGTTTACTCATTAACATTGAGCTCATGGGCAACAGCACTCTAAGTAATGCCTCAGGGAAGCCCATCTTCAGTTTTCCATATTTTCTCCATAGGGCACATTATAGATTTCTTTCACTTAGAAACACCAGACAGCACTTCAAAACTACAATTTAGGGCCACCTTAAAAATTGAAAACACCAATAAAAAGCATGAACAAGCAAAAATGTAGCCCTAGCATAGAACTTGCCTCAACTTAATAAAGGACACATAGACAAACTTACAGCTAATATCATGCTCAATAGTGAAAAGCTGAAAGCATTTCCTCTAAGATCAGGAACAAGACAAGGATGTTCACTCTCACCAGTTTTATTCAACATAGTTTGGAAGTCCTAGCTATGGCAACCAGAGAAAAAGAGAAATAAATGGAGTCCAAACTGAAAAAGAAGTTAAACTGTTACTGTTTGCAGATGACATAATACTATACACAGAAGATCCTAAAGACACTACCAGAAAACTACTAGAGCTCATCATTGAGTCTGATAAAGTTGCAGGTTACAAAATTAATACACAGAAATCTGTTGCATTTCTATACACTTACAATGAAAGATCAGAAAAAGAAATTCAAGGAACAATTCCACTCACCATCACATCAAAAACAATAAAACACCTCTGAATAAACCTACCAAAGGAAACAAAAACTTGTTCTGTGAAAACTATAAGACACTGATGAAAGAAACCAAAGAAGGCAGAAACAGATGAAAATATATACTATGTTCATGGATTGGAAGAATCAATATTGTCAAAATGACTATACTACCCAATGCAAAGTATAGATTTGAAACAATCCCTATCAAATTACTAATGGAATGTTTTTTCACAGAACTAAAACAAAAACCTTAAAATTTGTATGGAGACATAAAAACCCCCAAATAGCCAAAACAATCTTGAGAAAGAAAGGCAGAGCAGCAGAATCAGGCTCCTTGACTTCAGACCATACTACAAAGCTTACAGTCATCAAAAAAGTATCGTACTTGAACAAAAATTGAAATACAGATCAGTGAAATAGGATAGAAACCCAGAAATAAATCCATGAATCTATCATCAATTAAATTATGACAAACCAGGCAAGATTACAAATGTTGGGAAGACAGTCGCTTCAGCAAATGGTGCTGGGAATACTGGAGAGCTCCATGTAAAAAATGAAATTAGATCATTCTTTAACACCATATACCAAAATAAGCTCAAATGGATTAAAGGCCTAAATGTGAGACTGAACACTGTTAAAATCTTAGAGGAAAACAAAGGTAGAACACTCTCTGACATAAATTGCAGTAATATCTTCTTTGACCCATCTGCCAGAATAATGGAAACAAAAACAAAAATAAACAAATGGGAGCATTGAAACATGTATATTACTATATGTGAAATAGATCACCAGTCCAAGTTCAATGAGTGAAACAAGGCACTCAAAGATAGTGCACTGGGACAACCCTGAGAGATGGGATGGGGAGAAGGCAGGTGGGAGGGGGGTTCAGGATGGGGGACACAAGTACACCCATGGCTGACTCATGTATGGCAAAAACCACTACAATATTGTAATGTAATTAACCTCAAAATAAATATATAAATAAATTCAAAAGCTTTTGTAGTGCAAAAGAAACAATAAATAAACAGACAACCAACAGATTGGGAGAAAATATTTGCCAATAACATTACAGACAAATATTAGTCTCCAAAACTGACAAACAGCTCATGATGCTCAATAGCATCAAAACAAACAACCCACTCAAAAAATGGGGAGAAGACCTGAATAAACATTTCTCCATAGAAGACATACAGATGGCAAACAGACACATGAAAAGATCAACATTTCTAATTATTAGAGAAATGCACATCAAAACTCCAATGAGATATCACTTCACACCAGTCAAAATGGCTATCATCAAAAAACCCCAAAACAATAAATGCTAGAGAGGGTGTGGGGAGATGGGAAACATTCTACATTGTTGGTGGGAATGTCAATTGGTACAGCCACTATGGAAAATAATATGAAGTTTCCTAAAAAAACTAAAAATAGAGTTACTATATGACCCTACAATTCACTTCTGAGTATGTATCAGGAGGAAAGCATGATCTGAAAGGATACATGTACCTCAATGTTCACTGCAGTACTGTTCACATTAGCCAAGACATAGAAGCAACCTAAATGTCCATTGACAGAGGAATGGATAAAGAAGATGTGGTACATATATACAATGGAATATCACTTTGTCATTAAAAAGAATGAAATAATGCCATTTGCAGCAACATGGATGGACTTAGAGGTTGCCATATCAAGTGAAGCAAGTCAGAGAAGGAGAAATATCATTCCACATCCTTTATATGTGGAATCTAAAAAAAATATACAAATGAACTTACTAAACAGAAACAGACTCACAGACTTAGAGAATATACTTATGATTTTGGGGGGAAGAATGGGGGAGAGAAGGCATAGTTAGGGAGTTTGGAATGAATATATACACACTGTTATATTTCAAATGGATAACCAACAAGGACCTACTGTGTAGTACATGGAACTCCATTCAATGTTATTTGGTAGCCTGGATGGGAGGGGAGTTTGGGGGAGAGTTGACACATGCATATGTATGGCTGAGACCCTTTGCTGTCCACCTGAAACTATCACAACATTGTTAGTTGGCTATATCCCAATACAAACCTAAAAGTTAAAAAAAATGTAGCCATAAGTAAGAATACTATTTAATCGTATAAGAACTGAAAAAAGAAGGCAAAGTGTCATGTGTTCAGCCTCAGCTGGGAGCGTGTATTTGGTGACTCAAACTTTTTGCTGTTCTGCACATATTCAAATGACTAAGAAAGGAGACTTCCCTGGTGGTCCAGTTATCTAGATTCAGTGCTCCCAGTGCAGGCAGTCTGGGTTTGACCCCTGTTCAAGGAATTAGATCCCACATGTTGCAGCAGGAAGTTCACAGGTCACAATTCAAGAGTCCCGCATGCTGCAAGGAAGATCAATGATCACACGTGCTGTGGCTAAGACCCGGTGCAACCAAATAGATAAAATAAATATTTTTAAAAAATGATCATGAAAGCACTGGGGATACTGATACTGGGTAGCAAATAAATTTTAGTAAGTGGGATAAATATACACATTTGGAGCCCACAAATTGTGTCTTTCTTCTTTGATTATTTCCTGAGTCTGAGTGTTTCACTAAACAAAAGGAAATTTTGTAAGTTAATACCATTACTTCTAAGGACTCTAAAAATTCTTTACACAGAAGAATTTGGTAACCTCACCCTTGAAATAGATTAGGGTGTAGAAACCTAAAGATTATTTACATTTAGCATTATGAAGCCTGTAGAATATGCAAAAAAATTCCTGCCTCCTAATTATTTGTTTTTTCAAATTAAATATTGATTTATTTGGCTGCACTGGGTCTTAGCTGTGACATATGGGATCTAGTTCCCAGGGATCAAACCTGCATCTGGAGCTTGAAGGTTTAGCCACTAGACCACCAGGGAAGTCCCTTAATTCTTTCTTAAGTCCAGAAAGTCACCAACTGTGGTATCGGAATGCTTCTTCTTTTGAAGATAATAGTTTTGAAAGATACTTAAAGTACTTGAGCATGTACTCTTCACAACCACAGAGGTTGCATAAACACATTCGCAATTGCCATTATTTGGCAGACTAGGTCAGTTAATAATTATCCTCTTTCCTTTTAAAAATGCCAGCCATATAATCCATCAGTTCTCAGTAGTAGCTCAATCTTCTCCTTGGTATCTAGCAAGGGTTCATTCTTTTCTGTTACTTTTGCATTTTTCTTTCATCTTCTCCATCCAAGTCCCCTCCCCTTGCCAGCTCTTGGCTTTCTTGATTACATGTCCTCCAAGAGAAAACTGGCTAGAAATTTGAAAACCAGGTAATGCTTCAGTGCTAAATAATTTTTGAATGCAAATAATGATTGTGAATATGATCTTACGAAACATTAACAATGTTGGTCAAAGTAAAATTAATTTCTATTTGTTTTAGGATATATTTTTAAGTCAAAAGTTCAGCTGGAAAGTCATATGAACAGTAGATTTTCTTTCAAACATGTTACATCATTAACAATAATAACACTTGGAAAATAAAGCGATGTAGCATAAAACTGGCAATTGAGGACTGACACAGTTAAGTCATGTGAAATGCACAGTGAGGCCGGCTTTCAGGTTAAAGGGCCCTGAGTTGTGTATGTGATGATATTATGGTAGTGTAATAGTAGCCGATACTTGAGTAAGTACACATTGCCAGACACTGTGCCCACTGCTGTACCTTCAGTACCTCATTCACGCCTCCCGTTCACCAACGGCATGCTGTCAACCACTCTCCTTCTACTGATGAGGTGACAGAAACTGTCACTCAGCTTGAGATGGCCAGAGCTTGGCCCTTTGGTCACTTAAGTAGAATGTCTGGTAAATTATGACCGAAAGCAAACAATTTTGAGCATATCTCAGATGCTGACACACATGATTCCTTAAAATTTTGGAAGAATTGTTATTTTAAATGGGTACATTACAGAAGGACTGAAAATTTGTTAAATAACACTCCAAAGCTTAAGTTACTTCTCTTAGCTTTATTCTGAGCCACTCAGCACCCAAGGACATGGATGCATCCACTGGACAAGTTACAGGGTAGAGCTTTGCAACTTTTGGGAGAAATGGGGGATTTAAATGCACACAAATCAATTGCTCAGCTACTTAACCTGAAAAATAGTCAGTCAATCAAATGAATAGTTAATGGTTAGTAACAAGACAAATGTGAGTTGACATTCTAGTGACTACTGTTTTTGTTATTTTGTTTGCTTGTTTGTTTGCTTTTGTTGCTATTCAGCTTTGGTTTTCTTAACCTGTTTATAAGTATGAAGCCAGTTACAGTGAGTGATTTTATTTCTGAAACACTAAGTGATATTCAATTCTACTTTGAATTTCCTACTTTGCCATTTTAGGTTTCCAGAGGGTGGAGGATCTCTTTGTATGTTTCTATCATGTCTGTAGTACCCAGTCTTGGATACTTTGGCTTCAACTCCATGTTACCAGCTGCATTAGCCCCTAACAAGAGAGTCAGCCTGTCCTTTGAAGCCAGGAACTGACTTCTCTTCTCCAGCTATGAAAAGTCCTAGATAGCAGCCTCTTCCAGTAGCAAACTGTTGCGTCTACACTGAAAATTTGTTGTTTAGTGTAGCAATATTCATGAATTATCTTAATGAGAGACAGCTTCTTCTTCTTCTTTTCTTTTCTTTTTTAAACTAGCATCAGGAACCAACCTCTGCTTACTTCAGACTTTTCTTCTGCAGCTTCCTCATCTCTCTCCGTTCTCCTAGAATTGAGGAGAGTTAGGGCCTGCCTCTGGATTGGGTATTGGCCTAAGGGAATGTTGTGTCTGGCTTGATCTTCTATCCCGACCATTAAAACTTTCTGCATGTGAGCAATAAGACTGTCTTCTTTTCTATCATTCATGCGTTCACTGAAGTAGCGCTATAATTTCCTTCAAGAAATTTTCCTTTGTGGTCACTACTTGGCTAACTGTTAGGCACAAGAGGTCTAACTTTCCACCTATCTGGGCTTTAAATATGCCTTCCTCATTAAGCTTAATTTTTTTTCTAGCTTTTGATTTATAGTGAGAGACACGGAACACTTGAACACATAGAGACCATTAACTGGCCTAATTTCAGTGTTGCTGTGTCTAAGGGAACAGGGAGGCCTGTGGAGAGGAGAGAAACAGGGGAATGGCTGGTCAGTGGAGCAGCCTGAACACATGCCTTTATGGATTAAGTTCACTATCTTATGTGGGCACAGTTCATGGTGCCCCAAAACAATCACAGTAATCACATCCAAGATCACTGATCGCCTATTTGTTACGGTGGTCTTTTTGGTTCAGCAGTTAAGAGTTTGCCAGCCAAGGGAGGGGACGGGGGTTCAATCCTTGGTCCAGGAAGATCCCACGTGCTGCAGGCCAACGAAGCCTGCATGCCACGACCACTGAGCCCACCCTCTAGATCCATGCTCTGCAACAAGAGCAGCCTCCACAAGAAGGCCAAGCACTGCAGCTCGAGAAAGCCCGTGTGAAGCAACACAGACCCCTGCAGCCACGAACAAATGAAATGAAATCATTTTTAGAAAATGGAAGGACTGCTTGAGCGCTTGGAAAGAGAAGGCTCACAGCCCCTCTCCCGACCCTTCTGCTCCAGCTCTGGGCGTCACTTGAGAGGTTAATTAATAACTTTCAAATATTTCAGTGTTTTTCTCTTATGCAAAAACAGGTCCACCAGCATGTACCTATATTTCAAAACCTGGCTAATTTACATTAAGTCGTGTGTATGATGGGTTCAGTGATAGCACTTCATCAAACTATGGTAAAAGAACTGTTATCAAAATGCCACCCAGAATTAAACAGCTTTACATCATTAATGAAAAGTTTAATTAGTCTATCAATTGTCATGTTTAAGATGCTTCGAAGTTGCTTGCAGTCCACTGGTTTTGCCTTTGAAGCATTGGCTCAGAAATCCTTCTCACACTGTCATTTTTCGCCTGACTTTAGAGACAGGATAAGTAAACAGAAGCCTCAATCTGCATTATGATCTCAGAGTCTGAAGCATCAGAACCTTCACTATGATTTTTTAATTTTATGTAGTGTTAATGTTGGTTGTTCAATGGTGTCTGACTCTGCTCCTCTGTCCAGGGAATTCTCCAGGCAAGGATACTGGAGTGGGTATCCATTCCCTTCTCCAGCAGGTCTTCCCAACCCAGAGATTGAACCCAGTTGCAGGTGGGACTCTAAGGCAACCATTATTTTACATAATAACACAAACAAGCACAAACAAACACCCCAAATGATCTCCTTATAAAGCTGGAGACCACAAGGGCTACAAGACAAAGGAGAAACAAAACCACCAGCCAGAAATGGACTTCAAGGAAGATGCGTGTTTCAGTCTGGAGGAGGGGAGGAAGCAAATAAAGAGAAACCTCCCCCAAGAATCTGACCCACAACCTGGCTTTGGTTAGAGTTTCAATTGATACAATCTATGCGGTCAAAGACCTAAAGCGGAGTGTCCCCAGGTGACTAATAGGAGCACATGCAAACTGTTTTGTAATACTATAATAAGGTGTAATAAGAGTTTTCAGTGGTTTTAAAACATGGAAAAACAATAAGAAAAACGTATGTCTTAGAAACAATGAAATACAATAATTAGAATGGATGGCTTTCTAAGAAATAATTAAATATTGCTTACATAGGATTAACTCACATGATGTCATACCTAACACACCATACTTACATACACACGTATTTTACTCTAGCAAGTACATTGCAAAGGGGAAATACAAGAAAAAATAGATATTAACATAATAATGGTCAAAGTAATCCAATATTTTTGGTATATCTACTTCTAAGACCATAGTCATGGTGTAAAAAGTAAAACACTCATCTCAAAACCAAGATATCTGATAAGTGTACTTTTAGTTCATGCCATTTTTTCTTTCCGATTTCTGGCCTCTGAATGTCTCTACATAATTGGAATATGCTTCTATTCATCATAGATATGTTTATGATGGTCCCTTGATTCTCACATTCAACGAGAAAACCTATAGCTCTTAAAAAACAATCTTAGAAAATGAATATTAGGAATATACCTTTAAAACTTACATTTAAACTACAAGTGCTCTGGATCCTAACCCTAACCCCACAATGCTTTGCTGGCAATAACAGCACGTGCTGTCTTTGTTATGTCTAAACCCAGAGCCCTGGATGCTGTACAGAGTACCAGAGAGGGTTCTCTAAGTTTATATTTCTTTTATGTTTATTGGTTTGGTCTCTAACAAATGAAGAATCAAGTGAGGGGTCCTGCCTCTACTGGCATCTATTCAGTGAATGCAATAATACAGGAACTGTAATTCCAGTCATCAGTGCTAAGTTATCTAGTTAAAAACTGAGGCTTTGGGGTTATGGTCTGTGATCCAGAAACCTCTAATCAGCAAGCATTTGACTCAAGTAAATTTTGAAAGACGAAATGATTCCTTCTAGACCACAGATGACGGACACAGGACCAATGTTAAAATGAATCCTACAAAAGATCAGCTGTCTTCTGGGAGACAAACCTCCCACTAAAAGCACACGGTCACACCCTGCCTCTTCTGTTTCGACACAACATAGACTATTCTTCTAAAATTAAAATACTGGATTCCCCCCCTTTTTTTTTAGCTTCAAGTGCTCCATGCAATTCTCTTTTTAAGGTAATGAATTACAGATTACATAGTATTTCAACATAGCTATCTGCTTTACTAGGGGTTTTGAGATCTACATGGAAATACCCAAAACAGACTATAGCTTCAGAAATTGAAAAGTGGCTAAAGGTTTTGCTGAGTAAAAAAAAACTCAGCCTCTTTTCTTTCCTTAAAACTGTAATCTCAGTATTGAAAGTGCAAAATGCTCTACACCAAGTAGGATGCCGCTTAAATGGATGAAGTAGATGCTTTGAATAGAAATACTAAATAAAGCTCTTCTGTTGAAATGATGGGCTTGGTATAAAATGGCATTTATTCAAGGCATTCAAACAACTCCTTTCTATTTCACAAAGAATAAAAAGACCTCTTAGAAGCCCAGACACATTTTCCTTGTCTTCTTATAACAAAAATAACCAAAGGGAATCATCCCCAAGTGGCATTGGAGCCATAAGCTTGCTTTTCTCCTGTTTTGTGTTAGGAGACTAGGTGGGTAATTAACTGTTAAATACTTTTCTCCTTGTTGTGAAAAGTAGAACCCTGTGTGTACCAGCTCTTCTTTCTCCTTGACCGACAGAAAATGTCACATTTTATGTTGATGTGTACATATAAAAAACAGATCAACACGTGTATGAGCATTTGAGCATGCTCTAAGTACACATATAAATAAAACTAGAACATCTTAACGGCAGAATGAAATAAATCTAACTTTGTTTTCTTCCAGACACAAACATGTCACTCTCACTCTTGGTATCACTGAAAGTATGTTCTTAAGTAATCATACCCTTATTTTATAACTATGGCAATTATGGAGTGATTCTTCATGGCTAAGTCTTTCAGGAACTATTGATATCTATTGGTTTCACATTTGCTGAGAGAGGATTTAATGACAGTGCAGAACTAGGGTCAGTCTGGAAGTCCTATTCTCCTTCTCAAGTGATCATATTCTGACAAAATCCATATAGGTCTGCTCACTCGCCCCCTTTGAAGCCATCTGGTTTTCTATGGGACCTGGTTTCCTCATGGCCCCGTGTGTCTGTCTTGCCAGCCTTCTGAGGGATGTCTGAGCAAAGGTCAGTCAGGACTCACCTCTCCTTCCCTGGGCCAAGGCCTTCCATTCTGGGTGTATTTACTTTGATTCTGTCGCTTCTTTTGTCCTCCATCAGCGAATTTGCACAGTAAAGGCTCACTAGGGGCTGGGAAGATAAGAAACCAATTTTACATTAGCAAATCCCCTTTCAAATAAGTGATTATGTGAGTCACAGTAGTGCTTTGTAATGCATATCTTTTGAAGTCTTTTTGCTTCTGGAGAGATATTTGGCCCCCTTTTAGTTTCAACTCTGTTGGCGGCTGTTCTAACTAACTGGGCTTCAAAAAAGTACTGGCAGACCATCAAAGAATATAACAAATATTGTTGAAAGAATAATCTGTTTAAGCAGAATGTGCACTTGCCTTAAGGTAGAGTAAGAAGACAAGAACCAACCCCTTCTGATTGTGATGGTGTTAAAAACAAGACAACAAGCCCCACATGGAGTCACTTATGCTAAACCCCTTGTCACTGAACAGACTTAAGTACAGTTTCGGCCTCTCTGAGAAGTGGAATCTGAAACCAGTCGATCAGAAATGACTTGGTCAACACTCACAGGTCACCTCCCTGGTAGACTCCTGCCTTCCCTTTAAAGAAAGTGACTTGGGCAGAACCAATCCACTCTTTGCTAGAATGCCTTCCATTTTTCATCTTGTACAGCTCCTGGGAGCTCCTGTCTCTCTGCTGGCTCGGATGCTGCCCAATTTATGATCTCCCACATGCGGTACTAACTCTTTGCTCTTCTCTGCATCCTTGCCTTTTACCATGCAGCACTGCTGACTGCTATACTCAGTTTTTGAGTATCTGCCATGTATATAGGAAGCATACATATTATTAAACTTCAATTTGTTTTTCTCTTGTTAAGTTGCCTTTTAATACAGATCTCAAGATCTTGAAGGAGTAGAGGGAAAATTATGTTCCTCTTCTATTACATATGTGTGCGTTGTTGCTTAGTCACTAAGTTGTGTCTGCCTCTTTTGTAACCCCATGGACTGGAGACTGCCAGGATCCTCTGACTATGGGATTTCCCAGGTAAGAATACTGGAATGGATGACTGTTTCCTTCTCCAGGGGATCATCCCGGTCTGAGATTGAACCTGGGTCTCCTGCATTAGCAGGTGGATTCTTTATCACTGATCTACCAGGGAAACTCATATATATATACATACACACACATATATATACATTTATATATGTGTGTGTATGTATATATACATTTAAAAGTCCCTTTTATTGGTGGAACTTTGGAAGATTAAGATATTGGGGAGCAGCACTGCAGGAAAAGAAAAACCTGAATACACAATTAACCTTGAGATTTCTTTTACTCACTAGCATAAAAATTTTTGCAGATGCATCCTTGAAACATATACTACCAGATAACAATAACCTAGAAGTGTATATGGCACAGTGGTAAAGAATTTGCCTGCCATGCAGGAGACCCAGGTTTGATTCCTGGCTGAGGGAGGAATCATTCCTGGAAGCAAATGGCAACCCACTCCAGTGTTCTTGCCTGGAGAATCCCATAGACAGAGGAACCTGCTGGGCTATATAGTCCATGGGGTCGTAAAGAGTCAGATACCACTGAGTGATTAACACACACACAACGATAATCTAGCGAGACAAGGACCAAAGATAGACAGACGAGAAGATTCTGGATTTTCAACCGATCTTTAAGTTTACCACTATTGAAAAGGGAACTTTCAAAGAAAAAATATTTTAACACTAAGGGAAGTTTAAAAAGTCACAGAGTGAGACTTTCTTAGGTTTCAAGAGAGGCTGTGGTGGTTTAGTTGCTAAGTCGTATCTTACTCTTGCAACCCCATGAACTATAGCCTGCCAGGCTCCTCTGTCCATGGGGTTCACCAGACAAGAATACTGGAGTTGGTTGTCATTTCCTTCCCCAGGGACTCTTCCCAACCCAGAAATCGAACCCAGTCTCCTGCATTGCAGGCAGATTCTTTACAGACTGAGCTACAAGGGAAGCCCTAACAGAGATATCTTTGCAAATGATATTTTACAGTATCTTAGAGTCTTCAAGTCTTAGCCACCCTGATATTTTAGGATCTTCATACTGTTAGGCTGTGGATGCTGACAATGACCTATTTGTATTTGTTGACATTGCTAAGCTGAAACATCTGCTGTCATTTCAGTAATATGAAGCAGATTTTCATGGAAAAGAAGATAGGGC
Organism: Antilocapra americana; assembly: GCA_007570785.1. Taxonomy (NCBI): domain Eukaryota; kingdom Metazoa; phylum Chordata; class Mammalia; order Artiodactyla; family Antilocapridae; genus Antilocapra; species Antilocapra americana. The sequence continues at coordinate 2,786,102 of ML660201.1, read as the reverse complement.
CACAGTGATTTACTAAATGAATTAAAGACATAAAACCCCCAGAAACAAATGTTCAAAAGTGCCATTAAAATAAGATGGAATATCCATAATATTAGCTTTGAATTGCAGGCATGTCATCCTGATAGTTTCCCAAGGGACCATTTTAGTGAGAGTGGAAGAGAAAATATTAGTAAATTATATTAATCAGATTTATATAATCTTCTAGTCTTCATGTGATTTCTAAACACCTGTAACACAAAAATCCAAACTCCTCAATTAGAAGATAAAAATCTGTGCCCTTAATCTTAACTTTCATCAATCTCCTCTCCTCCCCCAGGGGTTTACAGATCTCTCGCCTATAAACGCTATTTTCTCCTGCCTGAAATTTCCTTTCCTGGCTCCCCCAAACGTGGCCCCTCTACTTGTCCAGCAAATTATGAGGTAACCTTCAAAATGTAGTTCAAATGTCATATTCTTCAGGAAGCCGTGTCATTTCACAGTGTAATTACCTAGGGCTTACTTGGCAAATTTTTTCACAGGTTGAATGACATTTTGAAACTGAGTGGGACCCTGTGGTGCCCTACTGGGTACAAATCCTTTTCCTGTCCCCTGTTTCTTGTTTGTAGGACATAGGTTTCATTCCATCTCCTTGACCTTCCCTGAGCTCCAAAGGACAGGTCCAAATAGTTGCTAATCAGAGAAGGGAGGGGATATGAAGACAAAGGAGGAACAGCCAAGAAACAACAGAACACCCATCCTGGGGCAGGGTCCTAGTTCCAGCTTTAGGGATATAGATGATAACATATCTCCAGTTCTTCTGTAGGAACTAAGGTCCCCATGCAGGTGAAGGATGAAAACTCCAGACTGGGCACAAAATTCCTGGATACCACCCTATTATCTTATCACCAACCAATCAGAAAACTGCCTGTGCACTGTGGAAGATAACAAAGACTTTGACCCCTTCCCCAAATGATTAACAGAGATTAATTTTTAGTTTCTTTAAAATTTTTCATGGGACTTCCCTGGTGGTCCAATGGCTAAGATTCCACACTCCTAATGGAGAGGGCCCAGGTTCAATCCCTGGTCAGGATCTAGATCCCCTCTGCTGCAACCAAGAGTTTGCATGCCGCAGTGAAAGACTCTGCATGCCACAACTAAGGCCCGGTGCAGTCAAATAGATAAATGAATAAATACTTAAAAAAATAAACTTTCATGGTTGAGCAGAATCTCCGGAGCTGGTTCTTGGACACGAGTCTGCCTTTTCCCCAGGTGCCGACTTGCTGAATAAACTAACCTTACCTTTCATACCAACACTTGCCTCTCAAGTATTGGCTTTATAGCAACAAACAGCCCAAACTGGGTTTGGTAACACTTTCTTTTTGTGTTAACAATTTCCAGGCTTGAAGGTGGGAAGTGATTAGAGGTCTGAGTGAAGTTTGTGTGTGTATTGGTGTGAGTGTGAGAGAGAAAGCTGTTAACAGCATCTTGCACATAGATTTACAAGATTCTTGACAGTGCTCCTATTCAAAGTGTTGGCCAAGGACCAGCAGTAATGGTATTAGCACATGGGAGCCTGTTGGAAATGCAGAGTCAAGGGCCCTTTCCCAGATACACTGAATTAAATTCTGTATTTGCACCAGATCCTGAGGTGATTTCTGTATACACTGAAGTTTGAGAAGCATGGATGTGATGATGACTGACTCCTTAAGGAAGGAGGAATATATCTCAGAGGCCAAGCATGAATCCTCTGAATAATGAAGTGATTTCAGTAGCTGAGAAATATATTATCTACAATTTCCTTATTGCAGTTTTACAATGCCAATTAATTTTGTTTAGTCTCTTTTAACAGTAGTTAAAATACAGGCTAAATGAAGAAAAGGGCTTTGTGGAAGTGAGATGCAGTTATCAGTCACAGATTGCAATGTGCCAGAAGACATTATGGTCTCTCATATAAATGGGGGGTATTTAAAATATAATTATAACAATGCATGGCAATAAAGTTGCATGGTAATTATGAAGGAGTAATTACAATTTGCTTGCTTAGTGGAGTATTTCTAGTCTTTCAAACTTTGTATTAAACATAAAACACTGGATGCATAAGCTGATAAAATAATCTAATGGTTTACAGGATTTGCTATTATATTTTAAGCAAACAAACCAACAACAAGTATTTTGCTTAATGAAATCAATACAAAACACTATATATTGATTTTTATTTAAAACTTAACACACCTTCAGTTTTGATTCACTAAAAATGTTTCTAACATTGTATCCTATAAGTAGATATGGATATATACTCTAATATGTATGACTAATAATAGCAGAATTCCAGCTGTCCCTCAAGGAAGATGAGCATTTTTAATTTTTAGCATGCAGTTTATATAAACTCTTCCAGTATTTGTATTGGATTTGTGAAGGATTAAAAAAATATATATCTCTTTATTACCTAAATTACAATTCTGGTGTTTTAAATGTTAAATTTAAGAGTTTCTCACCTCAGATAGATTGCAAATCTTCAGGAAAAAAAAAAAGGAGTGGGAAGAGTTGAATTGAGAGAGTATGTTACTGACAACAGAAGCAGCTTATTGAAAGGTTAGCATAAAAAATCTTTGAGTGAGTGTACAGGGAGGAGATTAAAAAAAAAAAAAAGAATTTCAAGAACTAATATAAAGGGACTTCCTTGGTGGTCCAGTGGGCCAAAAATTTGTGCTCTCAATGCAGGAAGCCTGGGCTCCATCGCTGGTCAGGGAACTAGACCCCCACATGCTGCAACTAAAGATTCTGCATACCACCAAAGACATGACACAGCCAAAGAAATAAATCAATATTTTTTAAAAGAACTAAGATTAAATATGATAAAATTTGAATCTAGAACCCATCATTTTTTTTTCAGGTATAGATATGAATTAGTTTTTATTTGAAGCAAATTATCCCTGTGATGTTCAGGGCAACATATACCTGCATAGTCTGTTCTTTGCGACTTTGTGCAGTAATCGCTTACTGACATGTATGCTTGACTGAACGAATTTCCAGCCAAAAATCAATATAGAAGATGGTTTCTCCACTACCTTTTTGGAAAAAGTTATCTCAAAGCTATTGAGCTGTCTCCCAGGTTACAGTCCTCAGCAAGGTCCCTGAATAAAACTTCAATAACACTTACATTGTGTGGTTTTAAGTTGACACAACAATGCATTGGGTTGGCCAAAAGCTTTGTTTACATTTTCCCATCTTAAAGAAAAAATCGAAAGAACATTTGGCCAACCCAATATCTGAACTTTCAGCCCTTAATGCAATTCTCCCGTTTTTAATCTTCCTGCTGTCTTCTACCTGACCATTGTCCCCAATTCCTTCATATGCAGACAGAAGTAGCCTGTACTGATATTGCATAAATAACGATGTACAAATGATGGATCTAAAGGACTTCCCTGGTGGTCCAGTGGTCAAGAATCCACCCAACAACGCAGGTGACAAGATTCAATCCCTGGTCTGGGAAGACCCCACATGGCATGGGGCAACTAAGTTCGTGAACTGCTACTACTGGGCCCATCCCTGAGAGCCCTCTCACCACAACTGGAGAAGCCTGAGCGTAGCAATGAAGACGTAGCATAGCCAAAAACAGACACGCAAATTATGGATATAAGTGCGGTTCTAACTCTGTGTTAGAACCCAAGTCCTTATTTATTTATTTTTTTCACTACTACCTTTAAAATACTTACTGACATATCTAGGGAATTTTGCAGGGCGAATCCCTATGATTTGTCTACAAATAATTTGCTACTTTTCTTCCACATGTGCTTTATAATGATAAACATAATATACTATATGTATGTACGTGACACAGTGGTAAAAATATTCGCCTGTCAGTGTAGGAGCTGCAAGAGATGTGGGTTCCATCCCTGGGTCAGGAAGAACCCCAGGAAGAGGAAATGGCGCTCACTCCAGTATTCTTGCCTGGAGAATTCTGTGGACAGAGGAGCCTGGCGGGCTACAGTCCATGGGGTCACAAAGAATTGGACGTGACTGAGCGACTGAGCACAGCATATAGCTATATGAGTCCCAAATATAGAGTATAATTGATATGGCAAAAATTACCCGAAGGTTACAACACAGAATTATTATACTTTGGAGTTACAAAGTCTTTTGCAGATGACAAAGTGAGCTATTTGGTTACATTTCCTTACAACTTCTAGCAGCTTGTTTACCATTTAATTATGTTTTACATGTACTATTAGTATAGTAAGTGTGGTATAGTTATTTGGACAGCTGAAATAAACTTCCATCCTGGAAGTGCTATAGCTGCTATCAGTCATCTGATCTTGAAATGCATTTAATTCAACTTTTTATTTTGCCAATCAGAAAAATACAAGTCTGATGAATTGCTAGCTAATTTGTGGTAGATGATGGAAATATCACATCCAGAATCATGTATTCTGAATTTCTAATCAAACGCTGTCTCCAACTACTTATTTTCTACCTTCCTTACCATTGGGGTAAATGGAAACGAGTTTTAGGCAGTTCTTGTGATTGACCCATATCTTGGGGATGGAGCAAAAAGACTAGACATTCACTAAGACAAGATTACTGTGGTTCTCTGTGCACAGGTTAGAAGATCAAGCACCCAATGATATCTGCTAACATGATTTATGCTGCCCACTCTAATCACAGTTTACTTTAACAGAATAATACTTTGGCCACCTGAAGTGAAGTACTGACTCAATGGAAAAGACCCTGATCCTGAGAAAGACTCAGGGCAAGAGGAGAAGGGGACGACAGAGGATGAGATGGTTGGATGGCATCACTGACTTGATGCACATGAGTTTGAGCAAGCTCCAGGAGTTGGTGACAGACAGGGAAGCCTGGAGTATTGCAGTCCATGGAGTAGCAAAGAGTTGAGCAACTGAACTGAAGTTAACAGAATAAATCAATTATATGGGTAATATTTACAAATGTCAGACATGTCTGTACTCCTGCCATTTAGGCCAAAGTGAGCAATAAATGTAAAACTGTGGAAACTAATAAAAGTTAATAATACTTAGAGAAAGAGTAATTTGCATGTACTTTCTCAATTTTACTTATCAGTAATGGACTAGTGCTTGTATTCCTGGTGGCTCAGGTGGTAAAGAATCTGCCTGCAATGCAAGAGACCAGGATTTGATCCCTGAGTCAGTAAGAATGGCCACCCACTCCAGTATTCTTGCCAGGATAATCCCACAGACAGAGGAGCTTGGTGGGCTACAGTCCATGGGGTTGCAAAGAGTTAAGACAGGACTGAGTGAATAACACTTTCACTTTTAGTTACAAATATAATTCTCTACTTTGGGAAATAGTCTTACAGAAAAAGAAAATGCTCCAGAGTAACAAAAAAGTGGAACAGTTGTTTGTCTAGGTAAAAAAAGGACAGATGCTGTTTTTGAAAAATCATATTATGGCTGAGTAAATATCTCAAGTTCATCTCTCTGATTCAAGATATAAACTATTATGTTAGGATGGACAAATAGAACAGAGGGAACTATATTTAATATACTGTGATAAACTATAACAGGAAAGAATATGGAAAAAGAATGAGAATTTTGGGGGGTGAATTATCAGCAATTAAAAAACTAAAATAAAAATTAAAAAAATAAAACAGACTTTTGGTTGCCAAGGAGGAGGGTACTGGAGAAGGTATGGAGTGGGAGGTTTGGAGTAACAGACATAAACGATTATATTAGGGTAGATTAAAAACAAGGTCCTACTGTATAGCACAGAGAAATATATCCAGTGTCTTGTGATATATCATAAGTAAAAGAATATGAAAAATATATATGCATAACCAAATCACTCTGTTGTACAGAAAACATTAATAATTATAAATCAACTATATTTCAATTAAAATTTTTAAAAGTTAAAAAAGGGAAACAAACAAAAATGTACTGAATCACCAACCCAGGTTTGATGCATGATACAGGGTGCTCAGGGCTGGTGCACTGGGATGACCCAGAGGGATAGAATCAGGAGGGAGGTAGGAGGAGGGTTCTGGAAGGGGAACACATGTATACCCATGGCAGATTCATATCAATGTATGGCAAAACCAACATGATAATGTAAAGGAAAAAATAAAAAAAGAAATAAAGAAAAGAAAAAAAATATTTGTAACAATTCTCCTATAATTGTTTCCATATAGAAAAAGCTTATTCTTAGAAATCATGCCCCATAAGGGGAATAACATCACGGAGAAAGTTAATGTTTTAAATAGATGACACACAAAGTCCATGCTGAAGTCCATAGTCTCTTTCTATGGGGAATGTGACTGAAACCGTATTTGTGCTGAGTGACCACAACAGGTGCAGAAAACTCCGGCCCTTCCAAAATGCACCAACTGACTCACCTCCAGCTGGCTGACTTCCCTATCCAACACCAGCGAGGGTAAACTCTCATAGTTAGAAGGCAAGACGTCAAGGAGTTTGTTTCTCAGATGAAGTCTTAAAGACAAGACAATCTCACTGACTGACCAAGACAGATCGTATGTGGTCTGGTCTTCCTCCCCTCCAGCTCCCCACACTGCCACGTGTGTCCTTGCCTTCGGTAGACCTCTGCATGCTACCTGCAATCTTCACAAACTACTCCATACTCTATGGAACACGGCACTTTTTATTTAGGAGAGGCACAAAGGAGAAACATAAACAGCTAAAACCTTATAGTGCAGATATCCTTTTGATGTTAAAATCAATAAACATATAAACCAGAGAAGGACATAAATTCAAATTACACAAACGTTAAATATAAAAAGACCTCTTCTCAACTCCCCCCTCCTATTCTTTCTAGAAAAATGCATAAATATTTATCTACTAACCCATCTTGCATCTGTCTGGCTCCTTTTAATTCCAAAGGGGATACTCTTGCTCAGAACGTGTGTTTTATTGTTTGTTTAATTATATATGAAGAACTTTCTATATCAGCACATATTATCCTTTTGAAATATGCTTGGTTCTGTAGCATAATTATCACATACCATAATTTATAAATGTCTATCAATAGGGGACCAGCTAAATCTCATTAAATTTCCATAGTGCACATCTACATCCTTCTCCACTATTAGGAGAATTTGATTTGATTGGAGTCAGGAGCTGGGTCAAATTCACCTTTGCCTGGCATCTACCCCAGTGGCCTAACAAACTGTCTGAGAGTAGAACACATTTCATTATCTGCTGATCAAATTATTAAGTACATACAGACATACAGATAAAATGACATCTTTGCATTCCTTATATTAATGAAGTTCTAATGGATTTAAGTGTGAGAACACAATCTTTTCCTTTTAAGTGAGCATAGAGTCCCATAATTGCCATATTTAAATATAACTAGCCAGCCTATGTGAAAAGCAAGAATGAGAGAATGAGAATTCATTCTCAAAAAAAAAAAAGAGAGAGAGAGAATTTCTAGTCCCAGGCGTAACTCTAATTTCACATGCAGCTCATGTTACCTGTGCTAGGAAAAAAACTAATGGAGGGAATACGGAGTGAGGAATCTTATGATGAAAAACATCAAGATTTTTCCCAGTATCCACTTATGATAGTCCACCAAGGAAGTAAACACACGTGCACTCCAAAATCCAGGTCAAGAGAACGTATGTCAATTTCTGGCATGCTATTTCTAAGCATATATTACCTGGGCTGGAGATTGAGCAAATTCCCAAACTGCAGTGAACTGAGTTAGCAAAACTAAGTACCCAGAAATTGCCCTACATATGAATGAGTTCTATTCTGAGAGCACATTCATAAGTCTAATTTGTCTGCAAGTCCGACAAAACTAGCCTGCTGCTGCTGCTGCTGCTCAGTCGTGTCTGACTCTGTGCGACCCCATGGACTGCAGCCCACCAGGCTCCTCCGTCCATGGGATTCTCCAGGCAAGAGCACTGGAGTGGGGTGTCATTGCCTTCTCTGGAAGTTAGCCTAGGTATCCAATTATCACAATCGACTATATATTAATAGTGGTGTATAGGTTTATAAAACTTTTCACACAAATAACACATAAAAAACAAACACAAAAAGTAAAGAAAACATGTTTAGTCTCACAGTGTAACACTTTGAAAAGTACAGTAATACAGTACAATGGGCTGGCATCAAGCGAACTGACTGGAGGAGGCAGAAGAGGTGGGAGATGGTAAAGCTGAAGGATCCTCAGCAATAGGAGATGGAGGGAAGGCTGCAGCTTCACTCACACCTGACGTAGACAGAACCCACGTTCACATCTTTGAAAGTTTGCAACATGACGGTTCATATGTAGGGGACTTAACCGTATTCTAGTTTCAAAGTGTATTTAATTCTGTAGGAATTAGTTAACAGGGCCAACGAGTTAGCTGAGGAGAACTTCCCTTCAGTGGAAGAAGGATTTACAGGGGGAGTGCCTTGGGATTGATCTTTTTCTAATTTAAGATTCAAGGAACCGAAATTGTGACAATCTGAAGAGCGCTTTCAGGTTGCTTGAATCACTTACTGATTCACACTAAATAAATTTAATTGAGACCCGAGAAACTGAGTTCTTGAAAGACATGTCAAAGACCATAGGTGATGTAAATATCTATAGACCAATCTATCCATGGAGTCAGTCCCCCTTATGGAAGAGTTGAGTGTAAACGCACTGTATACAGATGGCTCTAAAATAGAATATCTATTTGTTATCGCTGTAGAAGCCAAGTGATATAACAGTTTAGGGCTAGAGTACACCAGGGGAATATTGGAGAACTATTCTAAATTTTTATTTCTTAGGTAGGTATCAATTCTTCCTCTGGGACTGGACATTAAAGGTATTTTATATGAATTTCAATCACTTACAGATCTCCCTAAGAAGCAAATTTTATCATGTTAATGTTCTACCTGTTCACTTATAGGATAAAGTCCAAACTCCCTAACACAAAATGCTATCCAGATTCATGACTCAAATATACACATCAATATTCCCACGTTTAGGACTACTCAAATAGGGCAGAGTCCTTTCACAGCTTTCTAGATTTGCTCATAATGACCCTTCAGTCCTGACTGACTTCCCCATTATCCTCACTTAACTATTTTCATAGAATCTTCCCTGACCTCTTTTTCCACGCTCCCCACCCCAACTTCCCATAGAGAGACCTTACATTAAAGTTTTCATATAGTCATTTGATTTATTCATTCAACTTTGCCTGAAATTCTTTAAAAATTAATTTGAAATATAAATGCGAGAGACCTGAGTTTGATCTCTGGGTTGGGAAGATCCCCTGGAGAAGACAACCCCAAATCCATTATTGGATCTTGGAAACCCACTCCAGTATTCTTGCCTGGAAAATCCCATGGATGGAGCAGTCTGGTGGGCTACAGTTCAATGGGTCACAAAGAGTTGAACAAGACTGAGTGGCTTTACTTTCACTTTCAATTTTCATAAGTGCTGTCTACCAGGTATTGTGCTGTCCATGAAAATATTTAAAAAGGAATAAAATGGACACAGTTCTAGCTCTTACTGAGTTTCCTTTCTGATAGAAAAGCAGACATTAAACAAGTAATTAAAAATATCACAAGTCAATTCCAATCTCTTCCTATGTGCTCTGCAATATAGACATCTAACTTGCATGTTCAAAACACCCTTTTGTTCAGGTTTACATGTTTTTCCCTACTAAATCAAAAGCCTCTTGAGCATAGGCTCCCTGTATTATTTATCTTTTCTTTTCCCCCAAGCACAATGTAGTTTCTGGAACATAAGTCAAAAATTCCATGGACAAAGGATGCTGGCAGGCTACAGTTTCTGGGGTTGCAGACAGTTGGACTTGACTGAGCACATGCACACAGCACAGAGTTGATCACACATAGACACACATATGCACACACACCATGTTAGTGTGCATGCCTATTTTTTTGTTATTAGGGTAGAGGACACCTAGACAACTGTCCATGACTTGACAACAACAAAGCACAAAGGATCAGTCTGCATCCATTCAGGTGAATAAGCTAAGGCTGTACTTCAATTCAGTTTCTAAAATATTTTTGCCTGAAAAGAGTCTCTAAATGTCTTACTTCTGTGGATGGAAGTTTGTAACATTGTACAGGAGGTGGTGACCAAAACCATCCCAAAGAAAAAGAAATGCAAGAAGGCCAGATGGTTGCCTGAGGAGGCTTTACAAATAGCTGAGAAAAGAAGAGAAGCGAAAAGCAAAGGAAAAAGGAAAGATAAATCCTACTGAGAGTCCTTGAGAATAGCAAGGAGAGAGAAGAAAGCCTTCCTAAGTGAACAATGCAAAGAAACAGAGGAAAATGATAGAATGGGAAAGACGAAAGATCTTTTCAAAAAATTGGAGACACCAAGGGAACATTTCATGCAAAGATGGGCACAATAAAGGACAGAAATGGTATGGGCCTAACAGAAGCAGAAGAGATTAAGAAGAGGTAGCAAGAATATACAGAAGAACTACACAAAAAAAGAAAAAAATCTTAATGAAACAAATAACCATAATGGTGTGGTCACTCACCGATAGCCAGACCTCCTGGAGTATAAAGACAAGTGGGCCTTGGGAAGTACTAGTACGAACAAAGCTAGTGGAAGTGATCGAATTCCAGCTGAGCTATTTCAGATCCTAAAAATGATGCTGTTAAAGTGCTGCACTCAAAATGCCAACAAATTTGGAAAACTCAGCAATGGCCACGGGATTGGAAAAGGCCAGTTTACATTGCAAACCCAAAGAGGGGCACTGCACTTATTTCACATGCTAGCAAGGTAATGCTCAAAATCCTTCAAGCTAGGCTTCAATAGTACTTGAACCAAGAATTTCCAGATGTTCAAGCTGGATTTAGAAAAGGCAGAGGATCTAGAGATCAAATTGTCTACATCAGTTGGATTATAGATAAAACAAAGGAATTCCAGAAAAAAATCTACTTCTGCTTCACTGACTACACTAAAGCCTTTGACTGTGCGGATCAAAACAAACTGTGGAAAATTCTTCAAGAGATGGGCATACCAGACCACCTAATCTGCCTCCTGAGAAACCTGTGTGCAGGTCAAGAAGCAACAGTTAGAACTGGACATGGAACAACAGGCTAGTTCAAAATTGGGACAGGAGTACATCAAGGCTGTATACTGTCACCCTGCTTATTTAAATTATATGCAGAGGACATCATGCAAAATGCTGGAGTGGATGAAGCTCAAGCTGGAATCAAGACCAATGGGAGAAATGTCATTTGTTTATCTTAATCTCAGATAAGCAGATGACACCACCCTAATGGCAGAAAGTGAAGAGGAACTAAAGAGCCTCTTGATGAAGGTGAAATAAGATATTGAAAAAACTGGCTTAAAACTCAGAATGCAAAAAACAAAGGTCATAGCATCCAGTCCCATCACTTCATTGCAAATAGATGGAGAAAAAGTGGAAACAGTGACAGACTTTATTTTCTTGGGCTCGAAAATCACTATAGATCGTCACTGCAGCCATGAAATTAAAAGACACTTGCTCCATGAAGAAAAACTATGACCAACCTAGACAGCATATTAAAAAGCAGAGACATTACTTTGCCATCAGAGGTCCTTATACTCAGAGCTATGGCTTTTCCAGTAGTCATGTATGAATGCAAGAGCTGGACCATAAAGAAAGCTGAGCATCAAAGAATTGATGCTTTTGAACTGTGGTGTTGGACTCTTGAGAGTCCCTTGGACAGCAAGGAGATCAAACCAGTCAATCCTAACGCAAATAAACCCTGAATATTCATTGGAAGGACTGAAGCTGGAGCTCCAATATCTTGGCCACTTGATGCTAAGAGCTAACTCATTTGAAAAGACCCTGATGCTGGGAAAGATTGACAGCAGGAGGAAAAGGCGATGAGATGGTTTGATGGCATCATTGATTCAGTGGACATAAGTTTGAGCAAACTCCGGGAGACAGTGAAGGACAGGGAAGCCTGGCATGCTACAGTCCATGGGGTTACAAAGAGTTCGACACAACTTAGCAATCAAACAGCAACAACATCTGGTGTTCAATAAGTCTGCAAAGAAGTCTTTTTTGAATCTACAGTAGGTATTGAAGCCTTTTCCCAGTTTCCTAATGATCACTGCAAATTTGTCTACTCTTAGCAACTGCAGATTGGTAATATGTTCTTTTTAAACTTAAAAATAATCATAATTAGTCAGTATTGAATACACTGTGCCTTTTTAGGACATGGTGACTAAATAAAAACATGTAGTAGTGGCCACCAACCAGGAACATATCGAAGCTTAGCTGAAAGGAAAGGGCCATACCTTTGACATAATTCACACAAGCTGAGGACAGGTGGAGGTGTGATGTATATGACTACTTTGCTGATCATGAATTTTACTTTCACATCTCTATTTTACCTTTTACTTGTTATTGAATCTTGGACTAACTGCTTACACTTCCTGGAACTTACTTTAAATTGCAGCTGCCTCCTGACTTGTGGGATCACATGACTTTACATCCAGTACTTACAGCACAGATTAAATATCAGCTGAATGAATGAATGGGAGTTAGTGTGTGACAAATATGTAAGATAGGCAGAGAAATAGCTTTTATGAACCATGAAGCATACAAAACAAATGTGAGGTGTTACTAAAGCCTTTGGTGCACACATAAAAAGCATGAATTTTAGAGCCATTTCCCTGGCCTCTCTTGTTCCTACCATAGAAATAGTATTGATAATTGAAAATAGACCCCAAGCTGCAGGCATCACAGTGATGAATTTCAGAAGTATTGAGAGTTCAAAGATTCAATTTCAGACTCTAAAACTTAAAAGTGATAAAAAAGGAGAGTTTTCTTTCAATATAGATTATGATCTGTTTTACCAGGGTTGACTTTGGGAAAAGACCTCAATATGCTGAATTACTATAAAACACTCTGCTTTATTTCACTCTTGTAGATACAGCCCATGCAAGACCCTGTACAATTTGTCAAAATATATGAAGGAAAAAGTACTAATACTATTTTCATTTTCCACTTTGGATGTTCTTTAAAAAAAGTTAGCTAATGTCAAGCTAATATCTGTTTTTCTGTCTTGATGGGAATGGAATTAAGCGTGCCTCTTAGTAGGTCTGGTGAACTGTCCATGCCTTGGTATTGGGCATCTCAATTTCTAATCTTATTTAGCTAATGCCCGAAGACCTTCCAAAAAGTAGAGAGGAGGTCATCTGAAGGGGGTCATATCTAAAATCATGGAATTCCCTGGCAGTCCAGTGGTTAAGACTCCACACTTCCACTGTAGGAGGTAGGGGTTCAGTCCCTGGTAAGAGAACTAAGATCCTGCCTGCCACAGGCTGCAGCCAACAAATAGATAAATAAAATTTTTAAATAAAATAAAATCAACCCCCTGTTTCCTCATATGAGAAGCTGGTTCTGAAAACACTGGTTTTAGATGGTCAGAAGAGTGAACCTCTTGATTTTCCAAAATATAATGAGACTAAATATATCAGAACATTCTCCTGATGAAAGAATAAAATGAAAGGAAAGTAAACTGTAGTTTAAGATTTGATTAAAGCTGTAGGATCTAGAGAACAGATAAGCGTTTGTAAGGCAAATTATATGGTTATCAGTTTTGAAATGAAGCTTCTTGTGTTTGACATTGTGCTATATGCTTTAGTGCAATATCTCATTTAGTCCTCAAAACACATCTGTTTTTGAGATAAAATAATTTTGAGCTAAAGGTGGCAAGTTTAACCAAATCAAATTACTAACCACAGCTAATAAATATCCAAGATTTACTCTGACATCTTTGATAGTCTACAATTCACTCTGGATTGCTTCCTGTATCATATTATCCTCTCTTCCACATTTCTCATCACTATTATCACAATCTGAAGGATCACCGTCATTTTCAACAGTAAGGGGTGAAGTTTCATTCATTCAGCAATTATTCACTGAGCACTTACTATGTTCCAGGTATTACGCTAGCTTCTACAGAACTAAGCCAATGAACAAAGTTCCTGCTATCACAGACGTTTTACTACAGTGGAGAGAGAGAGCGACTGAGGAAGCCCATGTATAAGCATTACTTCGTTTGTGATACATACTAAAAAAAGAAATAGCCAAGGCAATTTAAGGGGCATAGGGTGACGGAAAAGGGAGAGGTACCTTAGATACAGGAATCTGGAAAGATCTAGACAAAGACATAAATGAAAGAAAGGAGAATGTTTTGGAGCTATGGAAGAGGAACACGTTTCAGGAGAAAAGGCAGAAGTACAAATGCCCTGAGCTGAGCATGTGCTTGGCTCTTTGCAAGAAGGGACAATGACATGAGGAATCCAAGGGGGTGGGAAGAGGGTGATGCAGGAGGAGACCAGAGAGCCACTGGGGTTCCCAGGTTAGCTCTTCTGAGGCAGAGTCAAAGTGGATTTGCTATCTCAAGAGGTCAGCAAGGTGACAGCAAAGGATCATGGAGGGCAAGATGCATCTCATGAGCTGAAAATCCCATTTCTAGGTCTTGCTGTCCCCAGTTATGTGGAAGCATCGCCACTGCCAATTCTGAAGAGTAGGGTTTTATTTGTTTGTAAAGATAGCAATCCCACGATGGAATAAGTACTTCATATTTAAACAAGAGTGTGGAGAAGAGGCTATGGAAAGCCTCGTATGCTTTGAAAAAATTTTAAATTTGAGTTTAGTTGCTTTACAGTGTTGTGTTGGTTTCTGCTGTACGGCCAAGTGGATCAGCTCTATGTATATGCACATCCTCTCTTTTTCAAGTTTCCTCCCCTACTAGGTCACTGTGGAGCACTGAGTAGAGTTCCCTGTGCTATACAGTAGGTTCGCATTAATTATTTATTAATGCATAGTATCAATAGTACATATAGGTCAATCACAGCCTCCCAATTCATCCCACCACCCCTAATGTTTTTTTGTGGTATGGTGATGAGCATAGCTGCCTTCCATCATTCTTGAATCAATGAAAGTTGTCCTTCTTCCATCTGATTCCCAATGCTTAAGGACAATGGGCAGCAGGATAGAAATTCCCTTCAAGGAAGTCCAAAGGTGTCCAGAAAGGTAGGAATGAGATAATCTCAAGGGAGCCAGAGTTTCAGTGGAAGATGAAGTAGAAGAGAAGATGCTTCCCCTTGTGGACCTTCATCCTTGACCTTCAGGGAACATTAGTCAAGAAAGCAGAGCAAACACTACACTTGTGTTAGATTATATAACATGAATAAAACTGGTCCCTTCACAGTCTAGACTCAGAAGAGAATCAAGTGCAAAGAAAACCAGTTAAGAAATATCAGAAAGCAATTCAAGTTTACCCTACTATCTTTAAAAAAAAAAAAAACAGCAAGAAGATTCCATCTCAATCTTTTCACTTTCTCTGAATATCCCATCTTCTCCAGGACATTCTCTATCTTCACAGATGTCAGTCTTTGCCCCTTCCCTCTTATCATCTAGGATCTAATCTTATCTCTTGCTAGTACTTTTCCAAAACAATGAATGTTGCCAGTCTGTCCCAGCTCCTTGCAAATCTATAGTTCTGCCTATGCATTAATCAGAGAAACAAAACAATAACAACAATAAAAAAAAGATATACAAAATATTCTTTAGGAAACAGAGGAGAATAAAGTTTATAAATACTCAGGCACCCTTTTGTTCTCCAGCTTAAATGCTATTTTTACTGATTATCCCTCCAGTGAGCTGCTACTTCCTGAAGTTAAATGGAATCAAGGATTTTTTGAGTAGGTGGGATTCACTCTAACAGCATCATCATTACAGTAGTCACAAAACGGAAATGCATTACAAATTACTTCCTGTTTAGTTATATGTGTGTGTGTGTGTGTGTGTGTGTGTGTGTGTGTGAGCAGGGGCTTCCCAGTGGCACTAGTAGTAAGGAAGCTGCTTGTCAATTCAGGAGACAGAACAGATCCCCGGGTTCCATCCCTGAGTCGGGAGAATGTCCTGAAGGAGGGTATGGCCATCTCCCCGTACTCTTGGCTGGAGAATACTATGGACAGAGGAGCCGGGCAGGCTATGGTTCACAGAGTCAGAGGTGGACAAGACAGAAGTGACTTAACACCCATGCATATGTGCGCGTGTGTATATACAAAGGATCTTGGTGTCTGCTGGTTTTGTTTACTATTACTGGACATTCCTATTTCTCGGATAATGTTTAAATAGGTTTCTACCTATATAAACATTTGGATATGAAAGAGAATTTTCAGCATTACCTGATTAACAATAATGCTATAATGATAAAACAACCCTTTAACTGACCTGTTTTTAAATGTGAAACACACATACAAACACACACACTCCTGTACATTCCATTAGTGGCAGGGGTGGAAGGAATTTGAGGGGATGGATGTGTGCGTACATATGTATGAAAAGAGAATCGTTTTAAAAAGGGACAGATTGGAGTATGTTTTTTTAATCTATTCATACTTCTGAACCTTATGACAGAAAAGAACATCAAACAGTTTCTAAGAGCCTGCAAATATGTTAACAATGACAAAAATATTAGGTGTGATTTTCTGATCAAATAAAAATGATGTCAATTACACTGCAATAAGTAAATTCCATTACTCACAATGGGAAACTGAAATAAGTTCTGCGATTGCAGTATTTTTCCACTTAATCTCCTCTTTGGTTTTAGACTGTCCCCTCACATTTTCTTTCAATAATTGGATTTGCTTATTTTTGGCTGTGCTGGGTCTTGGTTGCTGAGTGGGCTTTTCTCCACTTGCGGCGAGAGGGGGCTCCTCTTGGTGGTAGCTGGCAGGCTTCTCACTGCTGGCTTCTCTTCTTGCGGAGCTCCGGCTCCAGCATGCACAGGCTTCAGTAGTTGTGGCCCGTGGCCCCTGGGCTCTAGAGCACAGGCTCAACGGTGTGTGTGATCTTCCCAGCTCAGAATTTGAACCCATGTCTCCTGTACTGGCAGGCGGATTCTTTACCACTGAGTCACCAGGGAAGCCCCTAGATGGTCCCCTTACATATCAATAACATAAAACCCCTTATAAGTTTGTTTAGAAAAAAAAAGTCAATCACCCAATAGGTCTGTTTTCATTTACTTATTTCCAAAGAACTTGACTTTTTTTTAAAGATTTCTTTCTTTTTTTTTTTTTTGATGTAGACTTTTTAGAGTCTTCACTGAGTTTCTTA
Organism: Antilocapra americana; assembly: GCA_007570785.1. NCBI lineage: Eukaryota > Metazoa > Chordata > Mammalia > Artiodactyla > Antilocapridae > Antilocapra > Antilocapra americana. Next base: position 2,769,049 of record ML660201.1, on the reverse strand, counting down.
CAATATCACTTCTGTAACATGCTTTGGTGTTTTGGCTGTGAGGCATGTGGGATCTTAGTTCCCCAAAGAGGGGTCGAACCTGTACTCCCTGTATTGGCAGCACAGAGTCTTAATCACTGGACCACCAGGGAAGCCCCTAAAGAACTTACCTTTATGAAACATTTCAAACACACACAAGAGAGACAATACTATGATGAATTCCCCAGTTTTAACCATCATTCATTGTGTGTCAATATGGCTTTACCTAACATGTCTGCCCTTTTATTTTTGGCCTATGTACCTTTAGGCAATTCACAGACTATAGAAGGCCTAAAAACCCTAGATTATTTTTTAGGTCCTCGTACTTTCCTTGGATTTTCTTGCTGGGCAATAGTTGTTCTAGAAGGTACAGTTGTCTCTGAAGAAAATCTAAAGTACATAATAAAAGTATATGTAAGCTTCAAGTCAAAGAGAAGGCACAAGAGGAGGCATCAAGTTGCTATTAAATATGAGTTAACATGGAGTAAAGCGACATCAGAACACTGCTAAGTGGCACAGTTCATCAAATCGAGACAGAGGAGGGGAAGTGGCGATGTCTATTGCAGGAAGAGGCCATAGGCATTGCTGGCACCTGCCCACATGCTCTGGCTGTTCTGCTGTGAGGACCTCACTCAGCTGCCCTTGGAGGGAAGGATGTCTGGGAGTGATCCTTCTCTCCCTCCTGAAATGGCCATCAGCTCCTGAGAAACTCTACATGTGGCTCCTTCCCTGTAGACATAGCAGGGCATCAAGGGAAGAGGTGAGCACAGCGGGCACTTCTGTGTTGAAAACAGTGCCCTGACATACTACATGACGTGCGAAGAAAACCACATCCCACTCTGTGTGTTCACAGTGTTTTGTTTAAAACACAAAATCAGAGTGGTTGGATTTATCCCCTTTACTGGGCTTAATGGAATTATAATCTGAAAGGTTCATGGAAAAAAAAAAAGAGAATTCTAAAGAGTCACTGATACTAGAATCATGGCACTGGTTCAAGACTCAATATAGAAAATTATAGATCTTGGCTCAGAGAAATTTTCATCTCTGCCCATAATAAGAGACTTTCAGTTGCCAAAGGCAAGGGCTTTGTGTGCTGAAATTGAAACTCCAATTCTGAGATAAAAAGTCATAACTAATAAGCTGAAAGAGAGATTCCAGACCTTGCAGGAGTTACATGGAAACCAACATAGATCAGATTATTTATCCACACAATGCATATCTTGTACAACATTATATCTTAGATCGGGGATGTAGAACCTCCTACTTAATATAAACTATTTTATTGGACACGATTGAAAAGATAAAAGGCAGGTTTAATCCATCATTCTAAATGGCTTCTCCATTTATCTCTACAAAATAGGCTTTCCCCAGATTAAGTCAGGTGAGAGCTTCTCTGAAATGACAAATATATTTACCCTCTGCTCCTTGTTATCATGTATGTCATACAGTACAGCCTCTTGTATCTCCCCTTTCTTCCTAGATAATATATCAGATGAGCATGGTAGTAGTAAACTGCAGCATACTATACTTAAATAACTGACAAATTCAGGCTAATATTTTAGTTCATTGGGGGAAAAAAAAAACTGACATAGTCCTTTTTGAAAATAAGGAAACTATAGAACCTATTAAGAGTAAAACCTACTCTTCCTGGCTAATCAGTTCATTTGGGCCTTCAACGAATCCTCAATTTGAAATGAATTTTCTGTTTTGACCTTCAAGTAAAACTTATTTAACTCCACGGATGAGTAGTCTGTCTTTGTAAATTCTATCAGATGATTCTTTGGGGGGGGGGCATTTATGAACTTCTAAGTACATAAATCCAAGAGGTTTCCTTCCTTTATCTCCACATCTTTACTAACCTTTAGCTCTACTTTCAAAATATATCCCAAATCCTTCCACTTTTCTCCATGTCCGCACCCATCTAATTTGTTTAAAAAGTCTCAGGATTTAGGTCAAATTTACATTTGTTGGATCATAAAGAAAGCAAAGGAATTCCAGAAAAAAACATCTACTTCTGCTTCATTGTCTACACTAAAGCCTTTGCCTGTGTGGACAACAACAAACTGTAAAATTTTGAGAGAGATGAGAATACTAGAAAACCTTACCTGTCTCCTGAGAAATCTCTCTGCCATTTAAGAAGCAATCAGAACCTTACATGAACAATGGACGGGTTCAAAATTGTGAAAGAAGTCAGTTAAGGCTGTTTATTGTCACCTTGCTTATTTAACTTCTATGCAAAGTACAGCATGTGAAACGCCAGGCTGGGTGAATCACAAGCTTGAAGCAAGATTGCTGGGAGAAATACCAACATCCTCACATATGCGGACAATACCATTCTAATAGCAGAAAGTAAAGAGGAAGTAAAGAATCTCTTTCTTTAATTTTTAAAAATTTATTTACTTTTTAATTGAAGGATAACTGATGTACAGAATTTTGCTGTTTTCAGTCAAACAGCATGATTGACTGAAATCAACAAATCAACATGAATCAGCCATAGGTATACATATACACTCTCCCTTTTGAACCTCCCTCCTATCTTCCTTCCCATCCCACCCCTCTAGGTTGATACAGAGCCCCTGTTTGAGTTTCCTGAGCCATATAGCAAATTCCCGTTGACTATCTATTTTACATATGGTAATGTAAGTTTCCATGTTACTCTTTCCATACATCTCACCCTCTCCTCTCCTTTCCCCTTGTCCACAGGTCTATTCTTTATGTCTGTTTCTCCTTTGCTGTCCTCTAAGTAAATTCTTCAGTACCATTTTTCTAGATTCTGTATATATGCATTAGGATACAATATTTATCTTTCTCTTTCGGACTTACTTCACTCTGTATAACAGGCTCTAGGTTTATCAACCTCAAGCTTCCCTGGTGGCTCACAGGGTAAAGCATCTGCCTGCAAAGGCAGGAGACCTGGTTCAATCCCTGGGTCGGGAAGACCCCTGGAGAAGGAAATGGCAACCCACTCCAGCATTCTTGCCTGGAGAATCCCATGGATGTAGGAGTCTGGTAGGCTACAGTTCACGGGGTTGCAGAGTTGGACATGACTGAGCGATTTCATTTTCTTTCACTTTCATCAGCCTCATTAAGGACTGACTCAAACGCGCTCCTTTTTATGGCTGATTAATATTACATTGGGTATTTGTACCACAGCTTCTTTATCCATTCATCCGTTGATGGATATCTAGGTTGTTTCCATGTTCTAACTATTGTAAATAGCACTGCAATGAACAATGGGATACTTGTGTCTTTTTCAGCTTTGGTTTCCTCAGGGTATATGCCCAGGACTGGGATTGCTGGGTCATATAGTGGTTTTATTCCTCGTTTTTTAAGGAATCTCCATACTGTCTTCCATCATGGTTGTTTCTAAACTTTTTGTTGATGATGGCCATTCTGACTGGTGAGAGGAGATATCTCATTGTAGTTTGATGCTACAATGATGAATTGATGCTTTTGAATTGTGGTGCTGGAGAAAACTTTTGAGAGTCCCTTGGACTGCAGGGAGGTCAAACCAGCCAATCCTAAAGGAAATCAACCCTGAATATTCATTGAAAGGACTGATGCTGAAGCTCCAATACTCTTGCTACCTAATGCAAAGAGCCAACGTATTGGAAAAGGCCCTCATGCTGGGAAAGATTGAGGGCTGGAGGAGAAGACGACGATGAGAATGAGATGGTTGGAAGACATCATTGACTCGATGGACATGAGTTTGGGAAACTCTGGCAGATAGTGAAGGACAAACAAACCTGGCATGCTGTAGTCCGTGGGGTCACAAAGAGTTGGACATGACCAAACAGCAAAGAAATAAGGGGTTAGCAGATGTAAACCATTATGTATAGACTGGATAAACCAAAAGGTCCTACTGTATAGTACAGAGAACTATATTTGATAGTCTATGATCAACCATAATGGAGAAGAATATAAAAGAACATTTCTATATCTACATTTATGTATGAGTCACTTTGCTGTACAGCAGAAGTTAATACAACATTGTAAATCAACTATAATTCAATTTTTTTTAAAGTACCACTGTCTCTTTCTGGGATTCTGCAGTAGCCCCTATTCCTGGTTTTTCATGACCTACTCAGTGATCTTTGTAAAGTAAAAATCAGGTCGAGTCCTTCTCTTGCTTGAAAACCCCTGGTAGTTTTTCATCTAACTTAGAAAAAAAGAAAATTAAACTTTTTTCATAGCAAATGTCTCTGCTTATCACCATGACTTCGTTTCTAACCACTGTGCCCACTGCTCACTCTGCTCTAGGGATGTTTAATGAGTGAAGGTGGTCTGTACTGAGAAGTCAGCCAGGCAGGCTCCTCTGCCAAATACTTCTAGGTCATTTGCATTTCAGCTGAAACATTGCTTCTTCAGAGAGGCCATCCCAGATTATACAAAATGAAATAGTCACCAGTGTGTTTAGCAAATCTTCCTGTTTTTTATATTCAAGGAAATTATCATGATCAGAAATTACACAGTTCATTTACCATTGCTTATCTATTTCCTGTTTCCCTTTTCACTGTTCCAGAACCCAAATTCCATGAAAGCAACAACTCTGCCTATCTTGTTTATTGTTCATCCCTAGCCTCTAGAATTCAGTGAACATTTAAGGAACACCTGCTGAGAGAATAACTGATAATTGTGTATATCTGTCACAAATGGAGAAATCAATATTTTATTAGCTTATAAATGCTAAAGTGAATCAAGGGGTCTTAACACCATTATATTAAAAGCACTGACAAATAACCATTTAAGTGGTTTGGATCAACTGGCAGATCTGATGAAGAGCAAAAACGTTCAGTGACAGCAACCCCCCATCTTTCTGGAGGGAGCGCTCCATGATAGCACTTTATCTCAGCTAGTGCATATGACAGTCTAATGAGGTGATCCGGTTTTACAGTGGGGGAAATGGAGGTTCAGAGATGTTTAAAAGCTTGCCTGAAGTCATAGAGCAAGTGGTACATTCTTAACTTCAAAGGTGCTGCCAAGTAGTCGTGATGATGATGGTGGCTGCGGGGAAGGTGATAATGACGGTGAAAATGATGGTGATGATGACAACTTGCCGCAGAGACAATCACTAACATTCATCACGCTATTCTAATTATGTGCCAGGCGTCTTGCTAGGTATTTCAGATGCTATGGGTAAGACCATGCCTATAAATACCCCTCTTTCCAGTCTACTTTTGTTTACAAGTCTGACCAGCATGTGTGTGCTAAGTCACTTCAGTCGTGTCCAGCTCCTTGTGATCTTATTGACTGTAACCCATCAAACTCCTATGTCCATGGGACTCTAGCCAAGAATACTGGAATGGGTTGCCACTTCCTACTCCAGGAGATCTTCCCAACCCAAGGATCTAACCTGTGTGTCTTACACGTCCTGCACTGTCAGTTCTCTACCACCAGTTCCACCATTAGAAGCCGTCAAGATCTCATTCTGTTACATAAGTACCAACAAATGAGACCTGTGTGCCTTCTGAACCAGCCTCCTGGACTGGTGGGCCCTGCTCCAGGACTGATGATGCCTCGTCATCAGAGGCAACCCTTGGAGGCCAGAGTTCCTACAGTGGTGCAGCTTTTCTTCACTCTGCTTCCCGGCTACTGTGCACCAGAGCCCCCAGCACCCTACGTATAACACGAACAAGGAATAACATTTTTGGGAGTTAAACCACTGATATTTGATAACTTACTCATGACCACTTCATGCCCCGTCTGACTGGAATCAATTCAGATACACCATCTCATTTAATTCCTAAAACAATTAAGTGAGGTGTATTACTCCCTCCATTTTATAGATTATAGAAATAAGTCTTAGTGACAAATCAATCCTTCAAAAATCGCATAGTCAGTAAGTGGATGGAAATGCCAGGGTACCTGAACCCAAAGTCTAAGTGTTTCAGTGATGACTGTGTTCAGTCCCACTAGTGGGCTCTTCTCTTTAGAGGAAAATACTTGAAATTATTCAGTGGTGATATTCATCACATTGACTTACACTGCATAACCTCCTAGAGAAAGTGTGGACTAAAGGACAACTAAAATCTTATTATCTCACCAAGAGATATGACCAAGTCATACATTAGTTCATGGTGACATATCTGGGCTGTTTCCTAACAACCCTTAGACACAATGCTCTAATAGCTTCTTGTGAGATTGCACTGCCTGGCTCAGTCATAATTGCATTATAATTTATAACTCTCCCACTGGTTTGCACTTTGTCAGAAATCAAGGATTGTGCAGGTCCCCATGGGAACCAATTATAAGCAAAGTAATGCAAAGAGTCTTCTCAGCCCATCAGTAAAAATGGTCAGTTATTTTACAGTTAGAACAATATTTACATAACCAGGGAATTTGTACCAAATCTATTTGTGTTCTTCCTGATATAGATGGAATGATTATGAAGAAAAAAGAATGTAAGAAGACATATTTTTAATGTGAACCAAAGGAAGAATGCATCCGAGTGTTTTGGTCAGTAGTTTTCCCACCCCGCAGAGGAATCAATTATACTTTCTGTGAGCAGACTAATTGAGACCAGTCATTAACATTTGGTTCTCTATACTCCAAGACACATAGGATAAACAAAAGCGGGAACAATTCCTTTTCCATTAATGAAGAAATAAAATAAAATCTTAGTTAATGTCAATGGTTTTGATAAATTATACGTATATAGGATTTTGGTTATAGATTGTGGACAATGAAACACACCTCAGTGGCTTTATGGAATAAACAAACATAAGCTAAATATATACCTATGAACATCATTTCAATAATTTCAACATTTTAGATTGAATCTATATTGATAACACAAAAATCATTGGAGCCTTGCATTGCTTATCTTCATGGTTCCATATCTTTGGATGTTAAATTAAATTTAATGTTATTTTCCAATAAAGATATGAGGCTAAGTTCTGCAGGTGTGAAATTCAAGGACAACTTGTTCTTCTGAAAGAGGGCAGCATACTTTGATTGGAATGTGTTTACATTCTTGTGACAAAGACAGGAAAGGTCTCTGAGCTGATGGAAGGCACAACTCACTCATTGTAAAAACAGCAGAATACATCCTACAGCAAAGTGTTTGAACTAAAATGTGAACTCCACATATCACTAGTCTAAGTCCTAAGCCCTGCTACAGATGTTTGGTTCTGGAGGCAACATTTAATGGCATGAAATACGGAAAGAAATAAAAGCTTAAAGGGAGTATTAGATGCCCTTTGCTGCTACAAGTTTACCCAGACTCAGTGGCTTCAACAATACAAATTCATTCTCTCATGGTTCTGAAGGTCAAAACTCTACAATCAAAGGGTCAGCAGAACCGAATTCCTTCTGGAGGCTTCTGGGTAACATCTGTTTTCTTATCTTTTCAGCTTCTAGAAGCTGTCTGCATTCCTTGACTTGTAGTCCCTCCATTTTCTAATCCCCAGCTCCCATGCCTCCCTTTCATAAGGACCCTTGTGATTACACTGGACTCATCAGAAACATCCATGGTAATCTCTTTATCCCAAGATACGGACTTAATCACACCTACAAAGTACCTTTTACCAGGTTCAGTAATACGTTTATAAGTTCTGGGGACTATTACATGGATGCTTGTAAAGTGCTATTATTCCACTTACTACAGAGGGAAGTAAACAAAAAAAAACAAAAAGAGGTAGAGAACTTGCTAGTACTGGTATAACACAACAACAACAGTCATAACAGTCGCAGTACTTGTTATTCATTCATTCAGCAAATATCTATTTGAGCCATTAAATCACATCAAATAATATCTGGCACATGGAGGACTTCCCTGGCAGCTCAGTGGTTAGCACTCTGTTTCCAATGCATGGGGTACAATTTCCATCCCTGGTCAGGGAATCAGGAGCCTGCATGCTATGTGGCATGGCCAAAAAAAAAAAAAAATTCCAGTACATTATCTACACTTGTCACCTATTCAAATTCTCATGGTCTTTCTGTATCTCAATGTCCAGACAGAGTGTTAAGAAACAACCTGCACTGTGAACAAAGCTTTAAAGACAAGATGTGATAAAAATTATATTTTTAATTATATTTGATCCCAGGATGCTTTCAATAATGACACAATACGAGTAGTTCTCAAAAAAAGCAAACTCCCTTTTGAGACTCCCTCCCATCTCCCTATGGCTGATTCATGTTGAGGTTTGACAGAAAACAGCCAAATTCTGTAAAGCCATTATCCTTTATAAGAAATAAATAAATTTTAAAAATGCAAAGTCAGAAGAATATGTTTAAATAAGTTTTAAATGGGGAACACTCTTATACTGTAAAAAGGTGTGTAATATTGCAAAGAATGAATTGAAGGTGAAGTACAACGGAAGGTCTAAGAACAGCCATTTGAGAGGAGAATTTTCTTGTTATGGAGATCTACATTTTTTTTGCATTCAGTGGCAAAAAAAAAAAAAAAAAAGGAAGACACCAAGTGGTTGGATGAAAAAAGACAACTAATTACTAAGGTCTTCTCTTTTAGGCCTTGGGGAAAATTAGAGTTGGATTTCAGACTGTGTCTCTTCTACCTAACAAGAAAACGGAAACACTTATGGAAGTAGAATAGATTTTGCCTCAGGACATCTTTAGGAATTATTAAAATTTTGGAATTTATCCATTTTGATATATAATTCCAATTATAGAAATTATCACTTCCTGATAAACTTATCAAAACCACAGCATAGTCTTTAAAAATTTCTATATCTAAATGCATTATATTGAGGATTTCCAGTAAATGGAAATGGAGGAAAAAGAGTATTTGATTAGCACTGCTGTAGGTGCTCCCAAAATATTAAAAACAATGGAGGAGGGGCATAGTCTATAAACTTTAGACAGTACTGAAATGCCAAGTCATCAGATTGTAAAAGTATGGATTAGGAAAATATTTTTGAGATATACACCTACAACATGTATTCTTCCTTAGTATTTCAAAGAGCTAGGGAAAGAGAGTGATATTGTTTTGACTGAATTAAATATTTACAAAATCTTTTCCTTAAAGGGTCAGTGCATTGTATTTTAAAATATGCATAACTTAAAAAAATGAAGTACAGTTGGTTTACAATGTGTTAGTTTTTTATATGTGCTTTTTCAGATTCTTTTCCTTATAGATTATTAGAAGATAATGAGAACAGTTTCTGTGCCATATAGCAGGAATTTGTTACCTATTTTATATTAATCCCATACTCCTAATTGATTCCTCTCCCCTTCTTTTCCATTTGGTAATCATAAGTTTGTTTTCTCTATCGGTGAGTCTCCTTTTGTTTCGTAAATGAGTTCATTTGTATAAAAAGTTATTTGTGTAACTTTAGACTCCACACATCAGTTCAGCTCAGTAGCTCAGTTGTATCCGTTGCGACCCCATGAACTGCAGCACGCCAGGCCTCCCTGTCCATCACCAACTCCCGGAGTCCACCCAAACCCATGTCCACTGAGTCGGTGACGCCATCCAGCCATCTCATCCTCTGTCGTCCCCTTCTCCTCCTGCCCCCAGTCTTTCTCAGCATCAGGGTCTTTATAAATGATATCATATATTTGTTTTTCTCTGCCTGGCTTATGTGCACTCCTGTGCTCACAGCAGCATTATTCTCAATAGCAAAGATACACAAGCAACCGAACCTACTGACAGGGGAGTGGATAAAGAAGATGTGGCACACATATATTCAATGGAATATTACTCAGCCATAAAAAGAATAAACCCCGGAGTAGAAAAGGACAACCCACTCCAGTATTCTTGCCTGGAAAATTCCATGGGCAGTGGAGGCTGGTGGGCTACAGTCCATGTAGTTGCAAAGAACTGGACACAACTGCACACACACAGAAAAAACAATGAAACAAATGAAATAATGCCATTTGCAGAAAAATGGATGAGCCTTATCATACTGTGTGAAGCATGCATGACTTTTAACACAGTAATTCACTTTTAGATAGCCATTCTTTACATACACCATGAATTTATATGACAAATATATCTTTACCAAGATATACATTGCTGCATTGTTTGTAAGGAAAAAGAGACCTCAAAGCAATGAAATGATTCATCTGAAGAGCAGTTTTATAAATAGGGTACATTTATTAACATGGACTATTATACAGCTACCAAAATAAAATATATCTATCCTAGGCCAGACATTTTCAAAGTGTGGTCTGTATTTCAGAGAGCTTTGAAGGAGTTTATAAGGTCAAAACTACTTCATAATACTAAGATGCTATTGTTATTTTTTCATTTTTTTTTAAGCCTCATTCCCAATAGATTAAGTGCAGTTTTTACCACAGGCAACATGATGTGTGATGTACCAATAGTAGAAACATATATGAAAATTCAGCTGTGTTCTATTTGATAAAGTATTAAAGAGAGCTTCAAAGGTATAAAACAATTCTATCTTTCTAGCTAGACATTTGCTTGTTTGGAAAATGTGATAATTGTCTTAAATATCATTTAGGTTAATATTTCCATGGTTTTATTATTATGTATACAAATTGGGCCAAGTTGCTCAGCCCTATCCAACTCTTTGTCACCCCATGGACTATAGACAACCAGGTTCCTCTGTCCATGGGATTTCCCAGGCAAGAACACTGGAGTGGGTTGCCATTTCCTACTCCAGGTGATCTCCCCGACCCGGGGATGGAACCTGAGTCTCTTGCATTTCCTGCATTTGCAGGAAGATTCTTTACCATTAACTCAACCTGGGAGGCCCTTTAAACAACTTCAATAATTTCAAATACGATTAACTGTAATAGGTATAACCAACTTTTTTTTTGAGTTCTTGATAGTTTTGAAGAGTGTGAAGGAGCCCTGAGATCAAAAGGCTTGAAAATGATTAAACTTAACCTGACATGCTCTTTCCCAGGAGAGCTTTCCAATGTTTTCTTTCATTTGCACCTTCATATTAAAGTACAGGCAAACAGGAAGAAGAGCAGGGGAAGGATATAAATAAGACACACACACACACACACATGGACACAAGGACTGAAGTCATGGAACTTCCCTGGAGGTCCAGTGGTTAAGAATCCGCCTTCGGATACAGGGAATGTGGGTTCCATCTCTGGTCATGAGCTGCACCTACTGGACAGCTTGCCTCAACTAAGAGCCGACAAGTAAATATTTTTAAAAAAGAATTGAAATCATGAAGAAAGAAAAAGGATCTCTATATAAGTACAAAGTAAACTAGATAGTAATAGGTAAATGAAGCAAATGTCATAGGGAAAATGAGCATCATACTTATATGGTTAGAGTCTTAAATATCAATAACCTCAGATACGCAGATGACACCACCCTTATGGCAGAAAGTGAAGAGGAACTAAAGAGCCTCTTGATGAAAGTGAAAGAGGAGAGTGAAAGAGTTGGTTTCAAGCTCAACATTCAGAAAACTAAGGTCATGGCATCTGGTCGCTTCATGGCAAATAAGTAGGGAAACAGTGGAAACAGTGTCAGACTTTATTTTGGGGGGCTCCAAAATCACTGCACATGGTGACTGCAGCCATGACATTAAAAGACCCCTCAGAAGAAAAGCTCTGACCAGCCTGGACAGCATATGAAAAGCAGAGACATCACTCTGCCAACAAAGGTCCGTCTAGTCAAAGCTATGGTTTTTCCAGTAGTCATGTATGGATGTGAGAGTTGGACAGTGAAAAAGGCTAAGTGCCAAAGACTTGATGCTTTTGAACTGTGGTGTAGGAGAAGACTCTTGAGAGTCCCTTGGACTGCAAGGAGATCCAACCAGCCCATCCTAAAGGAGATCAGTCCTGGGTGTTCACTGGAAGGACTGATGCTGAAGCTGAAACTTCAGTCCTTTGGCCACCTGATGTGAAGAGCTGACTCATTGGAAAAGACCCTGATGCTGGGAGATTGAGGGCAAGAGGAGAAGGAGACGACAGAGGATGAGATGGTTGGAGGGCATCACCGACTCGATAGACATGGGTTTGGGTGGACTCCGGCAGTTGGTGATGGACAGGGAGGCCTGGCGTGCTGTGGTTCATGGGGTTGCAAAGAGTTGGACAAGACTGAGCAACTGAACTGAACTGAACTAAGAGTCTTCAAAGATATTCTTTTTATAATAGCTTTCTTTATGTTTATTATTTATGGATGTAATCATTATTTTCATATTTTAAAGGTTTTTTCCAAAAGTAATTATTTTATAATATTTGCAAAATACAGTGCACAGCGAAGGAATCTGTAACTCACTGCTCAGTCCAATGACTGTCACAATTTTGATGTATTCCTTCTGGGTGTTTTTACACTATAGTTGAATTATTTATGAAACAAAAATGCATTCTCTTTTATTACTTTAAGGTAACACTTTATCAAATTTTTCAATGTCATCCCAATCATCTCTTAAAAAGTTTCCTTGTTAGTAATTTTGAAAATTGTGCCCCTATGAAATTTTATGAGTTTGAAATTATTTCTAGTAAAATGACCCAGCAGGGAGTCCTATGAATGAAGGGGGTCCTATTTTTTTTAAGAGAAGTTGGGACACTTCAAGCAAAATATTGGCAGCAGATGTTGACAACAGGAGCTCTAAGACAACAGATGCTTTCCAGTCTCAGAGCCACTGAAGGGAGGCCTCAGAAACAGAGAATAAATTATGAGGCCAAATGTCACCGCTGACAGGAAATTCTTTGGGGAGTGACAGATATCTCTCAGAAACTTAGAAGTGTTCCTTGTACCACACAGGAAGAAGTCTATTTCACCATCAGGGGCCACTTAAAATAATTATTGGCTCAAAATCAAATTAATACCTCCAGATGAAGGACTTGGGCTACGTGGAAGAACTGTAATCTACTCATTACGGTTGACCCCGTAATGCTTCAGGAAGGGGCAATCATTCACCTTAGGGAAGCCTGAGGCATTCATCAGGAGCACTCACAAAGGGCAATCCAACAGAAGCTGATTGCCCCCCACCTACAGTCTTATAAGGATTCTCATGAACATAAACTGCTGTCTTTCAGTCGCTCAGTTGTATTCGACTCTTTGTGACCCCATGGACTATAGCACACTAGGCCTCCCTGTCCATCACCAACTCCTGGAGTTTACTCAAATTCATGTCCATTGAGTTGGTAATGCCATCTAACCATCTCATCCTCTGTCATCCCCTTCTCCTCCTGCCCTCAATCTTTCCCAGCATCAGGGTCTTTTCCACTGACTCAGCTCTTTGCATCAGGTGGCCAAAGTACTGGAGCTTCAGCTTCAGCATCAGTCCTTCCAATGACTATTCAGGACTGATTTCCTTTAGTACTGGCCGGTTTGATCTCCCTGCAGTCCAAGGGACTCTCAAGAGTCTTCTCCAGACCACAGTTCATAAACTAGTCAATGTCAAATACTCTACTCCTCTTTATTACCATATCTTGGGGGAACTACCTCATGAAACCTAACTTCATAGAATTCATGAACCTGTTTTTAAGATTTTTACATGTAATGAAAACATTCTGTTTGACAACAGAAACATAAACTTGAGTAAACCCTGAGAGTTTTCATTACAAATAACTTTTTTTGCTCTTTCTTTTTTATTATATTTTTATGAGATGACGGATGCTTACTAAACCTACCTCAGTAATCATTTCACAATATATGTGTCATTTCATATATATGTTGCATAGCTTAAATTTATATAGTGATGTTTGTCAACTATATCTCAATAAAATTGGGGGAAAAAGCACGAAGTAACCCAAAATATTTCAGATGAGAACATATTAAAATGGTGTAATATATCTGAAGCAATCTGATGTTATATTAGTCAGTTAATATTTTCTGTGAAAATTTCCCTGATAATAATGTTGATAACTATATTATCTTATTTCTAAGTGTTGTTAAAAAAGAAATATAAACTTGACACTAATGTATACCTTCATTTGCATTCAATCTTTCTTATTAATTACTACATAAAACTAAGACTAATAAATGGCCAATTTAAACTAAAAGAATAATTGACTACATCAGATTAAGCACATCTATAGCACTAAAAAACCCTTCAACATTAAGGTGCATCAAATGACTTAATAAAAATATGATCATACTGCACAAAATAAATTAAAACACACTTTAAAAAACTAAGCAGGAAATTCACAACATAGTATGTTTCTTATTATTGTCAGTTATTTCTTCTATGGTATTCCACTTTGGTGTCTGTGTTTGAAATACCTTAGTCAGGTGGGACCAGTTCAATAAAACATTGAAAAACATATTATTACTTAAGAGTGGTCTCACCATAATGAAAGTGTTATTCATTAACAATGGATACATTCAGAGCAGAAAGCAGTAGTTTTATTTCTTCAATGTGGCCTGTTGCAATATTCAAGTATCCAGAAGGAAGAAGGAGACAAAGGGCTACAAACAAGTACTTCGTGACATAAACTTAGGAAGGGACAATTTAGTAGCTGTCTTTAGTGGAAAATACCAGATAAACTGAGCAGGCACATATGACCACTGAGACACAAAACCAAGGAATCACAAAAGTGGTGATCTGATCTTTGGTGTTTGAGTCACTATCATTGCGGCTTTAAATTCCACATCTCCTTGAAATTCAATGTCCATTGCTTTGTTGACCACAGTTCTAGGAACAATTCTGATGACCAAGGAATGAAATATTCTATCTTTATTTCATAAAATATGGAAGCAGAAATGTTTATCTCAGCGATTTTACTTATTTTCTTGGAAGAGAAACACTAGTCACTTGTAGCACTAATCACACTCATGAGTAGCTCATGCCAGGCCAGGGCAGGTGGTAGAGCACTGCAACTAACTTGGATTCAGACCTACACGTAAGAAGGACAGAGGCCTAAAAACCTTGGAAAGCTTGACAAGTTTAAGTGAATAACATAGTAATTAGAGTTTAATGTTCTAAATGTATACCGATTATACACTTATAATTTAATTATAATTAAAGTTTGGACACCTGATACCAAGGGCTAATTCATTGGAAAAGACCCTGGTGCTGGGAAAGTTTGAGGGCAGAAGGAGAAGGGAGTCATAGAGGATGAGATGGTTGGATGGCATCACTGACTCAATGGACATGAGTTTGAGCAAATTCTGGGACATAGCGAAGGACAGGGAAGCCTGGCGTGCTGCAGTCCATGGGCTGCAAAGAGTTAGACAGGACTTAGTGACTGAACAACAACAAAAACTGTAAAGAAGAAAACCAAGAAAGTTAAAACTGAACACTCAGGACATAAAAGGTATACAGTTCATGAGTATTTAAGAAACATCTATAAGCAACGATAGCAAAACATTAAATATATATGTTACACTATGCTCACTAGGATATACAGCTTCTATTAAATAGACTCATAATCACTATAATTAAGGAAAGGAACTATTATTACAGCATTGGGATGAAAAATTACTAAAGCATCTGTATTAATGATGATTGGCTCAATCATCTAATGTGATGAAAACCATCACCTGAGGACAAAACTATTCAAGGACTAGACTTCAAGACAAAAGCCAGATCTGAGAAGTCATTTCTCTTGCTCTGCACCCCTCAAGGGCAAGGTCACCGTTATCTCGAGGTGTTAGGAGGACAAAGACACAGCATTTTGATGAGATCTGAAAGTATAAGCTAGATCTTCAATTATATATGAATTGATCATCAGAGTTTAGATTTCACCACCTGGTTATCTGCTTGGTCTAAAAGAAACAATTTGCATTAGACAAAAATATATCACAAGTGACAGTTCTCTCTCTCCCTCAATTTATTGATAGCATTTCTTGAAGGCTGCTATATGCTAAGTGCAATGTCTAAAGCATTACAGGGTCTCATATGAGTATGAATATCAATAGAAAATCACTCAAATATTCTCACTGGTGTTTGCACCATTTCACAGATAAGAATAAGGAGAATGAGAGATTAAGTAGCTGGAAGGAACCCACCAAACTTACAGATAAATACAGAAGCTGGGATTCTAAGCTTATTTCAGAGCTAGTAAACCTTATTCTACTCCACAAAACAAAGATTAGTCTATGGGTTTACAAGAAAAAAAAGACATATTCTTTTAAAGTACTTAATATGGCATTGAATAGAGAGGCAACATAATTCCTTCAAACAATCTATCTTCCTTGGTAAATATTTCTAAGAAATCAAGGTATTAGTTTTTATGGCATTGTTCCTGGTATATAAAGTGATTAAAAAAAATCCCACAAAGGAATAGTATAGAAATCAAAGAGTAAATCATACAACAATTAAATAAAAGCCATTTAAGGCCTAAAAAGTTTATGATTATATACCAAACTTTCATTAATAACTTAAAAGTGGATTTTATTCCCATCAAGAAATTTTGGTCTTAAACTAAAGAATATTAAAAAGGTAATTGCTAATAAAATCCAGAGGTTTAGATTCAGTACCAAAGCACTCATTCCACTGAAAATATATTTGTTGAGTAACCATTAGGAACAAATAAACAAAAGTCTGCTAGGTGTTAGGAATACAAAGGTGATCAAGGCAGGCATGATCTCTTGCCTACCAGGGATTACATTCTAGTAGGTAAGAAAGACATAGAATAATGCCTTACTGAAATTATTATTTTGTTGAAATTGTGACAGGTTGAAAATGCTAAGGAAATGGTCTGGTATGATCATGACAAGTCTCAGAAAAGCTTCGCTTCCAAAAGGATGGAGTTTTGAGCTGGGTTCTGAAGCTTCAGCAGAAATTTAAAGGATGAAAGAAGAAAAAAAAGGGAAAGAGAATTCTAAGCAAATGACTCAGCATATTGAAAGCTACGATGAAGGGAAAAACATAGAACATTTGAAGGAAAGGAAAATGATCCATTGACCGAATCATGGGAAGTGAGGGAGTAAGTTAAGACAGCAAAGAAGGAACAACTAGATTTTATAGGGACTCTTGGACTCCGCTAAATAAATTTAGTCGCACAAATCAATATTTGGAAAGGAAAATCTTTAAGATGTTTTAAGTACTGGAGTTGGAATGTTTGTTTTTGTTTGTTTTTAAAGATTAGACTGGTTCCAGTGGGGAAAAGAAAATAAGGGCATCTTGAGAGAATATTGGGGAGGGAAGAGGATAATTATTTCTGTTTTGATTCAAGCTTTGAGGTACTTCTGGAATAGTTAAGAGGAGATATGGGATAAGTAGTTGGTCATACACATTTGGCTCCCAAAGCTGGACTGGAGGCAAAAACAAAAAAATGGGAGAGTCATACAAACAAACACAGAAGTCTGACCATGGACTTAGGTGTTTAGAGACAGAATATATTGTAGGAAAAAAAAAAAAGTTTTGAGGGCTAACCTGGAGGGATGCCATGATTTATAGGAAGAAGTAGAGAAGCTGGAAAAAGTGTGTGGGATTACAAAAGCCTAGAAGAGAAAGAGGAAACAGGCAACAAGATTAGATGCTAGTAAGTAAAATAAAAAACAAAAACTGAGCAATGCATTTGGTACATGAGACCATCAAGGGTACAGACAAGGAACATCACAGCAGATCGGTATAGGTGGAAGGCAGATGGCTGAGATGTATACAGAAGTTTCTTAAAAACTTTCAAGAAAGTTTCAGAAAACTTTAAAAAAAACTTCAAAGAAACGTGGTGGAGAATGGAAAGAGGGATGGAGGGAAGTGTCTGTTTTGTCCCACCACCGTCTTTGGTTTTCATTTGTCTCTTGGCTGCGCTGGGTGTTTGCTGCGGCACATGGGCTTCTCAAATTGTGGAGCATGGGTTCTGTCTGGAGCAGGCAGGCTCAGTAGCTGCAGTGTGCAGGCTCAGTACTGGCACTCCCACACCCAGGCATGTGGGATCTAAGCTCCTGGAGCAGGGATCGAAGCTGTGTTCCTTGCATCAGAAGGCAGGTTCTTAACCAGTGGACCACCAGGAAAGTCCTCTGCCTCAGTTTTAATTGGGGAAAACAGCTCCTACAGAGATACAGATGATATTGAGAAAGACCCAACAGAGAGAGGAGAGTCACATTACAGGTGATCAAAGGGACATTCGTGAATGAGAATTATAGAACAGGGAAGGATCTATTCCAAAGCAGGAGGAAATCAGCCTCAGAGTGGGAGAGAGACACCTCTGTTATCACGGTAAGAGGGAGGGGGGCAATGATAGATGTGCACGTTTGATGATGTTAGATGATAGATTTATATATTTGATGGTGGCAGGTGAAGGGCGTTCCCATCACAATTAAGTGAAAAGGGATGTCATTTGCAGAGTGTCTGGAGAGGCATGACGGTAGCGCTTTCAGAAGGGTGAAGGTGGTCTGCAGTAACCATTGTGAACTGGAAACTGAGTTGATCAGGGAAAGAGTTTAGAGGAATTTCAGAGATGTAGCTAAGGTTGCTGATCAGAGTGTAGCAATGTATTTCTATCTCCAGGTAAGCCATAGATAAAATAAACCAGAAGAGGGATTCTGGTTTATTTTATCTCTGGCTTACCTGGAGATAGAAAAAAAAGCAGACAGTTGAGTGTATCTGTGGTCGGGATTGAGTTAGATCAGAACCACAAGGATGACAAGCCCAAGCTACTGGACAGGTTAAAGAAAGAGGGGCCGAGGGACTAGCCAAGATGGAAGATCACTAATTGAACAACCATGCTAGAAAATAGAAGGTTACAAACTGAGAGTAGGAAGCTGACATCGTGATTTTGGAGAAAGCAGTTTCCTGAGGTTGCTGATTCCGAGTTTGACTCTGACAGTGAGTGGCTGAGAAGATTGAAGAGGAAGCTATTGCTGAGGATGAGGGTAAAGACATTGAGAGGCCAGGATGGTTCACTATGATAAATGACTATGGACAACACCTACGGAATTGTGTTGGCAGGAACTGTGATAGAAATGAAAACTTATCTGGAGGCCAAAACTGCGGTGACAGAGCAAATCACCTGAAGGCCAATGGATGACGGGTGGAGAGGGTGGTCTTCTGTGAGCCTCGGACAAAGCGGAGTGCTTACACATAGGAAGAGGACCCGTCATCGAGAAGCCACAAAGCGGCATGACAGCCACTGCGCCCCTGAGAATCAGTAAAGCTCAGCGAAGCTCAAATGCAGCCGTGTCTTTGGGGAAGAGCCTGGATTTGATGCTGGAGGGATGGGAGCAGAAACCCTCTGAGTAAATGCTGAGGATACATCGTCCTTGCTGATGGTGAGACAGTGGATCCAGGGAGAGATCAATAAAGGAAGAACACAGTTCTGTGGAATGGTAGATAATAGAGGGTGAACAACAGTGGAGAATGAATGTCATACTCCACGTACTGATGGCTTCAAGATGAGACCTCAGGGAAGGCCTCTAAGATCAAGGCAACATTAAAATACAGAATCTGACCTACTGGAGTTTAAGCAGCACCCAGTAAATGCCGTTCTCAAATTCTAGAACCACAGAATCTTAACTCCTCAACTAGGGGTTTACCATTTCCATCAGAGCTGATTCGGGATAACTGTCATTATCTGTGAAAAACTGTGTCATATGGTACCAACGATCCTGCCTTAATTTGTTAATTCAGGTGAAAGTTTACTCTCAAGGTGAATCACAAAAAGCATTAATACTCCTTTAAAAATCTAAAAAAAAAATCCCAAAGTGATACAAAGGAGCATATTTAAAAAACACGCAGACACAGAAAACAAACTTATGGTAACCAAAAGGAAGGGGGGAAGGGACAGGTTTGGAATTAACAAATACAGGGTACTATATATGAAACACATAAACCACAAGGACTACATTCAACATCTTGTAATAACCTGTAAGTGAAAAGAATCTGAAGAACAGTGTATACATAATGTATATTACATTTAAATATAACTGAATCATTTTGCTGTACACCTGAAACATTGTAAATCAACGATACTTCAGTAAAAATATAACATTAAAAAATTAAAAACAAAACTTGATATCAATTTACTACCTAGAAAAACAAGAGGAAAAAAGATAAGTCAAGGAGCCTTTGGTAAATCAGGATCTTATATAGAATTGTGAAGAGAAAAACTCCTCTAACAGATTTACTACACAGTTCCACTTTTTCTTATTCAAAGTATTTCAGGGGTTTGGAAATATTTTTTTTACCTTCTATGTCAGCAACTTTTGAGTGAATTACAATAATTAATTATAGTAACCACATGAACCTAAAATATTCATCTACTGAATTTATATCCCTTCTCCACAGTTTTAAATTGCCTATATTAAAGATCTTAGTGTGTATATATATATATTGAATATATATATATTGAATTATGGATCATTTAAAAATCCCTTTTGAGATATAAATCTAGAATTTTCAAAGCTTTAAAAGACCTTGCACACCATTCTTCCTCTACTTTTATTTTGCAGCCAAGACAACAAAGGTACAGGGAGGTCCCACCAAGAGAGACAGTGTCCAACATAGCTTTAGCAAGAAGAAAAATGAAGTGGGAGCCCACGCCCTTAATGCCTCCCCAGCCCTCATAAAGTTGGCATATTATGAGCAAATAAACATATCTTGCTGTCTCCTGTTGTTTTCATTCATCTTTGGCACCATTCAGCCTGTGAATAAAGCAAAAGCACGTTGTAGCCGTGCTTTGGTTTCTTCATGTAGGAAGGTTGTTTAAAACACATTCTGAGTCAATCCTCTGGCAGTCAAAAGCTTTCACAGAAGACCTGGGTTATTTTAAGAATGATATTTTTTCACTGATCCCTGAAGAACTAGACACTTAAACATTTATTGGTACAAGGTCATTGCTTTACTGAAATGGCTTTAACTTAACATAAATCACCTTAGCACCTCTATATATCCCTACTTTAAGGAAGGACAGAGAAATCCAAAGTGAAGGTCAGTTTAATTCTTTCTTGTCCAGACTCATTGAGGTAATTCCTACCTCCCTGTACCTCTATTTTCTGTTGAGTGTTTAAGAACAAAGGGAGTTGCAAACCTTACTGAAAATGAATACACAACTGCAAGGTGGTAGCTAAACAAGTTATTTTCTATTTGATGTGTTCATTAGAAAGGAGAAAAGAAAATGTGAGGGTCCTAAAGCCACAATTTTAAGTTAAATACTGAAATCCTCATAAGGGAAATTTTCTAGGGGGCCTGTCTGTCTGTGTGTATATTACATACACAGTCACTCTATGTATTATATTTTGTCAAAGTGTTATGAACAAAGTGATCTATTGACCGCAATCAAAAAGACTCATGCTTTGAAATTTCTTTCTTTTGTTTTTCAGTGCTGCAGCCTGCCCTGAACCTCCCCTACCATCTCTTGCACTCTGCTGACTTTATCTGTGAGGTAAGTGTTAAAAGTATAGCATGTGGGACTTCCCTGGTGGTCCAGTGACTAAGACACTGTGCTCCTAGTGCAGGGGGCTGGGGTTCAATCCCTGGATAGGGAACTAGATCCCACATGCCCCAACTCAGAGTTTATGTGGTGCAACGAAAGATCCCATACACTGCAACAAAGACTCCCCTGTGTCCCAAATAAGACCCACCACAGTCAAGTAAATAAAGAAATAAATATGTGGCTAAATAAGGGTTGAAGATAAATTAACTGGGTTGTCTCATATCTGCTCCAGAACAAAGTTTTTCTGTGCAAAATCCTGAATGAAACCTTTGGTTTTAGCCTCATGAGCACAACTTCATTGAGTCAAATTGTTTAAAGATTCAATATAGAAAAATGACCCTTTGCAAGTTGCCTCCAGCAGAGCTTTGTCAAAATGCCCAAGACAGAAGTGACAAGTGGAGAAAAAAGATTGTCTACTACTAAAAAGATAAAAATATATACACTCCACAATTAGTTGATACATATACATAAATGTAACCCAAAGAAACAGCACAGCTTGCTAACAAAATTGACTTCTACTTAACTGAAGTAAGGAGACATTCACAAGCAGCTCAAAAATAAAGCAACTTTTAAAAATTAATTCCCTTGACTAAAGTTTTGAAGAGGGACCCAAAGGCAGGAAGCCCTTGATTAACTAATTCTGTGAGTTCTAACCAGACATTCTAGAGAGCATGAGAAATGGGACCAGAAGCCATGTAAAACAGAAAATCCCTCTGAGCAGAGGCAGTCTCCACTTGGTGGTCCTGTCCAGTTTTTCTTCAGCTCTGAATCCTGTGGAAACCAATCCTGGACCTATATTCCATCTTGATGTCTGACATTGGAGTGGCTCTAGGAATTTGCATGAAATCTGTTGTAAATGACTTTTTAATCCAACTGCTTTGCCAAAATTAATATACCAGATTTCATCAGCATCAACACTAAGGAGATGATAAAAATTAACAAAAAAAAGTACCATGCTCAATGCTTGCTTGAAACAAGTTTGTAAGCTTTTGTCTCCCCTGTGTGTGTTTTTAATGACCTTAGCAAAGCACAATGGAAATATCTGTGTTCTTTGCAATCAGCTCACATGCGTAAGTTGTCTATTCCCAACCTAAATACAGTTGTCTATCCACGCAACGGAGAGCAGGATCAAGATATACTGTGTCTTTGGCATCAGCCTACTGTTAGGGAACATGTTTTGTAGGTTACAATGTTCATCTGCAGTTTCTTTTCTCATTTCATGATAAACTTCTTGACTATCTTGCCAATATAAAATAAATACATTTCCCATCTCACCAGTGGAATTTCTTCTCCTTTGACCACTGATTCCAGTCTGCCCTCTCACTTCTCCAGACCTGCTGATCCACTAGCTTTCTTTCTATCGTCATCTGATTTCCAGGACAGTGTGGCTGTAGGTTTGGGCTGGCAGCTGAACTGCTGAGAACTGTTCAGACCTGAGCTACTATTGAAAAGTAAGGGGAAAGACGACAAACGAGTCACGGTTCCTAGATGCTAGGAGGTTACCAGTGGGCAAAGTATTCACCAAAGGGCTTAACAGAGACACAATCCAATAAGGGCTTCCCAGTTGTCTGAGTGGTAAGAATCCACCTGCAATGCAGGAGATGTGGGTTTGATCCCTGGGCTG
Source organism: Antilocapra americana (assembly GCA_007570785.1). Taxonomy (NCBI): domain Eukaryota; kingdom Metazoa; phylum Chordata; class Mammalia; order Artiodactyla; family Antilocapridae; genus Antilocapra; species Antilocapra americana. The sequence continues at coordinate 2,746,188 of ML660201.1, read as the reverse complement.
GGAAGATCCCCTGGAGAAGGAAATGGAAGCCCACTCCAGGACTTGTGCCTGGAAAATCCCATGGACAGAGGAGCCTGGTGGCCATGGGGTCGCAATGAGTTGGACACAACTTAGCAATTAAACAAGAGCAAATCTAATCATGCCATTTCTATAGGCCTATCCCTGCCATCTTTTCAGTCTGTTTCTTTCAGCTTGCCAACTTGTGGGTTACCCAGTGAATAGGCTGAGTTGGGATTCATTCACTGTTTTTTTAGGCAGTACATTTTGTTCCCGCTATGCTCAAAATGCAATGTGATATTCAAATAATATATACTGATGGCTCTGATTCTGTGAGGTTCACTCCAGTAATTAACAGCTTTGATAACACCGTATGGCACTGAGAGAAAGCCTCTGAATATAAGTCAGGATTTCAGCCCTGACTCAGCCACAAAGGATGCATGACATGGAGAATCTGTTACCTTTCTTGACTGTCAGCCTGCACATTTATACAATGAAGGGGAAAGATGGGATAAAATATAAGAATCCTAAAGCTCTAAAAAAAGTCTATGATTCTAGGATATCTATTCAAGCAATGTATTTGCTAGAGAAAGCAAGACAATAGTTACCACAAGAGAACAGCTGGTTACAAACTGAGAGAACCATCTCCCAGTCCTGTAGCCTTGGGAGAAACACAGAAAGGGAAAAAAGGGGTGGGTGGGTTGGATTAACCGGGGGATTGGGATTGAATATATGCTCTATTGATACTATGTATAATTAAGTGAAAGTGTCAGTTGCTCAGTCCTGTTGGACTCTTTGTGACCCCATGGGCTATAACCTGCCAGGCTCCTCTGTCCACAGAATTCTCCAGGAAGGAATACTGGAGTGGGTAGGCATTCCCTTCTCCAGGGGATCATCCCAACCCAGGGATCAAACCCAGGTCTCCAGCACTGCAGGCAGACTCTTTACTGTCTGAGCCACCAGGGAAGCCCAACAAATATATAACTAATGAGAGCTTCCTGCATAGCACAAGGAGCTCTACTCAGTGCTCTGTGGTGACCTACATGGGGAGGAAACCCATATAAGAGGGGCTGTATACATGTATATATGCGTGTGTGTTATTCACATTGCTGCACAGCAGAAACTAACAACCCTGTAGAGCAACTATGCTCCAACAAAAATTTTAAAAAAGAAAGAAATGCTGGATCCACAGATCCCATTTGCTCTATGGTTTTCACTACAAATTGTTCCTAATGAACTTGACTGATGGCACTTCAAATGAGAGTGCATCTACAAGAATCTTCAGAGAGAAACACAGGAGACCTCTGCGACTCACAACCTTAAGGAAGTCTTGATTTCTAGCAATCAAGAAAGTGGAACCAGGTTCTAATTTCTATGACCATAAAACAACGGTTAAGGTTTTAGATCTTATAAAGAAAAAAAAATCCGCTACTTGTTGGGATATAGTTGTTTATTATATTCTAATTCCAAACTCCGTGATTCTTAGACCACATAATCCTCTCCTTGTTTCTCTTTAAAGCTTTGTTACCACCAAACTGGGTCAAGATGTTTAAGACAGTTTGATACTCCAGAAGAACAACGTGTGGCTTCACCATACTTTGTCATTTACTACTTTCCCACAACAAACTTCTGATCCTTGTGACTATCTCTATTGCACTGCAGACAAAAAAAAACACAAAAAACAAAAAAAAAAAAACAAGACAAAACTAAACCCCAAAAAAACTCAAAGAAGAGATGTCAGTACACATTCATGTAACTGTTAAGTGAGTTGAAAATGAGCCACATAGAAGTCTTCAAAGGAGAAAAGACGACAACTCCTTCGTCGTTTATTGTGACGGTTTCACACCAGTTTCAGCAGGATACTCTACATGGCTGCAGTTGATCCCAGTATCTCCTGTTAGTGAAGGCTGTGCGCATGTGTGCCCAGTTACATAGTCGTGTCCAGCTCTTTATGACCCCACGGACTGTAGCCCTGCAGGATCCTCTGCCCACGGAATTTCCCAGGCAAGGATACTGGAGTGGTGCTTATTTCCCACTCCAGCGGGTCTTCCTGACATAGGGATCGAACCTGTGTCTCTTGTGTCTTCTGCATTGGAAGTGGATTCTTTTGTTTTGTTTTGTTTTTTACCACTAGCACCACCTGGGAAGCCCCTGTGTGGGCGAACTTGAAATTATTTGGCAATTATAACCCTATAAAAAATTCCAATTTAGTTTCAGCTCAGAAATCTAACAAGACAAAACATTCTAATTTAAAGAAGAGGATGCTATATTTGTTTGTTATATCAATAGATTCCTGATGAACCAAGAAACCAAAAATTCATATCAGAGAATGTGTGATTAATTTGACACAGAGCTTTTTAAAAATTTTCACTAGGTCTTTTCTGAAATTCACCTATACTAATATATCACACATAATTGGATTATTCTCCATTTCTTTCCTTTTCTCACTCTCAAATCAATACATTTCCACATCACCTGCTATTCTTATACTATGGATTCTGAGAATAAGGTATCAGTTCAATATCTTTAAACATTCTTGTTTTGAATGGTTGTCCATTCTGAGACTTTTTTTTTTATTGTTTGTCAATGAAGTAACTGGTAGAAATCTTAAAGCAGTGATTTAAATTAGAGATAAATGGAAAGATCAGAGTAAGACAGCTTATTCATTGATAGTATCATTTTCCAACCAAGTAAGCCATTGAAACCTGGGTGTCTCATTATAATGAGAAGGAACGGAATGAAAGCATAAATGAATGGAAGGACCTGATGAGGACTCGTGTCAGAAGATCCAGCTGGCTTTCCTCAGAGCTCGCTTGCCTTTAAAACCCATGGGAGCTCTGCCCTTGTGGGTAACAGTGTTATACACTTACCTTGTTATTTTGTTCTGACATACGTGATATCTATCTATCTATCTATCTATCTATGGAGAGAGAGAGTTCATTCAGAAGTGCCATAATACACATATCTTATGTTCTAAAATTGTATCTAAATATTTAAATTTCTCTTTAAGTCGTTTTACCTTAGTGATATTTCAGAGTCAGTTGGTCACTTTTTCCCCCCTAACTCTCTAAGTCAGCAACTAAAAGTCATAGAGAAAAACCCATGGCATCCCAGAGGTATCATGGTAAAGTGCCTGGCAATTTTAAGAATTAGACAACAGCAGAGTAGCACTGTCTTCCAAGTATATGGTAGCAAAAGTTTTGTAAAACCCAAGGCTACTCTGACTTCAACATGAATTTTCTCTAAGCACAGATTTTTTACTTGGATTAATCTGTGCTTCACTTTATACTATCTCATTCAAAAATAATAAATTGCTTTAATCATTGGTTCCTCAGGTATGCTAATCAATTACTTCAAATATAATACTAAAACCTTATCTATAAATATATTTTCATTATTCTATGCATAAGCACACATATGTATGTCATACTACTTTTTAAATAAAATATATCTCTCCAATTTTCTGGAAGCTGCAAAAGTTTCCTTCTCACACTTGCTAAATTTTCATAACATTGTAGTTTCCCAAGGAACAGAAAGCTTGTCTCTGAAGGAATTGGTGTGAATCACTTCCTCAGAAGTCTGCAGGCATCTTGAGAAGACTGCTTAAGTCTCAGCTTAACACTTTCCTAAGTGAATATCCCCAAATAATTCACACATTCTGTTATCATAAGAGGGTAAGAAAGAAAAGACAGAGTAAAGAGAAAGAAAAGAGATATGAATTTGCCTTTCACCTCTGTGTTCTGAGTTAGGTTTTTAGTAACACCTTTTTAATCACTGAAGAACAGACAAAAGCAAAGAACTTACTCCTCACGGACACTGCGGCAAGAATATTCACTCACTCATCCTTCCACTGATTCATCCGTTCATCCATCCATCCAGCCAGCCAGCCTTCCAGCCATCCAGTCACTTATTTATTCATGTGTCCATTCTTTCAAGAGAGGAGGCTGTATGTTTTCTCTTTTACTCTGGCCAATGCACCTCCTTGAAGAAAAAATCACGTTGCTGCAGCATAATTTTAATTGTGAAGATTTCAGTCTCTGCTTAGGGCCAGTGTTTCATGGGTAGATTTTTCTGGTTCCTGTAAACTTTGTTCCATAAGCTTGGGAACAGTTTAGCAATAATCTTTCTTTCCATGTAAACAGTTTTACTCAGAACCATACCGAGCATCATGCTAAATCCTAATAATGACATATAGAAAGGGAGCGATTAAACTGAGGGAAAAGAGCTGGAGCGCATGGATCCAGCTCCTCTCCATCAATCTCCAAAGTCCTCAGACATCCCGCTGCCATGGTGCCTTCCATAATGGTTTCTGCTAGAACTCCTTTGGTTTCATGTTTTCCCCAAAGTACTAGCTTACTAGTACTCTTAGAGACACATCAATACACTTCCTCTAGAACAAGTGAAAGGAACAAGGTCCTTCTCAAAAAAAGTTTTATCTGGAAGTCATACAGGAAAACTATAGAAATGTGACATTTGCTAGGGACAGAAGGGAATGCTCTCAAGAGAAACCTGTATAGAAACATGGGCCATGGGGCAGAGCAGGAAAGATGCTAAGTGAGGATGTTATCTCAGGCTGGAGTCTAGCCTCAGCCTGGTCCTTGGAGGAGCTGGAGAGCAGGAGTGGCACCATCGAGTCCTTCCTTGCGTAAACATGGCTGGTCGATTATATCCTAGTGGGTCAGTCATTGGCTCTTGACTTCTTCTAGCAGAAGTGAATAATCTCCTAGGAAGTTCTGAATCAAAATAGGTCCCTACTGCCAACAGTAATTCCTATGAGGAGAGCATAGGCATGAACTGTCAGCATGCACAGAGGCTGGTTGGGGGTTGGTGACACAGCCTGATGACAGGGATCTGGGCTGGGGTACCAACAGGCTTCATTAAGGATGGCTTTGGGTCTTCTTACGGTCTATCATAGGGGTAACAATGAAACTTACAGGGGAAAATTTTTGCTACTTGATATCAGTTCATTCACTCAGTTGTGTCTGACTCTTTGTGACCCCATGGACTGTAGCACGTCAGGCTTCCCTGTCCATCACCAACTCCTGGAGCTTGCTCAAACTCATGTCCATTGAGTCTGTGATGCCATCCAACCATGTCATCCTCTGTTGTCCCCTTGTACTGCTGCCTTCAATCTTTCCCAGCATCAGGGTCTTTTCCAATGAATCAGTTCTTGATATCTGAGCTGTATTTCTATAGCTTGTTCTGAAAAGGATGCCCTCCCAAGATCAGCCACCATTTAAGGATCTTGGACAGGTCTGTGCACAGTGACCTTTGGCATTTTACACAGCATGATGGAAGTGGGCAACCTGGGAAATCCTTTCACCTCTCCAGATATAATTTCTTCTTCTGCAAAATGTAAAACTCTTACTAAGCTGCCTTTAATACATCCATTAGAGCAAGTTGTCCTGAGATAATAAATTGGCCTCTGAGGATGTAAATTTAGATCATATTTGAAAACACAAAATGAACTTACAGGATTTGAGATCTAGTGTAAATTCTGGATCTGAGAAAAGCTCCTCTGGTAAGGTGGTGTAAAAGCCCTGAGAGCACAATCCATTTCCTTTGTTTCATCTTTTATTCTGAGCTAAAGGAGTTGTCCCTTTCTGTTACTAGCTTTTCTTTAAAAACAATCCAAAGAAATATGAACTAAACACATCTTATTCATTTTTAGTCAATTGGAAGATAGTGAATTAAGACATTCTCCATTGCCCTGGCGTCTTCAAACTGTTGCTGAAGATGACCTAGTGAGGTAGGATTGGCATGAATGGAAGGGAGGCTTAAGAGGAGGGGATATATGTATACATAATAGCTGATTTGCTTTGCTGTACAGCAGAAAATAACACAATATTTTTCAGCGATTATACTCCAAAAAAGATACATTGTATCATCATTCATTTCTAATCTGTTGCACATGAAAGATATTAACTGACTAAAAATTTGCCTTCCAAAATCATAAAGCATCAGTTCAAAACCAGTTCTGTGACCCACAACCTGGAAGACCTTTGGCCATTTACTTAGCTATCCTAAGACTCAGTTCTATTATTAGTTTACAGATGGGATTAAGAAGAGTATACACTGCAAGGATATAAATTGATTCTCTTGTAGTTGTAGGTTAGAATTCTGACAGGGGTCTCACTGGGCTAAAATCAAGGTGTCACTGGGGCTTGTACTCTCTTCTGGAGGCTCTAGGAGAACATACAGTCCCTCATCTTGTTCACTTTATAGAGTCACTCCGATCCCTTGGCTCTGATCCCCAGCCCTCCTTGTTCATCAAAGCCAGCATCGCTGGGTCAAGATCTTCTCATAACATCACTCTGACCTTCTTTTTTGCCTTCCTCTTGCACTTCTCAGAACCCTCATGGTTATCCTGGGCTAATAGAGGCAACCCATTAGGTTGCCTAAGGTTCATGGATTAGCTATTTAAAGTTCATGGATTAGCATCCTTCATTTTATCTGCGGCCTTAACTTCCCTTTGTCACAAAGCATAACATTTTCTAGGTCCTAGGGATTAGGATTGGATATTTTTGGGGGGTGAGCAGAGGAGGTGTGTCCTTACCATCATAGAGTTTATAATCTAGTGGGGTGGGAGAGAGATACAAAAGAAAAGTAAGCCAATAACCCGATGAATGATGATAAGACGTGATAATATTTGAGAAAGAGATAAACCAGATGAATGGGGTTAGAACCTGAGAGGGGAGGATCTGTATAGACAGACAGTCAGGGCACCATCGCTAGAAAGGGGACACTGGAGCTGAGACTTGAGGAGGATACTGCTGCTCACACGAATGGCGGACGAAGCAGAGTCAGGCAAGACTAGGAAAGGGAATGAAGGCTGGCTTTCCAGATAGAAGGGACCACACTACAAAGCTGAAAAGGGGAAAAGAGAGATCAGTGCATTTAATAAACTACAGAGAGTTCATGGAGTTAGAGTTTCATAGGCTTGGGGGACGATGGAACTGAATGTATTAGTCGCTCAGTCATGTCTGACTCTGCAACCCCATGGACTGTAGCTCACCAGACTCCTCTGTCCACGGGATCTCTCAGGCAAGAATACTGGAGTGGGTTACCATTCCCTTCTCCAGGGGATCTCCCCGATCCAGGAATTGAACCCATGTCTTCTGCAAGTATCCTGCATTGCAGGTGGATTCTTTTACTGCTGAACCACTGGGGAAGCCCACACATACACATATTATATTTTAATAAAAAGAAAAATTTCAAGTTAAGCTGTAGCACAACTCTTAGCATGAATTGAAAGTATAGAATAATCAACAAGGAAGTACTGTGTAGCACAGAGAACACTACTCAATATTCTGTAGTAACCTATATGGGAAAAAAAATCTGGAAAAAAATGAATATACGTATGTGTATAACTCTGCTGTCCCCGAAATGAATACAACATTGTATATCAACTATACTCCAACATACAATAAAAATTAAATTAAAAAATGTAAACAGTCTCACTTCATTGCCAGAAAAAGTGAGATGGTTAATTATTTGCATTAATCAACAAAAGACAATGGGTTTCTCCTGGTACCATACCTGACTCATCTGTCCTTAACATTTTCAACTGCATCGCATAAGACGCCTCTGAGACAGTGGAGCATTTCAGAGCACTTCCTAGCCAAACACCAAACCTGGCACCAGAAACATCTGAGATGTGATGGAGCAGCCACCACACCGTCACGGGTGGGCACACCGAGCTACAGCTTGCTCAACGTCACACAGTGCGTCGGTCGTGGAAAATCCGATCCGATCCACATCTCCCTCGTGCACTCTCTCCAGTATAGCGCTTTGACTTTTCTACTCTGTGCTTTGGGTCCCAAAGCCAATAATTTATGGCATACATTGTCATTGGATACATTGAAAAATGTAGAAACATCAAACAGAGACTGGAGTGTCGGAGGGAAACTCAATCTAAAGCCAAAATTAATCGAAGTGTCTCAGAATCTGACATTGCTAGAAGACACATTGCTGTGACTCTCAATTTATTCCACTGAGAAAGTGCAACGTAATATGTTTTAATGCACTTTCTGTAGGTCTGCAATGCAAGTTTGATTTGTTTTCCCCAGAAGCAATTTACTTTTAAATTCCAAAAGCCTCAGACGTCATTGAAGAATGGTTTGGACTACTTAATCATGGCAACAGGGATTAAACTGGGAAACTGGCAGAAATAGTTTGCTGAAAATTAGGCATTTCATTGGTCTGAAGGAAGGGAAGTAGAAAACTGTCAAATATTTGTAGCCACACACTCAGAATTAGGAAGTGGCAAAGGGCACAGAATGACAGATGGATGAAGTATGTCTGAGCACGTGTGATAAAGGGGAAGCACCTACCTGCCAGACATAATGCACATGAGGAAGCTCAAGGAGCATCCTCCTATGCAGTTTGTAAAAGGGCAATCGCATGCATGAGTTTGAACTAATGTCTCATGGACGAACATCTCAGGGGGAAGAATGTTCCACAGGAGTCAAGTGACAATTGGCTTTGAAGACACACAGCCAGACATTATCTATTCCTGATCAACTGTTTTCAAGTCTCCATTTCCTGATAACAATTAAATAGTTTCCACCTTCTTCAAAATCTGATGTGGCCAGGGGAAAGAAGAAAGCAAAAGGGGAAAAGAGGAAGAACTTAATGGTAATCACAACCATGCTTGTTGGAAATGACCCAGCCATGGTTCCATATTATATTGACTCTAGGAAGAGTACTAAGTGGGCCAATGGGCCCACTATGGGTCTGTATTACTTTAGTATGCTGTTTCTTCTTAAAAATGCTGCAAGCGGTGTATTCTCATTCCTCATTGGCCCCCACAAATATCATTTGCACCAGGATATCATCTTCCAAAATGGAAGGCCACATGGCATTCATAAATTTAACTTTCCTATACTAAGTAGGTTGTCCGAAAGAATTTCTTATTCTTGCTGTTTTCTTCCCAAATGTACACTGACTTTTATATTTAGATTCAATCAGAAATAAAGAAAAGTTAACAGATCAGATAAGTATGAAACTCAATTCATATCTTTCAAAATGTACCTCTTAAAAAATTAAATGCAACTTAATTTAATTAAAAAATGAATAATAATAAAAGGATGGATAATAAGAGATATTTGATGCCTGCTTCATTTTCCACTTATTTTTATTTGATTGCATTTTGGGGGATTATGCTGATGCCAACTTTCCATTTTATTCCTTTTCAAAATAATTTTTCAGTTGAGTTCAGTCGCTCAGTAGTGTCTGACTATTTTCAACCCCATGACTGCAGCACACCAGGCCTCCCAGTCCATCATCAACTCCAAGAGTTTACTCAACCTCATGTCCATTGAGTTGGTGATGCCATTCAACCATTTCATCCTCTGTCATCCCCTTTTCCCACCTTCAATCTTTCCCAGCATCAGGGTCTTTTCAAATGAGTCAGTTCTTTGCATCAGGTGGCCAAAGGATTGGAGTTTCAGCTTCAACATCAGTCCTTCCAATGAACACCCAGGACTGATCTCCTTTAGGATGGACTGGTTGGATCTCCTTGCAGTCCAAGGGACTCTCAAGAGTCTTCTCCAACACCACAGTTCAAAAGCATCAATTCTTCAGCACTCAGCTTTCTTCACAGTTCAACTCTCATATCCATACATGACTACTGGAAAAACTATAGACTTGACAAATGGACCTTTGTTGGCAAAGTAATGTCTCTTGCTTTTTAATATGCTCTCTAGGTTGGTCATAACTTTCCTTCCAAGGAGCAAGTGTCTTTTTATTTCATGGCTGCAGCCACCATCTGCAGTGATTTTGGAGGCCCCCCAAATTAAGTCTGCCATTGTTTCTCCAGCTATATGCCATGAAGTGATGGAACAAGATGCCATGATCATAGTTTTCTTAATGTTGAGCTTCAAGCCGACTGTTTCACTCTCCTCTTTCACTTTCAAGAGGCTCTTCAGTTCTTTTTCACTTTCTGCCATAAGGCTGGTGTCACCTGCATATCTGAGGTTATTATTATTTCTCCCAGCAATCTTGATTCCAGCTTATGCTTCCTCCAGTCCAGAATTTCTCATGATGTCCTCTGATAGAAGTTAAATAAGCAGGGTGACAATATACAGCCTTGACGTACTCCTTTTCCTATTTGGAACCAGTCTGTTGTTCCATGTCCAGTTCTAACTGTTGCTTCCTGATCTGCATACAGATTTCTCAAGAGGCAGGTAAGGTGGTCTGGTATTCCCATCTTTTGAAGAATTTTCCACAGTTTATTGTGAGCCACACAGTCAAAGGCTTTGGCATACTCAATAAAGCAGAAGCAGATGTTTTTCTAGAACTCTCTTGCTTTTTCAATAATCCAGCGGATGTTGGCAATTTGATCTCTGCCTTTTCTAAAACCAGCTTGAATATCTGGAAGTTTATAGTTCACGTATTATTGAAGTCTGGCTTGGAGAATTTTGAGCATTACTTTACTAGCATGTGCGATGAGTGCAATTGTGCAGTAGTTTGAGCATTCTTTGGCATTGCCTTTCTTAGGGATTAGAATGAAAACTGACCTTTTCCAGTCCTGTGGCCACTGCTGAGTTTTCCAAATTTGCTGGCATATTGAGTGCAGCACTTTCACAGCATCATCTGTTAGGATTTGAAATAGTTCAACTGGAATTCCATCACCTCCACTAGCTTTTTTTGTAGTGATGCTTTCTAAGGCCCACTTGACTTCACATTCCAGGATGTCTGGCTCTAGGTGAGTGATCACATCATCATGATTATCTGGGTCGTGAAGATCTTTTTTGTACAGTTCTTCAGTGTATTCTTGCCACTTCTTAATATCTTCTGCTTCTGTTAGGTCGATACTGTTTCTCCTTTACTGAGCCCATTTTTGCGTGAAATGTTCCCTTGTATCTCTAATTTTCTTGAAAAGATCTCTAGTCTTTCCCATTCTATTGTTTTCCTCTGTTTCTTTTCACAGGTCACTGAGGAAGGCTTTCTTATCTCTCCTTGCTATTGTTTGGAGCTCTGCATTCAGATGAGACTATCCTTCCTTTTCTCCTTTGCTTAATATTTTTGAAGTATAATTGCTTCACAACGTTGTGTTACTTTCTACTGCACAGCAAACTGAATTACCACACATACGTCCTATCTTTTGGACTATCTTCCCTTTCAGGTCACCACAGAGCACTGAGTAGAGTTCAATGTGTTTTACAGTAGGTTCTCATTAGTTATTTGTTTTATATGTTATAGCAATAGTATATATATGTCAACCCCAAATACTAAAAAAATAATCTATTTAGGTGCTAACTGTGACCAAACATGACTATGTACTCTGGGCCAATTTTTATGGCTTACAACAGTTTGGGCTATATGGAAATGACTATTTTTAAAAGTTTTTTCTTGTTGTTAAAAATGAAACAAACGGTCAATTATGATCATTTGCAGTAATAACCTCATGTTAAATTCTTTTGAATCCTTGCAAAATCCTGGCTTGACTGTGTTAAACTTCAACAAAGCACATCACCGTCAGAGGAATGCTTAGAGGTTGTGCCAGTTAACACAAATATGCTAATTTTATACCCACATGATAGTCACTGCAGAGGCATGCTGACATGCTCACTAGCATCTGTGTCCCGGTTCTCCTGGCACACACACAGACACGTTCCTACTCTTCTGCATCAGGGAGCTGAGCCATGGGGTGGGGCTCTGTCCAGCCAAAGGTGGACAGGAATGCGCGTGACTTTGCAGTTGGTACAGAGGCCACCTCCTGTTCGCTCTTCCTCTGCCTGCTCCCTGAACACAGCAGGACAAGGACTCAGAGGCCTTAGAAATGGTCAAGCCACATGATGACAGAGGCCTGAATTCCTGTGACTTGCTGAGTGTGGGCATGGGTTAGAATCCACACACCTGATGCTCTGACCACACTGCACTATGACAAAAGGAAAAGTTAACTTTACTGAGTTTTGATGGGGCGCTAACAGGAGCTACCATAATAGCTAACACATTTATCTATTTTCATTTTCAGTATGTTAACCATACTGTCACAAAGAGCAAACTGAGACTTAGAAGGGGGAAACAACATTCAACTTCTAACCAGATGTCAGGGTAAAAAGCCTGTACTCTTCAACGTGACAGTGCATTGTTCCCTAAGAAGAAATGTGGAGGCAAGGAAGCAGAGAAAGGAGCTACAATCGTGATTTTGGTGTCTGAATTTGTGAAAAAGGACACTATAGTTTATAGCTGTACAGGGCAGCTGAAGTAGGTGGTCTCAGGGGTGGGATGTATAAGGGGAAAATTGCAGGGGGGAGACTTAGTAACCTGGATATTATCTTCTACAATCAGGGCTGATGAGTCCCTGCATCTAAAGTAAAGTGACTGATAATGAGTGATGTTGAGCATCTTTTCATGTCTTTGTTAGCCATTTTTATGTCTTCTTTGGAGAAATGTCTGTTTAATTCTTTGGCCCACTTTTTGATTTGGTTGTTTATTTTTCTGGAATTGAGCTACAGGTGTTGCTTGTATATTTTTGAGATTGTTTGTCCATTGCTTCATTTGCTATTATTTTCTCCCATTCTGAAGGCTGCCCTTTTACCTTGTTTTTAGTTTCCTTTGTTGTGCAGAAGCTTTTAATTTTAATTAGGTCCCATTTGTTTATTTTTGCTTTTATTGCCAATATTCTGGGAGGTGGGTCATTGAGGATACTGCTTTGGTTTATGTCGGAGAGTGTTTTGCCTATGTTTTTCTCTAGGAGTTTTATAGTTTCTGGTCTTATGTTTAGATCTTTGATTCATTTTGAGTTTATTTTTGTGTACGGTGTTAGAAAGTGTTCTAGTTTCATTCTTTTATAAGTGGCTGTCCAGTTTTCCCAGCACCACTTGTTAAAGAGATTGTCTTTTCTCCATTGTATATTCTTGCCTCCTTTGTCAAAGATAAGGTGTCCATAGGTGCATGGATTTATCTCTGGGCTTTCTATTCTGTTCCATTGATCTATATTTCTGTCTTTGTGCCAGTACCATACTGTCTTGATGACTGTGGATTTGTAGTATAGCCTAAAGTCAGGCAGGTTGATTCCTCCAGTTCCATTCTTCTTTCTCAAGATTGCTTTGGCTATTCGATGTTTTTTGTATTTCCATACAAATTGTGAAATTATTTGTTCTAATTCTCTGAAAAAGACCTCTGGTAGCTTGATAGGAATTGCATTGAATCTATAGATTGCTCTGGGTAGTATACTCATTTTCACTATATTGATTCTTCCAATCCAAGAACATGGTATATTTCTCCATCTATTTGTGTCCTCTTTGATTTCTTTCATCAGTGTTTTATAGTTTTCTATATATAGGTCTTTTGTTTCTTTAGGTAGATACTCCTAAGTATTTTATTCTTTTTGTTTCGATGGTGAATGGAATTGTTTCCTTAATTTTTCTTTCTGTTTTCTCATTGTTAGTGTATAGGAATGCAAGGGATTTCTGTGTGTTGATTTTATATCCTGCAACTTTACTATATTCACTGACTAGCTCTAGTAATTTTCTGGTAGAGTCTTTAGGGTTTTCTATGCAGAGGATCATGTCATCTGCAAACAGTGAGAGTTAGGGAACCCTCTTACACTGTCGGTGGGATGCAAACTAGTACAGCCACTATGGAAAACAGTGTGGAGATTCCTTAAAAAACTGGAAAAAAACTGCCATATGACCCAGCAATCCCACTGCTGGGCATACACACTGAGGAAACCAGAATTGAAAGAGACACGTGTACCCCAATGTTCTTTGCCGCATTGTTTACAATAGCCAGCACATGGAAGCAACCTAGATGTCCATCAACAGAAAGCTGTGGTACATATACACAATGGAATATTACTCAGCCATTAAAAAGAATACATTTGAATCAGTTCTACTCAGGTGGACGAAACTGGAGCCTATTATCCAGAGTGAAGTAAGCCAGAAGGAAAAACAAAAATACAGTGTACTAATGCATATATATGGAATTTAGGAAAATGGTAATGACAACCTTGTATGTGAGACAGCAAGGGAAATGCAGATGTATAGAACAGTCTTTTGGACTCTATGGGAGAGGGCAAGGGTGGGATGATATGGGAGAACGGCATTGAAACATGTTAATTATCATATGTGAAATCAATCGCCAGCCCAGGTTTGATGCTCAGGGCTGGTGTGCCGGGATGACCCAGAGAGAGGGAAGTGGGAGGGAGGTGGGAGGGGGGTTCTTCAAAGGGAACACATGTATACCCATGGCAGATTTATATCAATGTATGGCAAAACCAACACGGTAATGTAAATAAAATAAAATAAAATTAAATTAAAAATAAATAAATAAAGTAAAGTGACTGTTGCATCTAAAAGCTTTCTGTAGTTGGAGATGAGACCCCAGGGCTCCAGAGAAGTGCCTGGAAGATGGGAAATGGGGATGGATGAGTGGACGTCTACTCAGTCCTGCCTGGACCATCTTGTCCATCATTATGAGAGGTAATGCTGTACTACTCCTTACCATGTCTTTTCCCAACATCAATTCTCATAAGAATTGTGAGAAGAATATTCAGTCAATGCTTTTAAAATCTTTTAAACAGATATTCTCTGGGAGCATATGGGTAGTAAATACAATGAAGAAGAAATGACTGTAGGGTTATGACTAATACCTGACTAAACTCCCAAGGGCAAATAATCCCAGAAAGTCATTTTATCCTGCTTTATTGGGAGAACATCAAAGCTAAAGGGTTTTGTTTTTGTTTTTGTTTTAAAGGAATTTCTAATGATGGAAAAGACTCTGAAAAATGCATCTCTATGTTGATCTGTAAAAGAACAAATTCCTCTGAAACTAAATGTTCTAGTTTTAAATTTTTGGTAAATTGGAGGGGTAAATCAGCACTGTATACATGTTAAATGTACATACCTTTGGTCCTCAGTGTCCCAAACAGAAAAAAAAAACAAAAAAACATCATACGTATGTAAAGAAATCCTTTGAAGTATCATTTCCTCCTTCTAGGGTTTAAATGAGATCATACAGTGAACCCTTGAATAATGCTGGGGTTGGGAGCATGGAAAATCCATGTATAACTTTATAGTCAGCCCTTGGTACATGCAGTTACTCATCTGTGGATTCAATGAACCTCAGACTGTGTAGGACATCAGTATGTATGTACTGAAAAAACTTGCATATAAATAGAATTGCACAGTTCAAACCACTGTTCTTCAACAGTCAACAATATACATAAAGAACATAATCCCTCAAAAATTAAAGTTTTAAAAAATATTTTTTTTTCATAGTAAAATAGGTCCTGTATGTGTGCTAAGTCACTTCAGTCATGACTGACTTCTTGCAACCCTATAGACTGTAGCCTGCCAGGCTCATCGGTCCATGGGATTCTCTAGGGAAGAATACTGGAGTGGGTTTCCATGCTCTCCCCCATGGGATCTTCTCAACCCAGGGATTGAACTCAAGTCTCTTACATCTTCTGCATTAGCAGGCAAGTTCTTTACCACTGGTGCCACCTGGGAAGCTCCAAAATAGCTATATGGACAATTAAATTATGATACAGCCATGTAACAGAATACTATGAAACCATTCTTTAAAATGAATTGGATCTGGGAACTTCCTTGGCAGCCTAGTGGCTAAGATTCCATGCTTCCAATGGAGCGTACCTGGGTTCAATCCCTGGTCAGGGACCTAGATCCACATGCTGTAATTAAGAATTTGTATGCCACAACTAAGATCTGGTACAGCCAAATAAATAAACAAATATATCTTTTTAAATGAATTGGATCTGTATTGTATGAAGCCAATAAAAATCAAGCTGTCAAAAATATTCATAATGTCTTTCTATCTATAATTCAAATCTCTGTGCTTCCTTTGGCATAGAAAATATTTGGATATATATGTATAAATATATATTATATATAAAGGGAAATTGTGTGTATATATATATATATGACCTGGTTTTGATCCCTGGGTTGGGAAGATCCCTTAGAGAATGGAATGGCTACCCATTCCAGTATTCTTGCCTGGAGAATCCCATGTACAGAGGAACCCTGGGGGCTACAGTCCATGGGGTTGCAGAGTTGGACATGATTGAGCAACTAACACAAACACACACACACACACACAACTTAATATACTGCCAAATGTTTTAATTTCTTACAGCTAGAATTATGTAACTAAAAGGGAACATTTTAAACTATAATATTAAGGCCTTATTTCCAAGCTCATCTTGCTTTAATTTTAAACTGGCAGCCAGTCAGATCTACTTTTCAAATAGCCACTTGAATTTTTCTAGGAAACACTCATTTTGAAATCCTGTCTTTTATAGGGAGGAGCACATAGAAGATAATAATAACTATCTGACTCTCTAACACAAGTGATTTCTAAGCTCTTTTGCTTTACTGCAAACTGTTCCACAAAAGACAGAAAATGAGATGTCAATTTCAACTCTCTATGTAGCTCAACATTGTTTTCTGAGGGAACTTTCTATGAAAATGTCCGAACTCATGCCACTTTGGGGCTGTTGTGCCAAGAATCTTATGGAAATATTAGTTTTTAACAACAAATATAAAGCTTTCCAGAGCTGCTTGTAAAAGATTTATCACTTTTTGAACTAGGTATCTATGATGACCCATAATTAAGTGGAATCGCTCGGTCGTGTCCAACTCTTTGTGACCCTCTGGACTGTAGCCCACCAGGCTCCTCTGTCCATGGAATTCTCCAGGCAAGAATACTGGAGCGAGTTGCCGTTTCCTTCTCCAGGGGATCTTCCCAACCCAGGTCTCCAGCACTGCAGGCAGATGCTTTACCCTCTGAGCCACCAGGGAAGTATGATGACCCATAAGACACATTAAACCCAAAGAGTGACTTTGATAAATATTTCCCTAAGCAAATAATTAAGGACCTGCAGAAAAGGAGAGCCACAAGTATGCTCATTGCAGCATCATTAATAATAGTGAAAACTGGAAACGGCATTCAGGTTCAATAACAGGGAAATCAGCTAAATTTTATGGCAAATGAAACTATAAGAGATATATTTACATGTAAAGGAATTCATGATAAACTACTCACCAAAATAGCAGGTACTATAAAATATATACTATATTAAATTATTGAAACATATGTGTATATGAAAAAATATTCATGATCAAATAAATGAATTCAGGAAAACACATATACCCTCTTCCCAAATAAGTAATATATTTCTACAGGGAGAATTTGTTTTACTGCATGATGGTGGTTTAGTCACTAAGTCATGTCTGACTCTTGTAACCTCATGGACTGTAGCCTGCCAGGCTTCTCTGTCCATAGGATTCTCCAGGCAAGAATACTGGTTGGAGTGGGTTGCCCTTTTCTTCTCCAGGGGACCTTACTGACCCAGGAATTGAACCTAGGTCTCCTGCATTGCAGGCAGATTCTTTACCAACTGAGCTATACTATGTAGGTGTATACACACACACACACGTGTGCGCGTGCACGCACGCACAATACATATATCTAACTAAATAATTTAGATGTTATACAAGTCAAAAGTAATCAAAAAGAATCAAACTCAGAGCATCATGACTCTGTTATTTGGGAGGAGCAAAGCTTTCAAGAATGAAATGAGAAATAGGAATTTGCTTACTTTAATCCTTATTATTGTCTTCCCTGAGAATAAAAAGTCACACACACATATATGGACATCTGTGTGTGTGTATGTATACTTGAAATTTCACTTGGAAGAAGACTTGTGAAATGCAAAATAACTACAAGATAGTCCGTACTGGGTTAGCTACAAAATCCATTTGAACTTTTTGCCCAATGCAGTATATGTCAATCACTCACTTATACAGAAATAACCTGCTATGGCACATAAGTATGTAATGCTTCCAGGACAACAAAAGGAAGCCCAGAAAGTTTTAATTTTAAATTAGGAATAAAGAAAAGTTATAACTAGAGATCTTGAGAATTTAAGTGCTAAAGAGGTCACCTATCTCTAGTTAGACATTAATCATCAAATCTCCTGTTCTTATCCATTCAAATTACCTTGTCAAGATTACTATCTTTATAAGCAAACACTGTCCTAATTATCATCAGGGTGAAAAGAATTATCTTTATTAAGTACAATCCAGGAACTATGCAGTTTCTTTATATTTCTAACAAAATGGTTTATTTGATACTGACAAAGAGATTGAAAATGATGTTGCCTGGATTTAAAAAAAAAAAAATCAGATTCCTTAAACACTGTGTCAGTGCTATGGTAAAATGAAATAAAATTTGACATTTCCTTTAAACATTGATTCCTCTGTTCCTTTCCAACTTGAGAGTACTAAGAGGAAAAATAATCAAACTTAGGATATAGAAATGGAAATTTAAATACTTCTGATATATTAGTGCCATATCATATACATACTTTGTGTGTGTGTGTGTGTAAAACAAGATAATCAATCACGAAAAAGGTAAGCTTATTTTTTACCAATTACCCAAAATATGAAAAAATAAAGCTGATAAATTTCTGAATATTAACTGAAATGTTTAAAAGATCTTTTAGATAAATTCTTCATTTCTTTCATTGGCACACCAACAAAGTTGGCCCCTTTTTTTCTTTCAATATTATTCTATTCCACTTTTGAAGTCTGAAATAGTGGCAGCTAGCTATTTTTTGGGCTTTAAGTTTTAATGTATTTTTTTTGAAAGTTAACAAACTATCTTATTTTATTATTTTTTAAAATCAATTAATTTTTTCTTTACATTATCGTGTTGGTTTTGCCATACATTGACATGAATCCGCCATGGGTGGTTTTATTATATCTTCTTCATTGACTGTTGGGATATAAATGTAACTCAGTGCTAACTAGAACTTTGGATCATTCCATAGTTAGACCCAAATAAGCAGCCACATTTAAATTCTTTTCTGTCACTGTAACAAATCACATTTGAAATCAGTGTTTCTTCACTAACCATTTAATTAACATCCTTATTTAGCAGAATTCAGCAGGAATTCTTAAAATGTCTTTTTACAAACTATTTAAATGAAGTATAGCTGGTTCACAACATTGTGCTAATTTCTACTACACAACAGAGTGACTCAGTTACACACACACAGACATATTCTTTTTCACACTCTTCTATTATGGTCTATTACAGGATGTTGGCTATAGCTCCCTGTGCTACACAGTAGGACCATGTTTATCCGCTCTCTTTATAACCCTTTGCATCTGCTAATCCTCAACTCCCACTCGTCTCTCCTCCAACCTCCTTCTCCTTGGCAACCACAAGTCTGTTCTCTGTCTGTGAGTCTGATTCTATTTCAAAGATAAGTTCATCACTTCTGTCATATTTTAGATTCTACATGTAAGTTATATCATATGGTATTTAAAATGCTTTCCCAAATAGCCTCCACTTACTAAAATATAAAAATCGCTATTGTTATCATAACGCTTTTAAACTGTGTTATCCAACGCATTGATCCTTCCCATTTCTCACACTTACTCTTTTCTTTCTTTACAATTAAATTCTTTTCAAAATGAGAGAATATGTCTAAGCAACAGTTGAACATGTAACAGGATGAGCCCCATGATGATATCTTATTATAAGGACTTGGGTCCAATAGATATTAATTTATTTAACCCATCCTTAGAGTGATGTGGGATTAGGGTATCAGTCTTATATTGGGGTGCTTTACTGAACAGCTGATCAGAAGATCTGCTCCAAGTAGTGCATAAAATTCTTTCCTGCAGGGGGGAAGTGGTGTGTTATACTGTAACTTCAGTGATGCATTTTATTTTACCCTCTGTGTTTCACACTGCAAGCTCCTTTGGCATTTTCCTTTTCATTTATCACTTGGCTTTAGAAGGCAAGAGATTTCCTACAGCATATTCCATTGCATGGCTGACAATATCAATTCTACATTTGATACATTAGCAAGCAGAAGGAAAGAGAAGAAGCCCAATTGGGTATAAATAATTAAATTTGTAAAAGGTCAGTGAGCAATGGCAGGAAGGAGAAAGGCTGGATAAGTTGTGGTGCTTTGTTGCTTCACCAAAGACATATTAAAATATGAATATTATCTGCTGCATAGCCAACAAAAGAGATGATGGACAGCAATGCTCCCAACCAGCATGAAAGCTTGAACTGGGCTGATAACCCAGTGTTGACGTGTTAATTGTGCTTGAAAGGAAAGTTACACAAACATACACTAATGTTAGAGAAACTCATTCACTTATATTTAAAAATAAAGCCAATGTGATATGTGGTATGCTCTGAGTCAAATTTTGGTGATGCTAATTTAGAAAGAAACCCTCCATTTGCTTTGGCATAGACAAAAACCGAAATTTGGAATCAAGCTGCAGGGGAGAGGGAGAAAATGGTTAGAATTTGAAAATAGGAAAATATCACTTTCCCCATTACTCAAACCACTACATTTAGGTATTAGACACATACATTCATAGCGCACGCACACATGCATGTACGCACGAACCACTTCACATGGCATTTTATTCTTATAGTGGGGCTGACCTAGATCTAGTGATCTTGAAATGTGTTGCTTCATGTAAAAATATACTGTGGAAGATCTTTCCAAGCCATCACATCACCATTGTTTTTTAAATGTCTTCATAGTATTCCACCATACAGTGTAAAGTTTTCTAAATAACATTAAAAAAATGTATTATTGAGAGACACGTGAGTTGTAGTACCCGTTTTTTAATATATTACTAGTAGTGCTACAATGGATATCTTTGTGTAAATACCTGTATGCATATATTCTCCATTTAGGATTATGCATGTTATATAAGCTAACACATAGCACGAGATCACTCCAGTTAGATTTTATGTCAGGCAGAAATCGTACAAAATATTTAATTTCACTTAATTTTGTTTATTCCTGGAGAAAGAAGTGGCAGGCAACTCCAGTATGCTTGCCTGGTGAATCCCATGGACAGAGGAGCCTGGTGGGTTACAGTCCGTGGGGTCACCAAAAGTTGGGCATGACTTAGCAACTAGACAACAAGAACCATTTTGTTTATTAATGTATTAAGTTTCTTGATTCATTATGAAGAGGATTTGGGAAAGCTTAGAAGCTAGATGCATGCAGAGTAGAAAGAGAGTGGCTTAGTTATTGAAGCAGTAGCATTTTTGTCACGGTGTGATAGGGAAAAGCAATCTCGATGCTGACAGTTTTATGTTCTTACTATTTCATTACAGGTACCTGTAGGTCCCCCTCAATCGGACACTTCTTAACAGTGTCCTCTTAAGGAAGTAAGACATCATTTATTTCTCTGCTTCTAAAGGTTTTCCTGCTTAATTGTCCATTAGCAAATTAAAGCATATATTTTCACGAGCATCCAATTTACAGCTGATAATGTCTATAGTCAAATTGATTCACTGTGACATTTGAAAGTGAATACAAATGTTCATGACTCAGATAACTGTAAAATTTGAAAAACAAATTCACTTTGGCTGCATTGTAAAATAACTCAAATCCTTTTAGAAAAAGCAACTGCAAATACTTAATTTGTAAAAAAAAAAAAAGCAATAAGCTTAAAAAGCATGTAGACCCTTGATTAATATTCAGGATTCAATAGAAAAAATCAGTAGGTGTTAAAAGAAATAGAATTCATGATGAACCTTAATCAAGTGTGAGAGAATATACCGTGGTCCAGAAATCTGCCATTATCTTGTAATAATTATAAAGACTGACGTTATTTTAGATGGAATCTACAAACTGAGGTGATGAAGGACTAAAGAACCATGACTTTATTGGTCTCTCTCTCCATGACATTTCACACTTACTTCTAAACTCTGTGTTAAGTCTTTAAGTCTTTGACCTGATGTGAGAATTACCCATGCAGGTTTAAATACTGGGTCGGCTTCCTCATTATCCATCAAAACTCTGCCAGTGGGTATGATCAAAAGAAAGTGTAAAATTGTTCTGAATTTTGCAGAATAATCTTTCCACAAAACATTATACATTATACGGCACACTGTCCTGAGTGACTTAAAACATTATATATATATATATATATCCATCCATATATATATACACAAATACATATATATACACACATACATACATATATACATACTTATATGTATATATTTGAAAGTCTTGTACAGTGACAAGGTGACAGCAAAGTGACAGGAAATAAAACCAGTGGTGGAAAAAATAAATTCTGCTCTTGGAAAGTATGGTGCTATTTCTTTCCCTGGTTCTTCATTCTCTCCCTACATTCTTTCTTCTATCAATAGGTTTCCAATTTGTTTGAGAAGAGAAATATGGGTCATGGATCAAAGATTAAGTTTTTAAAAATCTATTATGGTACACATGAAACAGAACAGGGTATATCTCAGAGTCATTCTTATTCCTCATACATTTTGAAGACAAATTTGTGCTAGAACCAGATATTAGAGGGAAGTTAATGTGAGAGGGAGAGAATTTTTAGCCAAGTTTGAATACACATGAGGGAACAAAAATCTCTTTCTATTTGTTCATTTTTAATATACTTAGAAATCCAACAATGCAGTTGCAGACCAGATAATAAACAAAGGGATTTAACACTGCTAATGGTTTCAAAATAGAGAAGTAAATGGATTCAAGAGGTATCCCTGGAAATCTCAACAGGATTTTGCCACAGACATCACACACACACACACACACACTCCTTTGCCAAGAAAGTCTGATACAATGTAGTAAGGTATGTTATTTATTAGACTAGTTAAAGCAATTGGCATC
Source organism: Antilocapra americana (assembly GCA_007570785.1). Classification (NCBI taxonomy): domain Eukaryota; kingdom Metazoa; phylum Chordata; class Mammalia; order Artiodactyla; family Antilocapridae; genus Antilocapra; species Antilocapra americana. Next base: position 2,723,534 of record ML660201.1, on the reverse strand, counting down.
TTCATTCATATCTGAGGAGAAAAACATCAAAGATTCATCTTGTCCCTTTTTTAAGGCATACTGCAAGTTAAGGGTTCACTGCAGGCTATGTAAGTGAATAAACTGGCTTTCAATAGGAAATAATTCAGAAATAGAGAATTTCCATGAAAAACATGGATTATCTCTAGAAATAAACAGTAAGACAAAATAAGCATTAAAAAAAACTTATAAAGCTCAGAGTGTTAAAGAGCAGCCTTTGTATCACAGGTCTTACTATTTCTTAAAAGTAATAAAATAGTAGACTTGCTTTTCAATTATCGGAATATGGTTTATCTAATTTGCGGAGTTAATGTGATGGATCTTAAAGCACATAGCTTTCTTTTTTACCATTTACTAAGCTCTAGGCTGTCTTTGAATTACTTAGAATGTATTCAAATTACAATAACCCAAAAAGAACATATATCTATATACTGTGAACCAAATAGAACATATATCTATATATTGTGAACAAAATAGAACATATATCTCTATATTGTGAAGCTAATTATAAATTAGCTTGCTGCTTTTGAACTGTGGTGTTGGAGAAGACTCCTGAGAGTCCCTTGGACTGCAAGGAGATCCAACCAGTCCATCTTAAAGGAAATCAGCCCTGAATATTCATTGGAAGGACTTTGTTCATCTGATGCGAAGAACTGACTCATTGGAAAAGATCCTGATGCTGGGAAAGACAGAAGGCAGGAGGAGAAGGGGACAACAGAGGATGAGATGGTTGGATGGTGTCACTGACCTGATGGACATGAGTTTGAGCAAGCTCCAGGAGTTGGTGATAGACAGGGAAGCCTGGCGTGCTGCAGTTCATGCGTTCGCAAAGAGTTGGACATGACTGAGTGACTGAACTGAACTGAATTATAAATTATGAGATTGTTTTGTGATCTTGTTTTTCCTTCATTAATTTCTCAAATCAAGTCAAAAGTAGACCCTAGACTAATGGATTCTAGACTGGTATCTATGTGTGTATGTTTTTGAGGAGGGCAAGGCAATCCACACTCCAGTGTTCTTGCCTGGAGAATTCCATGGACAGGGAGACCTGGTAGGCTACAGTCCATGGGGTCGCAGAGTTGGACATGACTGAGCTACAAAACAACAACAGTAAATGAGTCTTTTCAGTCAGAATTTTCTTCTCAATCAATTTTATGTCAAACATGAATATATAAACATGGCCACACTTCTTTGATCAGAAAGGATAAATATATAATTTCAGTCTTGCTGCCTTTTTTTTTTTTGGGTGGTAAAGGTAAAAGACCAAGTTTTCTCAAATCTAACATAAAGAAATTTACATGCAGCCTGGTGATTCTAGGTATGTGAATTAACTACATAGGGATTTCCTTATCTAAAATCACGGGTTTGAATTAGGTGTGCCCTGATGATTTTTATGTGCTTTTATAAGAAATCATAAATGGTTTAGAAGAAAAACACAAATATTAGAAGAACTTATTGTTCATTGTTTATATATACAGATAGTGCCACATTAGATGTTAATCTACTCAATAATAAATTATTCACTTGATAATAATTGCAATAATTATCAATTATGGAGAATGGAATAGGACAACAATTTATATTATTTGTTCTTTATTTGCAGTTTCTCTGTAGCTTGAGATTGCTATATGTCTATCTACCCAGATATGTATACACATACACGGAACTGCCTCAACATGTTGATGTGATACACTTTCTCAGTGCACTCTGAGACACTACAGCCGACTGCCTTGGAGAAGCTAAAGACCACATTAAGTTGATGTATGCTCCTAACAACTGCAGCTTTCATCTTCAACACTCCTCTGTCCTTAACTTCCTCTCCATAGAAACCATGCATATAAACCTACAGTGATGAGAGATGAATGGAGGTAGGTATGCTCCAATGGAGGGACTCTATGCTGCCATTAAAGAGCATTATTTATGTTTATTCACATACTGAAAGGCTCTTCAGTACTTTAGTCTTTTTGTGAAGCATCTCTATAGCCATCATCAAATTTCAATCTAAAACAGAATATAGGAAATTGAGATTAAGCACAAAGGTCCTGTAGTACGTGTCCCTGGACACTGACCTCTGTTACCGTTTGAATATAAGATACAGTAAAGCATTTTCAATTTGATAAAGTAAAACTGGTTTCTATTATCCTTCATTAGTGACCTATTAGAATGCACTATTTTTCAATAGAAGGCTATATAGGCCTTAGTTTATTTTGGTTATAGGTAAGGGAGGACAGAGTTAAATAGGTAAGCGAGTGAACAGGGTTATGTTAGGGAGGAAGTTCTAGGACAGTTTTCTTTTTCTTAACAAAAGGGTCCCAGGGGCTGGGGATATTTGACAAACCCTGTAAAATATCAAAATATTGTGATGTGGAAGAATCTATACGTTCTCTGTTGTAATTTCCAAAAAGTAAGTGTCAACTAGTCACTATTAAAACAATTTGTTAAATATATTTTACCTTTATTAAAATATGGGAAGTATGGAATATATACAAATTGTTCTGACTCCTTAGAAAATTACATTAGAGAATCTTTAAATTACATCATTTTGATTAATTACACATAGTAGTGTAGTTTGGATATGAAACCCTGAGGTCTTATGCTGTAGAGATTTTTCAAATAAGCAAGGATAGTGTTGGTTGCCAAATATTGGGCTCAAGTCTTATGTAGACAACACCTCATAAATTATTTTATTCTCTGGATTCTGTATCATTTGAAAATTTGCTTGCTACACTTATAGATATCTTTTTTCAAGAAAACATTATAGAAAGCAAGCTCCTTGAAAGAGAAGACTCAGCATCGAGTCTTTAACTGCTAAACTGTTTTCTTTTCCTCCTTCCCTTTCTATTTTTTAATCTTAATTTTTTAAGGCTTAACACATAACTAGAGGCATGGTGGAGGCATAAAATGCTCTCTTGGTTAGAAATTTGATCCCTTCTCCAAAGACCACCAGTTAACAGAGTTGAAAGGGATAGGGAGGGATTACCACTGAAGATTTTTCCCTCGCTCTGCTTGAGATGAGCTCACATTGATTAATTTTCGAGAAGCCAAAGCTGATTAGTATTCTTTGTGTTGGTTTCAATTCCAAGATGTCATTCAGTGTACCTGGAGCATCTATCATGTGATGTGAGCAGACAGAGCTAAAAGGGAACAGCAGTGCCTACAAATCTTGTAGGAGGTATTCACGTGGAAAGCAGGCTACAGGAAAAGGTATCAAAATATCTGGGCAGCATCTTCCACATATTTGCTGATGTAACTAAAGCTCTCAAGGGTCCAAGGGTGGGGAGATGCTTTTCTACTCTCCGTGCAGAGACAAATAGACAGAGGAAGCTAGTCATAAATCACAGAATTCCTGGGTCAGCTTTCTTCCAGCTCTTACTTTTGTTTCCATCAATGTAAATTTTACATGTAAATGAGGGTAGCTCATTTGAATGAAGTGTATACTTTAAATGTATTAACATGAATTATTCAAGGACGCAGCAGGAAAGCAACAGATGTACCCATCTGAGGGGGTCATGCTTAGTTTCTCTTGATGAATGTTTGTTTTGTTGCTTTGAAACATTAATGCAATAAAATATTTAAAATGAATAAAGAGGTTTCAAATTTACTTGGGGAAAAAGAATATTTTCTTTCAGGAATTTTTTTTTTTTCATGTGCCATTGGCATCAAGTAGGATAGTATTAAATAGTTGGTCCTGATGTGTTATGAAAGTTGCAGAGAATATTCATTCAGTGTAGCTGTGTGAGCACCGATTATGCATTGAGAGAGAAAGTTTGAAATGTCAGAAACTCAAGCACGTTGTATCATTCAAGTATCTCAGAAAATAAGCAAAAGGATGGACAATTTGAAACTGGTTATTTGGTGGAGGATAGAAGATTATATAAAATTTGAATCATTTAATCATCTGTGTTCAAAGCTTCTTTGGTGGTCTCCTAATCTTGAAACATAGCTTTAAGTCATTAAGTCAAGCTCCATTTATGAAGAGGACTCAACCATTATTTCCTTAATGAGAACTGGCTTCTCTTATGGGTAAATCAATGGCATTTAATTTTTAAATTTTTATTTGTTTATTTTTTGCTGCACCATGCAGCTCATGGGATCTTAGTTCCCTGACTATAGAATGTGTTGTCTTAGTCACTGGACCTTAATCATTGAGGACTTCCCTCAATGGCATTTTGTAAGATAAACCTGTCTGAAACATTTGCTAAATAATTATAGAAGTTAAAGAAAAAATACAATAACAGAAAAATATAATAACTTTAAGGATCATACAATCCACTGTATGCTTAGTGGAAAGTTCCTGGTTTCCACGGTTAGGGAACTCAAGAGTTTCTCATCCTGTGGCATTTTACCATCATCCCTGGAGGTGACAGTAACTTAGAGGGCTGTGTTTTCCCCTTGCATCACCTTTCACTCAACCAAAGTCAATCGAAATAATTGATTTTTTAATCCCTCTCATATATTCCCTCGTCATTTAAAGGAGAAAATATTTTCTCCAAGTATTTATTTTTTTCAATTTTTTTTACAAAAACTATCTCTAAGGGATTTAAAAAACAATTTTCCTTCCAAGTGAAAGCAGAAGCTTTTCTCAGAGAAAAGTTTGCAGCAATTCCCTGGGGCACTGTCAGAGAGACAGCCTGAGTGAGTACCAGGCCTCAGCATCCTGACTTAGCGCCTGGTGCTGACAAGTGGCTCATAGGAACTTCGGCTAGGCCAACAGCAGAAGTGCTTGCCCACACTGTCCAGAGGCGCAGAAGATGAGAGTCAGTCCTCAAACGTCAACCTGCAGGCTACTGTTTCCCTTACTCTTCTCCATCTACATGTGCTGTAAATCAACAGAGCCGTGTGACCAGCACTGAAGTATAGTCACTTGCATTAACCGTGCTCCCAACAAATGAGGAGCCTTCACCTCTGCCAACACAATAAAGGGCCCTACCACACCACAACACAGTGAATGGAGGGTCGCTGATGCTAACAGGCCCTTCTCTGCACCGCGGCAAACATTTGAGCCCCAAGACTAAATCTTATGGGTAAACAGTTTTACTGTTTTACCGAGCACTTACTGGTTCTTCACATGAATCCTTTGATTTATCTTTAACAAGCATCTATACTGACTCCCAATCATAAACAAACATAAGACTCTTCAGCAACTCTGAAAGCATTCTCCATCTTTTCTACCTTCATAGATGATGGATGCCATCTATTTACATCTGTATGGTGAGGATGTAATCACTTACATCATTAACCTAAGAGTCATCCCAGAGTCATTCTGGACACCTTCGTTTCCCCCTAACTAACACAGCATCTCTCTTCAGATCTTGTCTTTTCTACCTCAGAAGGTAACTGCAAATGTTCATTAACATTAACAATATATATAATATTAAATTAACATTAATATCAAATATTAATATTATTAACAATAAATAGACATAATCTGGGAGGTGATTATATCTACCTCCCACCATCAGGCCATCTTTAGCTCTTTCCTGTGCTCAGCAATAGATTCAAATGGTCACCCAATTTCCACTCTTTTTTCCCCTACAATCCAATTTCGACACAAGTATAACTTTTTAAAGATATAAATGGGACTATGTCAGTCCCCTGCTTAAAACTTCCCCAGGCACTTAGATTCCAGTCCCGACCTTTAAGGAGGCCTGAGGCTCCCAGCAATCAGACCAGCCCTGCCCCCAGCCTGTGATGGAGCCCTGCCCCCTCCTCCCTGGGCTCCATGGGCATCGGTTGTCTGCAGATGCACAGACCCCCACTCCTTCTGCCTCAGGGTTTTGCGCATGGGTTCCTTCCACCTGTAATGCTCCCCTCTCCCCTACTCTTTACCTATTCATGTCCATGTCAGGTCTAAAATTAAATAGTCAATCCAGAAAGGTTTGTTTTTTTTTTTGAGAACTAGAATCAGTTCAGTTCAATTGCTCAGTCGTGTCCAACTCTTTGCAATCCCATGAACTGCAGCACGCCAGGCTTCCCTGTCCATTACCAACTCCTGGAGCTTGCTCAAATTCATGCCCATTGAGTGAGTGATGCCATCCAATCATCCTCATCCTCAATCATCCTCATCCTCTGTCATCCCCTTCTCTTCCTGCCTTCAATCTTTCCCAGCATCAGGGTCTTTTCTAATAGGTCATACCTTATTGTATTCTGTTTTTTTTTTTTTAATTTATAGACTTATAGCATTATACATTTGGAGGTTCTTTGACTATCAACTATCTCCCACTCAGACATTAGCTTCATGAGTTAGGGCCAATAATTATTTTGGTTGCCACCATATTTCCAAGAGCTTCAGTAAATATTTGTTAAAGTAAAGGAATAAATTCCAGCACAGTTTCACTCAAGCAATTTCACCAGATACGTTTTTCTTGTTTTTTTTGTTTAATTGTCTTGCCTAGACCAGAAAGTAATTAGAGCTGCTAGCACCCCACTCTAAACCTTTAACTGGTAGAGTTCCGGATATGTTCAAGCAAGGTGACAGTGAAGAAATAATACTGACTTCTATTTGTGTTGGTGCTGATGATAAGTATTGTTACTATACAAATACTTACTGAGTACTTATTGGGAGGTCACTCTCCATTAAGGCCTTTACATCTATAACCTCATTTAACTTAACAGTCTTGTGTGTGTGTGTGCGCTAAACTGCTTTAGTCGTGTCCAGCTCTTTGTGACCCCATGGACTGTAGCCCACGAGGCTCCTCTTTCATGGGATTCTCCAGGCAAGAATATTGGAGAGGGGTGTCATGGCCTCCTCCAGGGGATCTTCCCGACCCAGGGATCCAACTAGCATCTCTTATGTCTCTTGCATTGCCAGGCAGATTCTTTACCACTGCACTACCTGGGAATACCCTAATAATTCTACGAAGTAGATGGCATTATTGTTCTCCTTATACAGGTGAAGAGACTGAGTCACAAAAGGGTAAAGTCACTTGTGCCCCAGTCACACAGCTAGTAGGTGGCAGAGCTGGGATTCTCATCTCTGGTTCAAGTTCAGTTCATGCAGCCTTTTTATTCTGAGGGGTGCACGGTGGCAGAGGACAAGGTGAGGAAGCTTGGTAACTATCAGAGTGTGGAGACAAAGCACGAGGGGCCTCCACTTCAACAGACGAACTTCAGCTAGAATATGACATTCGTCTGGGGATGCCTGTCCTAGAAATTAAAGTGGAATTTGGATCATGCACATATTTTTTGATAACTAGAGTTGAAGCTGTGAAAAATGAATGACTCCAGGAACCAAGGTGTGGATATTGTTCTAAATCCATTTTTCCCCTCTTTTTACTCCTCTGTTATTTTTAGATTGAGAATTTCAAAGGCACAAAAGAGAAATCAGAGCATTATATGGTTAACAGAGAACTATGATGATACAACACTGAAATCGGGTTTGTATCCAAAAATTTACATTAATATGTCATTAGACTTTAGATTACCAGAGACAGAGCTCAGTGATGTTTCTGGTTAACTGAAAATATTCAATAAACAACAGGATTTAAAACAACTTGGAAATTAAGGTATAACATTATCTTCAAATTAAAAAAAAAATGTAGAATCTGGTCATTAAAGGAAAAAAAATAGATTGGTGAGGATTAAGTACAGGAATAGCCGTTATATGCTAGTGCCAATTTAAGTTTCCTATTTATGTGTCCAAGATATTGACATATAACTGTAAAATGCACTCATGTGTCTGTCACAGCTCTGTTAAAGGAAGTCCCTTCTGGTACATCTGCCAACAGGTTGTTAGTGGACCCACTAGGATCTCTTAAAAGAGGAAAGTTCTGTCTTGGTTCTCATAGATGAGTTGATGGGAGTTTTTGGACTACAGGACAGTTCTAGCCATTTAATGATGAGCTCAACTACATGATCCAGTGGTAAAGAATCAGCCTGACAACGCAGGAGACACAGGTTCCATCCCTGTGTCAGGAAGATCCCCTGGAGAAGGAAATGGCAACCCACTCCAGTATTCTTGCTTGGGAAATCCCACGGACAGAGGAGCCTGGCGGGCTACAGTCCATGGTGCAGCAAAAGGGTTGGATATGACTTAGCTACTAAACAACATGGTATCTCTAAGGTAAGAAAATCCTTCCTTTATGATAAACAGTAAGATCTAGTCTTTATAGATTGGGCCTAGTTCAAAGCTATCTTCCAAAAATGGATTTTCTGGAAGAAAAAAAAAGAAAAGAAACCACTGAGAAGCTATTTGAATAATGATGTCAGCTAAAGTACACAACTATTTGTTCCTTTTATCATTTATTTATTTGGATTTTTTAGAAAATGACATCCTGAAATGCCAAAGATGATAGAATAAGAGGCTTTTAAGTATGATTTAAACATCTCTAGTCACTCAGTTTCATTTTGCAATATGGAATTTCTGTGAAAACAGGAATACACACAACAAAATAGGATTGATTCCAAGGCTTTAAGATGAGATCAATGCAGGAAATGAAAATGCAATTCTAGCAGGCAGCATTTACATAACACCCTTCTTGAAAGAAATCAATGCTATTCACCTACTCACCCCACTTATGTATGAGAGGCTTTAAAAAATAAATAAAAGGCCTTCTGAAAGCAAGATATATTACATAATTTCACAAACCCACGGGTGCAGAGGAATAAGGTGCATGTTCTACAAGGGGCTGGTGTGAGGGTTCCCTGATTTCCTGGGCTGTCTCCCACACTCACTGAAAGGAGGAGACAAACTTAAACAAACAGAAAGCCTGGGGATCTCAGTGTCAGAGGATGTTCACCAAGAAAGAATTAAAAGCTTTGAAAAGTAAATGTAAATCCAATTTGTATTTCAAAGATCATGCAATTGGGGAAATTTCACTCCATATCAAAGTGGGAATGTTTTACTATGGAGGCTCTAAAATAGCTCAGTATTTTCAACTTCAAAATCCCCATAACTGACACAAAAAGCAAGAAAATGGGGCAGGCACACACAAAAAAACGCAGTCCTTTTGAAAATTAAGTAACTCTCCGGAAGGCTTAATCTCTTCCTGTAAGACACTTGCTAAATCACAACACCAGAGAGACTGAAGGGGAGGGGGGAACACCTGGGTCATTTTGGGGAAGCTCCTACATCTGCAGCGGGTCATTCCCAGAGGCACACTTCTGAAGGCTTTGATATTCAATGAAAAATCATCAAGGCAGGCTTTTCTAATGATTATACAAGGAGTATGGGTTACAGATTACTCAGGAATGAATCATGCTCTTTGGAAACTCACAAAGCCAAAGTCCACAAAATGCATTCATAATTCCCACCTACACTAAGGTAAACAGTAACGGAGTCCTACTAGTGGCTGGCCAAATTTTAGAATCACTTGAGAAATACGTGGCACGATGCAAGTGTTTTCATTCTTTACATATGAGATCTAACCTCTACAGCACAACTATTTAATATGCTTTGTTTTGATACAATAGTTTAACTTTCATATACCGCTTTTCTTCCACCATTTTTTCCCATAGTAGATTTTGTTAACTGTATTTGAAATACTGACTAAGAAATACTTTCTCATCAGTGCGGAAGAGAGCCTTTCGTTTCAGTAAAAATGTGTTCACAGTTGAAAAAAGTGGAAAAGGATCTCAACATGGCTGGTGTTTCTTGTTTGTAGGCAGAGTTATAAGCTACCGTAATACCTTCTGCCTTTAAGGTTTTGAGTTGTAAGATGCAGAAAATGGATAGCATTGCCTATAGAGTGGAAGTGATTTATCACACCATCTAGCACAGCAAGAAACCATTCTGGAACACATGACTATAATCTGGAATGGCTGCCAGATGATGTCATAATTTTGCTTTGGTAACAAGCCCTCATGTTCAAAGTCTCCTTTTGAAAATAATGGGTGTGTCTCACTTAAAATTACAAATGAACAAATCATAAAATGATCATATATTGTGAGGTGGGGAGCAGGTAAAAAAATGAATTCTAAAGTTATTGTGTGGGAAAAAACCCAGAAATATTATTTAAAAGAAGAAAACTGTCAAGGAGGCAACGGGCAGAGTCCTTCCAGGTGTTAAAACATCATAGAAAATACTTATTATTAAAGGTATAACTCAACACCTGACTTGACAGGTAGGTCCATGAAAACAATAGAAATTCCAAGAAAATTAAAAAAAAAATCATGGTAACTGACTAGATGAAAAATGCAGCATTTTGATTCAATGAGAAGGAATATATCATTCAATAAATGGTGCTGGAACAACTGGCTATCAGAAAATAAAGAAAAAGCTAGTTTCTTCCTTTTTGTATCTTATACCAAAAATCTATTTTAGATAATTTTATAATCAACTTTTTAAATGAAATGATACTTTTATTTATATGAATACACACACATATATATGTATGTGTATATAAATTTTAAAAGAATCTGGAATGAAAAATAAAACATTAATGAAGGCAAAGGTAGGTGACTGACAAACACCTGTTTTCTTTCATGCAAACACCAGCTTTCTCTTCTACAAATGAATAAGAAGCAGGTCAGTTGAAAACTGAACAGATAATATGAATAGAGAGCTGGAAAAGAAAAAATGTCAAAGTTCTAAACACATGAAAAGAGGCCCAAACTTCACTTATATTTCTTTTATTAAGACTACGACATGGTAAATTTTTACCTGGTACATTAGGGAAGAACAAGATTCATAACCATCATATTAGCTAAGGTGTCAGGAGAATGAACTTATTATACTGACTGTTGTGAGTCTGACTTAGGATAACCTATAAGAGGAGAATTTGGCAAAAGTTATCAAAATCTAGTAAGCAAGAATACTATTTTAGCCAGCAAGTCCGCTTCACACATTTTTCCTATAGATAGGTTGCATTTATGTGAAAATGAACAAATATCAATTTTAATTTCTGTGCTATTTGTAACAGAAAAGGATTTAAAAACACAACCTAGATAGTTGAAAATTTATATTAAAAGTATGTGTATCCTTAAAATGGGATACAAAGCAATCATCAAAAGCAGTGAAATAGCTTTCCTTGTACTGTGAATAGCCTTCAGGTTCATTGTTCAGTGAAAAATATCAAGGATTATAAGAGTGTATACTTGCCTCCACTGGAGTGAAAATCTAAATGTACATTCTCATGCACACCCTCTGGAAACATAAGAAATGCTGACATTAGTTTTTCAAGGGGGAAAACTAGGGTGACCACCACAGGAAAAGAAGAGAAACTATTTTTCACTGTGAAGCTTTTTTGAAGGTTGACTATTTCCACACATTAACAACTCAAAATATAACAAACCAAATGTACATTAAAAAAAGAATCCATCATAGTCAAGTTTTAAATTTTCTAGGAAAATAAATGGCTTATTATTTTAAAATTAAGCTACCTAAGAGACAGCAAACAAATCAAGGATTATATAGTGATTAACCCAAGTATAAGATAAAATTTAGGATCCACTCCCAATTAATAGTAACAAAATTGAAAAAAAAGGACACTGGTTCGGTATCAAAAATGGGTTCTTTGTCATATCTAGTTTTCAAAGACTGATCTGACTTTCGACTGGAGAATAAATAAAATGAGGTACAATAATTCAAAGAAATACCATTCACTCAGCATTAGCAAGAAGCGAACTATGATCATTCAACAGGATGCATCGACTTTAAATCCTTAGGCTGAGAAGGAAGGCAGGTTCAGAAGACTTCACACTCTATGACATTATTTATATAACATTCTCGAAAAAGCTAAACTATGGGGATGAAAAACAAAGTTGTGATTTCCAGTGAACAAAGGGGAAAGGGACGGTTTGACCACAAAGGGACAGTGTGAGAGAGTTTTCAGAAATTATTCTGTAACTTGATATAGTTACCCTAACAGTACGTCATTTGCATTTTTGGAGATAGTGTGACAAAAAGTGATTTTAAAGTAGGTCTGGAAGCCAGAATAGCTAAAAATAAAAAGCTGAAAGTCAGATACAGAGCAGGAACTAGTTCTGTGAGATACAACATAAGGCCAGACACATGTGTTGGTGTGACCTTTGTGTAAAGTAAGCATACGTGTCACAGGTAATTAACCTCATACAGGGCATAGTAATATCTAACAGTGTGAAGGGACGGGTTAATTTCTAAGTACTGCTGAGATACCTTGTGGAAGAATTGATTTGATATTTCATTGACACCAAATATACTACAAGTTAAATGCAGAGAAAAAGTAAAAGATATACAAAGGAATGCTGATGAAATCTTTTAACATCTTAAGGGTTTTTGTGTTTTTAATAGTATAGTGTATTCAAAATACTGAGTCTAAATCCAAAATCCGGAGTCATACAGAATGAAGTCAGTCAGAAAGAGAAAAACAAATCTCATATGTTAATGCATATAAACGTAATCCAAAAAAATGGTACTGACGAGCCTATTTACAGGGCAGGAACAGAGATGCAGACAGTGGGGGAGAAGAGGTGAGATGAATTGGGAATAGGATTGTCATATACACACTACCGTGTGTGAACTGGACAGCTGGGGGGACTGCTGTGCAGCACGGGGGGCTCAGCTCGGTGCGCTGGGGTGACCTGAGGGTGGGGTGGGGGTGCAGGACAGGTCCAAGGTGGGGGATATAGATATATAGAGCAGAAACTAATACAACACTGTAAAGCAATTATACGCCAATTTAAAAAATTAATTTTAAAAAGCTAAGTGGAGATTACTTTATTTCACTAAAAATTTTTTTTTAATGTAAGTTACACTTAAACAGCAAACTAGGTCAAAACACTTGTAAGAAATATGATAGACAAATACTTAATATTTTAATATAGAAACAGCTGAAACAATAAAATTGACCAAATTCAGGGTTTTAAAAATCTAACCAGATGGACCATAACCCAGTTACCTAGTCTGAGCCAAAACAGGCCAAACTAGCCCCTCTAGTTCTACTCAGTTCAAAGGATTCCGCAAGCTCTGCTCTGGGCATCTCTCCTCCAAGTGGAATGATCATTCCCTTCTCTTACCCCATCCTCTGGCCCCTATGTTTATCCCTTACCATAGAAATATATTCCTAGGTCTACTTTGCAGTCAAGAATATTTTCTTAATAAAGAAAAAATATTAAATGTCTACTAGTATAAAGGACTTGAGTTAGCATCAGATAAACCAGGCTTCAGGCTTCCCAGGTGGCTCAGTGTTAAAAGAATCTGCCTGCCAAACAGGAGACACAGGTTTGATCCGTGAACTGGGTAGGTACATCCTCTGGAGAAGGAAATGGCAACACACTCCAGTGCTCTTTTCTCTCTCTCTTTTTTTTTTTTTCTATCAAAGGATAATTGCTTTACAGAATTTTGTTGTTTTTTGTCAAACCTCAACATGAATCAGCCATAGTGGTACATATATCCCCTCCATTTTGAACCTCCCTCCCATCTCCCGCCCCATCCCACCCCTCTAGATTGATACTGAGCCCCTGTTTGAGTATTCTTGCCTGGGAAGTCTCACGTAGAAAGGAACTTTACAGTCCACAGGGTTGCAAAACAGTCAGACATAACTGACTGACTAAAAAGCAGCAGCAGAAAGCAAAACTTAAGAGTATGTCATCTTTTCGTGCCTCCAGTCACTGAACTACAGATTGTCAACCGTGTCATTGAGATATTGATATCTTTGGCCTCAGTCTAGGATTGCTGAGACGTTTTTCACTGCGATGGATATTCTTTTATGATTTTGAGATTCATAACCCCTTTGTAACCACAAAAGGAATTCAAGTCAGTTCTTTGAATTAGGTACCGTAGCAACTGCTTTTCTAAGTGGTACTTTTCAGCCTAAAAGAATTTCTCAGAGCAAGATACCTTCTCTAGTATCTCAGGAATGCAAGGAACAAAAAACATTATCAAATCTCACTAAGTTCCATTGGTTCTTCAGTCCATTCAGTGGACGGATACAAGACAGAAGGAGAAAAAAACAAATCTATAATTTCTCGAATTGAGGCTTTTTAGCAAACTGCTTTTTCTTCTGGATCCAGCTCTTTATATGCAACTCAAAACAGCAAAAATTAAAAGAAAATCCTTCTACAGAGTAGTTTTTGAAGAAAGATGGTTTTGCTAAAGGAAATTTCTATAAACATGCTACCTTTCATTTATAATAAGAGAACCAATAAAAGCACAAATAAACAAATGGGACCTAATTAAAATTAAAAGCTTCTGCACAACAAAGGAAACTATAAGCAAGGTGAAAAGGCAGCCTTCAGAATGGGAGAAAATAATAGCCAATGAAGCAATGGACAAACAATTAATCTCAAAAATATACAAGCAACTCCTGCAGCTCCATTCTAGAAAAATAAACGACCCAATCAAAAAGTGAACCAAAGAACTTAACAGACATTTCTCCAAAGAAGACATAAAAATGGCTAAAAAACACATGAAAAGATGCTCAACATCACTCATTATCAGAGAAATGCAAATCAAAACCACAATGAGGTACCACTTTACACCAGTCAGAATGGCTGCCATCCAAAAGTCTACAAGCAATAAATGCTGGAGAGGATGTGGAGAAAAGGGAACCCTCTTACACTGTTGGTGGGAATGCAAACTAGTACAGCCACTATGGAAAACAGTGTGGAGATTCCTTAAAAAAAACTGGAAATAGAACTGCCATATGACCCGGCAATCCCACTGCTGGGCATACACACTGAGGAAACCAGAATTGAAAGAGCCATGTGTACCCCAATGTTCATCGCCACATTGTTTACAATAGCCAGGACATGGAAGCAACCTAGATGCCCATCAATTGACGAATGGATAAGAAAGCTGTGCTACATATACACAATGGAATATTACTCAGCATTGAAAGAAAATTCATTTGAATCAGTTCTACTCAGGTGGACGGAATTAGAGCCTATTATCCAGAGTGAAGTAAGCCAGAAGGAAAAACAAAAATACAGTATACTAACGCATATATATGGTATTTAGAAAGATGGCAGCGAGAACCCTGCATGCGAGACAGCAAAAGGAACACAGATGTATAGAACAGACTCTTGGACTCTGTGGATGAGGGCAGGGGTGGGATGATTTGGGAGAATGGCATTGAAACATGTTAATTATCATATGTGAAATCAAATCGCCAGCCCAGGGCTGATGCTCCGGGCTGGTGCACTGAGATGTCCTGGGGGAGGGAATCGGGAGGGAGGAGGGAGGGGGGTTCTGGAGGGGGAGCATATGTAAACCCATGGAGGTTTCATGTCATTGTATGGCAAAACCAACACAATAAAGTAAAGAAAATTAAAAAAAAAAAAAGAGAACCACTTATGATGTGCTCAGATGCTCAGTTATGGCTGACTCCTTGCGAGCCCATGGACTGTAGCCCAGCAGGCTCCTCAGTCCATGGGATTCTCCAGGCAAAGATATTGGAGTGGGCTGCCATTTTTACTCCAGGGGATTTTCCCAACCCAAGGACTGAACCTGTGTCTCTTATGTCTCCTGCATTGGCACGGGGATTCTTCAACACCTGGGCAGCCCTGCTGCTTATATATACTAATTGGGCTTCCCAGGTGCTGCTAGTGGTAAAGCACCTGCCTGAGGATGCAGGAGGTGGAGGAGAGGCAGCTTCAATCCCTGGGTTAGGACGATCCTCTGGAGGAGGGCGTGGCAACCCACTCCGGTATTCTTGCCTGCAGAATCCCATGGACAGAGGAGCCTGCTGGGCTATAGTCCATAGGGTCACAAAGAATCGGACAGGACTGAAGCAACTTAGCACGCATGCAAATAAAAAAAAAATATGCAGTTTACTGAAAGTGGTGGCCAAATAGCTCTATTCTTCGAGAAGCTAGAATAAGTATTGAAGTGAACAACTGCATCTCAAAGAGGAAAGCTTCAAATGTACTAAAGGTATGAAACGTAAGCCAATAGAGAATACTCATCTTATTTAGCAAATAAAGAAGAAACATGGTCCTCCAAGCTGGGAATGGAGGGAAAACACGTAGAGGAAGAGTTATGGGATTTCCTTCTGATTTCCTCTCCTAGAGTATTTCCCTCTCGATCCAAGAAAACAAAAATGACTTAGTAGAACTTCTTACACCTAAAGAGCACTGACATATACCAGGAACATCCCGCAGACTCTAAATAGTGCAACCTGAGTCGCAGGTTAAGTAATTTTCCCAAAATCACATGTCTAGGAAGTGGCAAAACTAAATCCTGGAATCAATCAGCCCACTTACTATGTGTCTGAGCAGTTTACATAAATTCTGTAAGTCTCAGCCTCCTCATCTGCAAAGTGGAACAGTGCCTTTTCACTAAGGGCACTTTGAGAATAGAATAGAATAATCCATAATGCACTAAGCACAATGGTTGGCTTACAGTAACCCCTACTTCATTCTCCCCAGAAAAGAAGTGCTTACTGATAGAATGTGGGGACACAAGTACACAGACATTTCTTTCCTCTAACTATCTCCTCGTCCCCCAGCTTCACTGAGATTTAATTAACTAGTAATGTGTACATTTAGCTTAGGTGTTCAAAGTGTCAGTTTAATATATGCATATATTGGTTTGATTACCTCCACAGTGTTAGTAAATACTCCTCTAACTGTATCTTTTGGGAGATACTGATGTCAAAAAGTGAATCTGAAGTAGTCATATACAAAGAGTAACCAGAGAAACACGTCACAGGCAGACAGGAAACAGACAAACAAGCAGAATCTGGAAATGCTTACATCCTAAAGTTAAAATAGTAAACCCAAAGGCAAAAATTATTTTCACTGCAGAAGCCAAATGAGTATAAAATAAATCTACTAAATCCAGAATGAATGTGTTTCTGTGCCAAACCTAAGGCAGCAAGAGATTAACAATGCAAACAAAACAGCCTGATAAAAATTTTCTGAACGAACAGGTAACAGAAGTCAAAGGGAGAAGCTCTTGGTGCTACTGATAAAGGACTTCACTCAGCCATCAGGGAGAAAAGGCATAAATATTTATTCAAAGTGCAGTTCAAATCAATGGAAAGGTTAATGAGTCCATTCTGCTGATGCCACAGGCCCTGCAGCCCCCATGCAGGACAAGGACAGAACCTGCAGAACTTCACAAAGAGAGAAAGCTTCGCCAGGGCTCGAGCTGCGTAAGTGAACGACAACAGGTCTAACTGCTAGTCGTGGAATTTATTAATTACAACAACCAACAGGATGTGTGGTATTCAAACACATTTTGTATTTTGTATTATTTTTGCTTCTTTCAATTTTCATAATCCATTACTTAAAAAAAATATCAGGAGCAATGGAACGTATGAGGTAGAATCGAGAGATAATTTAAAATTTATGAGAAAGAAAAGGATACATGCTCTTTTGAATGCTGACTTTTATCCAAAGAAAGCTCTTTAAATTTAAATATTTTAAAATTTACAAAGAGGAACACAGTATGCAAAATGTATCTGTATGGAATCACTGTAGTTGGTTTCTACTTTCACTGTATGACTATTTACTGATCTAATGTATTAAGACACAATGTGGTTGAGAAACCAAGAATAGTGGGCTCAGTGTTCTAAAATTCAATTCAGTCTCTCTATATTAAACATTTCCTATGTTTAAATGCTGGTACTGGAGGAGACGTAAGGATTAAAAAAGGCATAATCCTGCCATCCAGTGGGATAAGGTAAGTCCCAAGACTACATATCACAAATAGAGACTCAATATAGAATAAAATGATTTGATGAACTGCAGTGAAAGTTAAGAGAAGAGAAACTGAAGATCAGAAAAATCTGCATGAAAAATGCTACATCTATATTTTAGCAATATTTCTTTGGGAAATGAGGGTAGCAAGGGATCCTAGGATCTGTTAACCGGAGGCGAAAAGATGTGTCATGAGATCACTATACGAAGTTCAAAATCATTCCTGTGTTTACAGTTGTTTTACCTAAAACAACGACTGCCTGCATTAAGATGGCTGTCTTGGTCCAGTCAGAACTGTGACGAGCATTATCAATCTGGGAGTCACTACAGCAAATTCCAGGTAAATGTTACCTGGCATGCTGCTCTTTCTAACCCTGCTAGGAAACTGTTACTTCATTAACTGGACGCCGTTCTAGAATGAGACATGGCAACTATGTGAAAAGCTTGGCAACTGAAGAGGGCTCTTAACCTCACTATAAGGGAGGCATATCTCACATAGCCCACGTACTAGATAAGTCCATCAATGACGGTGCTTTATAGATTTCAAAAGTGAAATTGTATTTCCAGCCTACAGGCTGGATGTTGATGAAATGATTCTTATGATTCAAACAAATGCTACTTATAATAGGATTATCTACCATTTCCTACCAGCACTTCTATTATCTCTTAGTTAATTCTAGCAACATTTCTGTAAAGAAGGCATTACAAACATCGAATAGACTCATTAGGTTCCTTGATGAACTCAGAAAGAGACTAAATAACTTGCCTATGTTCAAAAGTAATAAGAGACAGAATCAAAACTCAAACCAAGACCAGTTAGGGAGAAGGTAGTTTTCTCTAATGAATATGTCCTCTAGGCAATTAAGTTCACAGAGGCAAAGGAGCATACACCCCAGTGGACCCTCATAGAAAGCACAGCATAAAGCAAATGGACATGGCTCATTTCTTCACCAACCTAAAGTGAAAGTGGTTCAGTTGTGTCCAGCTTTTTGTGACCCCATGGACTATACAGTTCATGGGATTCTCCAGGCCAGAACACTGGAGTGGGTAGCCTTTGTCTTCTCCAAGGGTTCCAACCCAGGGATCGAACCCAGGTCTCCCACATTGCAGGTGGATTCTTTACCAGATGAGCTACCAGGGAAGCCCAACAATACTGGAGTGGGTAGCCTATCTCTTCTCCAGTAGATCTTCCCAACCCAGTAATCGAAGCAGGGTCTCCTGCATAGAAGGTGGATTCTTTACCAACTGAGCTACCAGGGAAGTTTCACCATGCTAAGTGCAGCAAAAGGCATAATACTGTCCCTGGGATGAGAAAAGTGCTGGGGCTGTGAAAGGATGTAGAAAATAATAAGCTGCTTCTTTTCAAAATAAATTACAAGAGACATTACATCTTAAATTGTTATAACTCTTACACGAATTCATTGGGTTCAAATCATAATCATGTATTAAGGATAACTAGGTAACTACTTCCTTAGAGATCTTTCATGTTAGGCTAAGAGGCAATAAGCTTAAAAGAATCTTGATTTGGGGACTCCATAACAGGAGACTTTACCTTCTGTGAAAATTTAAAAAATATGTGAAAATTAATAGTGTGTAGTATTAAATTAGTTATTGATACATGATATTAATTATTATTATTATTACATTACTGTGTTTATTTATGCCAATAGCAAATCTGGAAGTCTGTAAGATGCATCCTACAAGATGAGGAGAACACTGAAGTACAGGAGAATTAGCAGACAAGCACTATGTGGAAGCAGCAGAGACCAAAAGAAGGACGCAGGACAGTGCTTATGAGAATAACAGAACTCCCAAAGAAAGGCAGTGCCAGAGAATGTCAAACTACTGCACAATTGCACTCATCTCACATGCTAGCAAAGAAATGTTCAAAATTCTTCAAGCCAGGCTTCAACAGTACATGAACCATAAACTTCTGGATGTTCAAGCTGGTTTTAGAAAAGGCAGAGGAATCAGAGATCAAATTGCCAATATCTGTTGGATCATAGAAAAAGCAAGAGAGTTCCAGAAAAACATCTACCTCGGCTTTACTGACTAAACCAAAGCCTTTGATTGTGTGGATCATGACAAACTGTGGAAAACTCTTCAAGAGTTGGGAATACCAGACCACCTGACCTGCCTCCTGAGAAATCTGTATGCAGGTCAGGAAGCAACAGTTAGAACTGGACATGGAACAACAGACTGGTTCCAAATTGGGAAAGGGGTACATCAACGCTGTATGTTGTCACCCTGCTTATTTAACTTGTATGCAGACTGCATCATGAGAAATGCTGGGCTGGAAGAAGCACAAGCTGGAATCAAGATTGTGGGAGAAATATCAATAACCTCAGATATGCAGATGACACCACCCTATGGCAGAAAGTGGAGAAGAACTAAAGAGTTTCTTGATGAAAGTGAAAGAGAGTGAAAAAGTTGGCTCAAAACTGAACATTAAAAAAAATTAAAATCATGGCATCTGGTCCCATCACTTCATGGCAAATAGATTGGGAAACAAAGAAAATAGTGAGAAACTTTATTTTGGGGGGGTCTAAATTCACTGCAGATGGTGACTGCATCCATGAAATCTACTTGGTCCTTGGAAGAAAAGCTACGACCAACCTAGAGAGCATACTAAAAAGCAGAGACATTACTTTGCCAACAAAAGTCCATCTAGTCAAAGCTATGGTTTTTCCAGTGGTCTTGTATGGATGTGAGGGTTGGACTATAAAGGAAGCTGAGTACCGAAGAACTGATGTTTTTGAACTGTGGTGTTGGAGAAGACTCTTGAGAGTCCCTTGGACTACAAGGAGATCCAACCAGTCTGTCCTAAAGGAAATCAGTCCTGAATATTCATTGGAAGGACTGATTCTGAAGCTGAAACTCCAATACTTTGGCCACCTGATGTGAAGAACTGACTCATTGGAAAAGACCTTGTTGTTGAGAAAGCTTGAAGGCAGGAGGGGAAGGGGATGACAGAGGATGAAATGGTTGGATGGCATCACTGACTGGATGGACGCGAGTCTGAGCAAGCTCTGGGAGTTGATTACAGGCAGGGAGGCCTGGCGAGCTGCAGTCAGTGGGGTCACAGTGAGTCAGACACGACTGAGCAACTGAAACGAGCTGATGACACTTCCGTGGCTACCCTTCTGGCTTTTAAATATTATCTTTAAACTCTCTCCAAGTTCTGACAGACTCACATGCCACTCACAAATCCCGGCAGCCCTGCCCACCACACACACTGTGTATGCACACTGTTTTGACAAAGCATCCATATACTCAAACAATATACTATTTGCGAATAAAAAGGTAAAGCATATGTTTAGAAGCATAACCATTGCCTCTGCATTTGAGAAAGCAGAATACCCACTGTACCATAAGGAATCTATGTGTTTGCTTCCAAAGTATGGTAGGTAGTGTAACTCCTTTAATAGAAATGTATTCCTTAATCATTCCCCTTAAAATAGCTTCTAGAACACATCCAGTTTTCTACCTAAGATCGGAAAGATGAGAGGACATTTTAAGCTTCATCTTCATCGTGGCTATCTCCTTTAGTCTTTTCTAATTATGAGAAGATGAAAAAATGTGAATCTTGAGTTTTACTCTAAATCAGGGACATTGTATTGTTAACTGTTTTCATGTTTGCAGCAGGACCTCTTTATACTCTTAACAAGTATTAAGAGTGCAAATAACTTTCATTTACATAGGTTAAAGCTGTTTACCATTCAAAAAATCAGAATTTTAGGCGCTTCCTTAATAACTAATTTTAAAATACAGATGTAGAAAAGAAAGACATGGTTTCCAGGAGAAAGGGGGATGAGGAGGGATAAACTGGGTGATTGGGATCGACATATACACACTGCTATATATAAGATGAATAACTAATAAGAACCTACACTGTAGCATAGGGAACTCTACTCAATACTCTGTAATGGCCTATGTGGGAAAGGAAGCTAAACAAAGGAGTAAATGTGTATGTATAACTGACTCACTTTGCTTATACCTGAAGCTAATACAACACTGTAAATCAGTTATACTCCAATATTTTTTTTTAAAACGACACCACATGATGCCATAGGTGATATATTTTTTATAAAAATTAAAAAAAATAAGCACAAGAGTGGCCTTGTTTTATATTTGTCCAAATCTTGGTAATTTGGGGCTTAACAGAAGGCAGGCAGATTCTGGTATCTGCTTCTGCGTTCAATCTGTTGCCATATCATACATCATGTAGCCTCTGGGAAACTCAACTCTACACTCAGGAGAGAATCAGACTGAAAAAGGCAGATAATAAGCCCATATCATGAAAATACGCTGACTTTGCAGACCACCAGAAAGGGAAAGAATGTCAGCGACCCCACAGGTCTCTGGACCACTATTTCGTTCAAATACACTATCTTACAGTGATTGCTCATAAAAATAGGTTAGTTTCAATACTTCATTCCTATACTTTTGTGCTTTGATGAGAATGCTTGAATTAAAACCCCATTATCTTAAATATTGATTCTTTAGGATGTACCTTTATCAGAACAAGTAGGATTGGCTGAATCCTGTTAAGCAACCAGTGATCTGTTCACAAGTAGGACACAGGATTGCAATTCTATCCACCACTACAAAGGTCTTTCCCATTGTCAAACTGTCTTTGCTTTTCCCAGAGAAGCCTGTTAACTATTAACAATTGCAACGCTACTTAGAGCCGGTAGTACATTTGTCTCCAGGGAAGTCAGTGAAACTTTGGAGATAGTATAGGTTACGCCAGGTGTTCTCATCAGGAGCAAAAGAACCGGGATGCAGACAGCCCAGCACCTGTCAATCACTGTTTAACAGCTCCCCCACCAGGGGGATGTGTCTTCCTAGATCCTCTAACTTCCGCTGTACATCAGGAAACCAGCCCTTCTTCCCCTTGGCCCAGTCTGAGGGCAAGCCATCTAGAAATAGATTTAGGTGCTGACTGAGGGAAGTCAGGCAAGCACCCAGGGAGTTTAACATCTGCTCTACCACCAAACAGTTAGAAATCAAATTGTTGAGTCTTTTGCTTTAGTCATTTCAGTGACTCAACTAGTACAACTGTTTCATCAACCTCTATTCCAAAATAAGTTCCACTCACAGTTCAAGAGAGAATGGCTTTATTTACAGCCTCCTGATCTTGCTACTTGCTATAATACTAATACATCTTCAATGGAGAGACACATTTTTTTTAAATGCTTCAAAGTATTTTAATTCCATGAATAATAAGAAACACTCAAATCAATAAGGATTTAATCAAGTGAATAATGAAAATATACATTTGACCCTTGAACAATGTAGGTTTGAACCAGGAAGGTCCACTTATACTTAGAATTTTTTTAATAGTAAATTGAAATACTGTCCTACTACACAGAGCTACACAGGTGGTAAAGAATCTGCCTGCCAATGCAGACCCACAGGTCACATGGGTTTGATCCCTGCATTAGAAAGATCCTCTGGAGGAGGAAATGGCAATCCACTCCAGTATTCTTGCCAGAATAATCCCATGGACAGGGAGCCTGGCAGGCTATGCCCCATGTGGTTGCAAAGAGTCAGACATGACTGAGCATACATGCAAAAAGTACCTACTACATGATCTAAGGCTGATTAAATCCATGGAGGAAGGAATTACATACAGAGAGAACAAACTGTAAGTTATACAAGGATTTTCAACTGGGAGAAGGATTAGTGTCTCAACCCTCAAGGGACAACTGTATCGGGTTAACACTTAATAAATGCTGACAATTATCTCCCCGAACTTTTACTTTGTGTCTCAAATCTAAGCTTCCTATGGCCTTCAGCTATTCAGAGATTCAGGACACTCTTTATTTCATCAGAATCGGGCATCATGTATGTTTTAGATTTAATCACCTAAAACTCAAGGGTGATACCAGATTTATAAATTCTTTGAGCCCTTCTAAACACTAATGATCTTTTTTCAGTAACAGGAATTACTGAAAGCAAGTATTAAGGTTGAGAGCTAAGAGATACACATCTGCATGAATTTAGATTTACAGTGCACAATATTCTGACACATTTTATGGAAACAGATGGCTGGAAATAATATTTGACTTCATTAGGTCCAAAATAATGTTATCTATACATGCACTTCTATGTTCATAGCAGCACTATTCACAGTAACCAAGGCGTGGAAATGATCTAAACATTCACCAATGGATGAATGGATAACGAAGCTGCGGTGTGTGTTTACACACACACACACACACACACACACATATAAATGGAGCATCATTCAGCCTTTTTTTTTTTTTTTCATTCAGCCTTTAAAAGGAACAAAATAATGCCATCTGCAGCAACACAGATGCAGCTAGAGATGATCATACTCGGTGAAGTGAGGAAGAGAAAGACAAACATCATATGATATCACTCGTATGTGGACTCTAAAATATGACACTAGTGAATGTATCTACAAAACAGAGGCAGACTCATAGACATAGAGAACAGACTTGTGGCTGCCAAAGGGAGGGGAGAGGAAGAGGGATGAACTGGGAGCATGGGGTTGGTAGACGCAAACTATTACATAAATAACATGATCCTACTGTGTAGCACAGGGGACTATATCCAATCTTTTGGGATAAACCATAATGGAAACAAATATAAACATAATGTATATATGTGTAGAACTCCATTTCCTCTAGAGCAAAAATTAGAGTGCTCACTTCAACAGCTTATATACTAAAATTGAAATGATACAGAGAAGATTAGCATGGCCCTGCGCAAGGATGGCAGACAAATTTGTGAAGCATTTCATATTTGTTCACAGCAAGATCCTCTGTGACCCGCCTCCTAGAGTAATGGAAATAAAACAATAAATAAATAAATAGGTGGGACCTAATTAAACATAAAAGCTTTTGCACAGCAAAGGAAACTATAAACAAGGTGAAAAGACAACCTTAAGAATGGGAGACAAAAATGGCAAATGAAACAACTGAAAAGGATTAATTTCCAAACTATACAAGCAGCTCATACAACTCAACATCAGAAAAACAAGCAACTCAATCAAAAAGTGACCAAAAGACCTAAACAGACATTTCTCCAAAGACAAACAGATGGCTAATAAACACATGGAAAGATGCTCAACATTGCTTTTTGTTAGAGAAATGCAAATCAAAACTACAAGGAGATATCATCTCATACTTGTCAGAACGGCCATCATCAAAAAAAACTCTACAAACTAAATGCTGGAGAGGGTGTGGAGAAAAGGGAACTCTCTTGCACTGTTGGTGAGAAAATAAATTGATACAGCCACTATGGAAGACAGTATGGAGACTCCTTAAAAATTTAGGAATAAAACTACCATACTACCCAGCAATATCACTTCTAGACATACACCCTAAGGAAACAAATATTGAAAAATACACATGTAACCAAATGTTCATTGCAGCACTATTTACAATAGTGAAGACATGGAAGCAACCTACATGTCCATCAACAGATGAATGAATGAAGAAACTGTGGCATATATATTCAATGGAATATTACTCGGCCATGAAAAGGAAGGTATTTGAGTCAGTGCTAATGAGGTAGATGAACCTAGAGCCAATTATACAGAGTGAAGTAAATCAGAAAAACAAGTATCATATATTAATGCATATATATGGAATTTAGAAAGAGGGTACTAATCAACCTACTTGCAGGGTAGCAATGGAGATACAGACATAGAGAACAGAGTTATGGGTATGGGGATTGGTTGGGGGAGGAGAGGGTGAGTCAGGTAGAGTAGCATGGAAAGATATACACTACCATATATAAAGTAGAGAGCCAGTGGGAATGTGCTATATGATGCAGGGAGCTCAATCAAACCAGGGCTCTGACAACCTAGAGGTGTGGGATGGGATGGGAGGGAGGTTTAAGCGGGAAGGGACATATGTATATCTACGGCTGATTCATGTTGATGTGTGGCGGAAAATAACACAATATGATAAAGTAATTATCCTTCACATTAAAATAAATTAAAACAAAATTAGAACAACATTTTTAGTCAACTACATTTCAATAATAAACAAAAATATTCTGATATATTAGCACTCATCTACAAAGACTCTCTTTTTGGATATTGAATAGTCTTCAATTCTAATATATCCTTATGAACAGGGATAAAGAAACTAAGTCAAAATAATTAACAACATAGCTTTTACTGTTTAACAAGCCACTCAAATGAGACGAAGACCTTTAAAAATAGGGAAAACTAAGACAATCTTCCAGAAGCTGTTTATAATGCAGTTTAGAAATAGTTTGGATGCCATTCAGTTGAAATGGTTTCTTTTTTTTTTATGTTTTATGTTATTATTTTTTTTTATTATTGTTTTTGCCATACATTGTCATGATATCACCATGGGTTTACATATGCTTCCCCTCCGGAACCCCCCTCTCTCCTCCCTCCCCCCCGGGAAATCTCGCTGCACCAGTCCCGAGCATCAATCCTGGGCTGGCGATTGATTAGACACATGACAATTAACATGCTTCAATGCCCTTCTCCCATATCATCCCACCCTTACCCTCATCCACAAAGTCCACGAGTCTATTCTATACATCTGCGTTCCTTTTGTTGTCTCCCATGTTGGGTTCTCATTACTGTCTTTCTAAATTCCATATATATGTGTTAATATACTGTATTGTTGTTTTTGCTTCTGGCTTACTTCACTCTGGATAATGGGCTCCAGTTTCGTCCATCTGAGTAGAATTGCTTCAAATGAATTTTTTTTTAATGCTGAGTAATATTCCATTGTGTATATGTACCACAGCTTTCTTATCCATTCATCAGTTGATGGGCATCTAGGTTGCTTCCATGTCTTGGCTATTGTAAACAATGCAGCGATGAACATTGGGGTGCACGTGGCTCTTTCAATTCTGGTTTCCTCGGTGTATATGCCTAGCAGTGGGATTGCTGGGTCATATGGCAGGTCTATTTGCAGCTTTTTAAGGAACCTCCACACTGTTTTCCATAGTGGCTGTACTAGTTTGCATTCCCACCAACAGTGTAAGAGGGTTCCCTTTTCTCCACATCCTCTCCAGCATTTATTGCTTGTAGACTTTTGGATGGCAGCCATTCTGACTGGTGTAAAGTGGTACCTCATTGAAATGGTTTCTATAATAGTCTACTAGTTTTTTGTTGCCATTGTAACAAATTAACAAAAACAAGGGGGCTATAAAATGATACAACTGCACTATCTTATACTTTTATGGTTAAAAGGTTGACACAGATTCCACTGGGATAAAATCATGGTGTCAACTGTGCTGAGTTCCTTCCCTGTCCCCTCACACTTTAGGGGAGAATCCAATTTCTTGCTTTTCTTCAGTTCCCAGAGGCTGGCTGCCCACACTGCTTCATCCTCAAGGCCAGTGGTGGTGAGTCAGGTCCTTCTGTTGCCTCCCTCTGATCTCCTGTTCTGTCTCCCACCTCCATTTTTAAGAACCCTTGTGATTATCCTGGGTCCACTCAAATAACCCAGAATAATTTCCCTACTTTAAGGTTAATATAGTTGCAACCTTAACCCTACTTACAACCCTAATTCATTTGCCATATTCACGGGGAGTGGGGATTAGGACTTAGAGATCTTTGGGGGATGAGATGATTCTGCCTACCACAAGTCGATATTGATTCATTTAATAATTATAATACTCTCATGTGACAGGCGTCAATTTAGATGCTTAAAACATAAACAGCAAGGTGCAATCTTTATATTCAAAGACTTTATGTATTAATTGTTTGAAGGCACAGGGAAAGATAAACATCAAAATTCTTTTGTAGAAAAATGTACAATCTAATGGGACAGATGTCTTTGAAATATATGAATTCTAAAGAAAGCTCATAAACATGCCAATTTCCTTTGAAAGATTTCTTCTTCTGAAATGAAAAATGACTAAATTAATAGTAAGCTTATGGATTCATCATTCATAGGCTTAAAGAGGTAAGAAATCAGAGGGAACAGCTATCAGATAAATCGTGCCTGGTTCAGAGATTGCTTAGTGAGTGTTTTCATTTACATTCCTCTTAAAATATTTTCTTAAATTTTGCAGACTTCTCATTCTAAAGAATTAGATCATTAAAAAATGACGTGTGCATGACAAGCTTTCCTGATGGTTTCTGGCAAGGAGTGGTAAGAATCTAATTCACACTACTATCCATGTATTCAAAAACTGGTTAGGATGTATTTTTAAACCAATCCTATTAAATGAAATTTTAGATTTGGAAATGCACTAAGCACTTAATTATTCAGAGCCTGGTTTCTATGGCTTGTCTCTTAATTGGTCTTAAGCTACTCAACCCTCTGCTTGCTAATAGAACTCACAGACACTCACGGTTTAACTACTCATTAGTGATGCTCACAGAAGGCAAAGTCCAATATCAACCTATGAATAAAATTAAGGCTTTGTAATTTATTTTGTAGGTCTTTTTTTTTTTTTTTTTTTTTTGCTGCACCACAGGGCATGTGGGATCTTAGTTCCGTGACCAGGGAATGAATTCATGTCTCCTGCTGTGGAAGCACCGAGTCCTGACCACTGGACCACTAGGGTAGCTCCTTCTAAGTTTTTACCGTGAGAACTGTGAAAACTTCAAGGCATAAACATGTGAAGAACTGACTGGAGTTATCATTTTGGATAAAAACAGATGAGGATGGTCTGTGCTTCTGGAGATGTATAGAAAACCTGCTCATCCTTCTTCTCAGTTCCATGACATTATAATTACTCCAGTCAGATTCTGGGGCCAGAATTTGTTCTGTAGACTCTGATTAAATTATACTACTATTCACTGATACTTACACATGATTATAGAGAACATATGGTCAGCAAAACATATTGACCACACCACACTGATTGAACATTGCAAACTGCATTATATCACTCTATTATAGCAGGACTAACAAACCCATGTCCCACTTCCCCTAGAAAGAGAGAAGAAACGTTATGCCAAAAGAGATGGAAGTGTAGACCAATGAACCCCCATCTGTTTGTTCTCATGATATTCACATTATTGTGTGCAGACAATAAAAAAAGGAGTGCAAAGTACAGCACAGTGCCTACCTGGATCCAGTGGCAAGAAGTAAGATCCAGACACTGTTAAGTATAAATTAGGCAAGAACATTACCCATATCAAAAAGCAGAGTTCATCAATGTCCAATCCAAGAATAAGCTCTTTAGAGAAATAACAATTTGACTGTCAGCAAAACACACTGAAAAGCAGTTTTGGAAAAATGAGACTATCCAAGAAGTAACTAGAATCTTTCTCAAATCAAATTATTTCTTTCTTCTGAATATTTAGCACTCGTGTGTGTGTGTGTGTGTGTGTGTGTGTGTGTGTGTGTGTGTGTACACATATGGGCTTCCTTGGCTCAGCTGGTAAAGAATCTGCCTGCAATTCAGGAGACCCAGGTTCTATCCCTGAGTTGGGAAGATCCTCAGGAGAAGGGAATGGTTACTAGCTCCAGTATCCTTGCCTGAGGAGCCCCATGGACACAAGGGCCCGAGGCTACAGTCCACGGGGCTATAAAGAGAAAAACGCAGCTGAGCAACTAACACATATATAGGTGTCCGTGCTAAGCCGCTTCAGCTGCGTCCAGCTCTGGGACTCCATGGCTGTCGCCTGCTGAGGCTTCCTGGTTCGCTGGATTCTCCGAGCAAGAACACTGGAGTGGACTGCCATGTGCTCCTCCAGGGGATCTTCCTGACCCAGGGATCGAACCCACACCTCTTATATATGTATTTAGATATAGAAATGTGAGAATTTTGTCAAAAATTAAGAAAAGATTTAAATGTTTCTCTCAATGTTTTCCTCCAAGTTTGTTGATAACAGAGAAAGCAGGCATCCCCCCAAGCCCCTCAGGAATTTCATTAACAGCCAATACAAGTACAAGGGCTGTTCAATTCATGGAATTGCGTATCAGTTTCAAATAACATTTATTGAAATTCTCCAGGCCAGAATACTGCAGTGGGTAGCCTTTCCCTTCTCCAGGGAATCTTCCCAACCCAGGGATCGAACCCAGGTCTCCTGCATTCCAGGTGGATGTTTTACCAGCTGAGCCACCAGGGAAGCCCATTGATTGAGAAGCTACACTGAGCTAAATAATAGCACCTAAGGAAACAAAAACATAAAAACAAATAAAACTTCTAAACAAAATCCTGATTTTAAATACTCAGAATCAAATGCATAAATAAAAAAATCACTCTAGTACACCTGACCTTCCCTAACCTTCTCCTGTGAAGTTCAGAACTTTAGGAAAGATGAAGGGAAGAGTGAGGGCTAGTAAGGACGTTTACAACATTGATCAAAACCCTTACAAAGTACTAATTGGAAGCCGCCCGTTGTTCAGCTAAAGATCATCTTCATTTCACTTCTGTCAACTCCAGACATCCCCACATTGGACCATTAACAATGTCCACCACACTACCTTTATCTAAGACCAAAACGTCACCGGTTCTTTTCTCTGTGGCCTGATTTCCAGTGCCCATCCCTCACCTTCACTTTGCTCGCATCATGACAATCTCCTGGCCCTTCTTTCTCTCCCTGTTTTTGTCAACAACCAACCTCTTCACATCATCAGTTGTTCTAGGATCAACCATGTCACGGTGGCACTGCATCATTACCGTGTTTCACATTTCTCTTTCTAAATTTAAACTCTGATTACCATCTGTCTAGGATCACTAATACTCATTTCCATCACCCCTTATACATGGTTCACAAATACTGCTATAAATGTTTAAGAGTAACAAAAACGATGTGTTTGGTCCACGGCATTCACTTTACTACTTTAGCTATATCTACTTTCTTCCTCTGGGCTTCCCTGTGGCCAGAAGATTTAAATCAAAACATAATTCTCCAGACTTCTCTAGTGGTCCAGTGGGCAAGACTGCATGTTCCCAATGGAGAGGGTGCTTGGTTTGATCCCTGGCTGGGGAACTAATATCCTGCATACTGCACAGTGTGGACAAAAAGACTTTTTTTTTTTTAAATAAAAAAGAGAATTAAATATAATTAAAAGCAATTTCACAATTACTGGATCACGATCCATAATTTGAATTTCCCCAAATCAGAGCCTGGAACAAGATAGTTTGAGAACTGATGCCAGGAAGCAGAAACATAATAGAAGAGGAAGAGAAGGGGAAGAAAGAAAAACCAATAAAAGTTGCCCCACTGAGCTTGTTATCACCATAAGAAACCCCTAGAATCTGCTGGTTCTCACATTCTTTTCATGGGCAGATGTTGAAGGGATGATAACTACCCAAGGATTGCAAAATACCTATATCAGGATGAGTAAGATTTTATAAATTTTGCCCTGATTTACAGAAGTAGAGAGATTTGGTGGATCCTTGATGTGGGATGCTTCCTGGATACACTCCTCTTTCAGAACTATGATGACAGGGGAGGAGTGTTGCAATCCATTCCAAACACTTTTAATCTCCTGAAGATGATCCCCTGTATTTCTCTATCTGGTCTCTCATTTTCCAGATTTCAAAATGTAATCATCTCTGTCTCCTTTCCTTTTTCTCTTATTAGTTACCAACTCCCCAGATTCCTTCATAGTATCAGGTGTGGCACCATGGACATGTTGAGAGATGACTGGCCAAGAACACAGAGTTCATAGCCCTTAAGTCTCAATTAAGCTTGTTCTATGAAATTCACTACTAATGTCCCAGCAGTGTTTCACCATGAAACCACTGTGTTTAATAGGTAGAAATAATCTAGAAGGCATTACAAACATTAAAGATGAGGAGCTCAGCAGAAAGTCGTTTGCTAAGTATTGCAAAAATCCTTTTATTGATGAGAAATCTAAGCCAACATCCAGTTGGGGGGCATGGTGTTCGCAAAGTATATTATGCAGACGATGTTTTAGTTTCACAAAGAGGAATAACTCAAAGTTAGGCAACACTACTCATGAGGAGAAACATAGAGATATATTTTTACTAAATTGTACATAATATTTTTTGTTTGCTGCCTTTTATTCAATTATAGGTGCATTTGTGACTTACCAGACTGGTACCACTGAGAAAACACTGGTTAGTGTTTTCCTGATAAAACATTTTCCCTGGTTAAAATGTGTGTGTCTATTGCTCACATATTCAGATTTGTAATCTAAATTTCATTTTAGTACATTTTTGATATTTTACTCTGGAGGAAGTTTCAAATTTACACAAACAACATTAATTTTCTCACTTTATTTAAACAACTATCAGATCATATATATTTTGCCTTGGATACTCCCTAAAATCCTACAGGTTTTTTATTTGCATAAACATAAAATAGTAAAATTATCTGTCTAAGGATTAAGAAGGCACATCATTTTATTTTATTGAGTAGGAAAATAAAATTCCTCTGTGATGCATATATCTGTCCCAATTTCTGTTCATCAGAAGATCTGCTAAAATAAAAAGATCACAAAATAGGGTGCAGTCTCTCTCAATCCTTCCCTAATTCTTGGACTTCAGTTGGGATCAAAACTACCTAACAAAGAGAAATAAAATCATACTAAAAGAGGGTTGGTTATGTCACTGTTTTCTGGAAAGACTGTTCTACTGACCAGTACATGTGCTTATGGGCAAAAGTCTATTTTGAAAGCAAAATGCGATTTTCCCTCCTCAAACCAGTCTGAAAACACATGTCATTATATATGGAAGGTTTTTCTAGGCGGTACCGCCCTCTGCTTCCCAGCCTCTTTGAACATGAGCCTTTCAATCTCACGCCCTACAGATCCCTGAACTGCCTGGGAACTTACCCTTTGCTTTTGTCAGGCGTTAGAAACTGGAATGCAGATTTCCAAAGAATAGTAAGGAGAGATAAGAAAGCCATCCTCAGTGATCAGTGCAAAGAAATAGAGTAAAACATAGAATGGGAAAGACTGGAGATCTCTTCCAGAAAATTAGAGATACAAAGAGAACTTTTCAAGCAAAGGTGGTTCAATAAAAGACAGAAATGGTATGGACCTAACAGAAACAGAAGATATTAAGAAGAGGTGACAAGAATATACAGAAGAAATTTACAAAAAAAGATCTTCATGATCCAGATTATTATGATGGTGTGATCACTCACCTAGAGCCAGACATCCTGGAATGTAAAGTCAAGTGGGCCTTAGAAAGCATCACTACAAACAAAGCTGCTGGAGATGATGGAAATACAGTTGAGCTATTTCACATCCGAAAAGATGATGCTGTGAAAGTGTTGCACTCATTATGCCAGCAAATTTGGAAACCTCAGAAGGCCATAGGACTAGAAAAGGTCAGTTTTCATTCCAATTTCAAAGAAGGGCAATGCCAAAGAATGCTTCAACTACCACACAATTGCACTCATCTCACATACTAGCAAAGTAATGTTCAAAATTCTGCAAGTCAGGCTTCAACAGTATGTGAACAGTGAATTTCCAGATGATCAAGCTGGATTTAGAAAAGGCAGAAGAACCAGAGATCAAATTGCCAATATCTGCTGGATCATCAAAAAAAGCAAAAGAGTTTCAGAGAAACATCTACTTCTGCTTTATGACTATACCAAAGCCTTTGACTGTGTGGATCACAACAAATTGTGGAAAATTCTGAAAGAGATGAGAATACCAGATCACCTTATCTGCCTCCTGAGAAATCTGTATGCAGGTCAGGAAGCAACAGTTAGAACTGGATATAGAACAACAGACTGGTTCCAAATCAGGAAAGGAGTATGTCAACCCTGTATATTGTCACCCTGCTAATTTAACTTATATGCAGAGTACATCATGAGAAACACTGGGCTGGATGAAACACAAGATAGAATCAAGATTGCTGGGAGAAAATAACAATAACCTCAGATATGCAGATAACATCACCTTTATGGCAGAAAGTGAAGAAGAACTAAAGAGCCTCTTGATGAAAGTGAAAGAGGAGAGTGAAAAAGTTGGCTTAAAATTCAACATTCAGAAAACAAAGATCATGGCATCTGGTCCCATCACTTCATAGCAAATAGATGGGGAAACAATGGAAACAGTGAGAGACTTTATTATTTTGGGCTCCAAAATCACTGCAGATGGTGACTGCAGACATGAAATTAAAAGATGCTTGCTCCTTGGAAGAAAGTTATGACCAACCTAGACAGCACATTAAAAAGCAAAGGCATTACTCTGCCAACAAAGGTCCATCTAATCAAAGCTATGGTTTTTCCAGTAGTCCTATATGGATGTGAGAGTTGGACTATAAAGAAAACTGAGCACCAAAGAATTGATGGTTTTGAACTGTGATATTGGAGAAGACTCTTGAGAGTTCCTTGGACTGTAAGGAGATCCAACCAGTCCATCCTAAAGGAGATCAGTCCTGAATATTCATTGGAAGGGCTGATGTCGAAGCTGAAACTCCAATACTTTGGCCACCTGATGTGAAGAGCTGACTCACTAGAAAACACCTTGTTGCTGGGAAAGCTTGAAGGCAGGAGGAGAAGGGGACAACAAAGGATGAGACCATTGGATGGCATCACCGAGTCAATGGACATGAGTTTGAGCAAACTCTGGGGGTTGGTGATGGATAGGGAGGCCTGGTGTGCTGCAGTCCAAGGGGTTGCACAAGAGTCAGACACAACTGAGTGACTGAGCTGAACTGAACTGGGGCTGTACAGGATTGCTCAGCAATTTGTTCTGGGACAAAGAAGTGTCTGAGGTTAGGCGAGCAAGCAACTAATGATGCTTTACTTTGTCCGCAAAACATCAAGATCGATATGCAGGACATGTGACATCACACGGTTTTCTTTTCCTTCTAGAGGAGGGAGGAAATACTGGATGATCCCTTTCTTAAGAGCAATAACACGGCTGTTGCTTTTTGATACAGCTTTGGCTGCCCCTTCCCACCAACTGGTAGGATTAATTTCCCATACTTCAAATGCCAAAATTCAAATAATTAGAATTCTTTTGCATGTATATCTAGCTTCCTTGTTCCAACTAACCACAACTTGGGGACAATGTTATAATTCATAGTGAACAGAGCTAGTTCTGTGAGGCTGTGTTAGGCATTAGAGATTCATGGTGCACCAGGATGACCCAGAGGGATGGAATTGGGAGGGAGGAGGGAGGGGGTTTCTGGAAGGGGAACACATGTATACCTTGGCAGATTCATGTCAATGTATGGCAAAATCAACACAATAATGTAAAGAAAATAAAAAATAAATAAATAACATTAAATTTAAAAAAGAAAAAAAAACAAAAAATAAATAAATAAATTAGGTCTCTCGTGAACAATTAGAAGGAACTCAAAAAGAGAAAGCCTGATCAATGTCAAAGTTTTGGGCTGAGGTAGCTTTTCTTCCTGTTCTTCTGCAGAAAGGATAGAGGATGGAATCTGGAAACAATGAACTTTGCATCTTTGTCAAGAGACACAGAATGACAATGGCACATTTTCCCAAGTCATCCCTAAATGGAGAAGGAAGTGATATGAATATGGTCCTGATTTCTCTCTTCTTGCTTAGAGGGTGGGGAAAAGGAGAACTTACTCTTTTCATCAGCCATCTTAGGGTCTAAAAATCCCAGATGGTTTTTTGCATCCTCACAAGTCCCTATTCAGACAACCTTAAAGCACTGCACTGAAACCATCCACGTGCTATTCTAAAACCCCACAAACATCTGAAGTCAATACGCCAATTCTTGATGAAGTGAATGTTGAGGTTTCCACAACTTAGAAAAATACAAAAATAAAACCTATTTTAATTATAAGTCAGTTAGATCAATTACAGGTGATTTTATTTAATTTTCTAATCTTTTCAGAGAGAGGGAAGCATTTTCTCTTTGACAAATTGTTTTCTGATGCCCAGCACGTTGTCAGGCTTTCCCCACCCCACTGAGAATGTGTGGGGCTCTGTGTTCCCCAGCAGACTGGAGGGTACCAGCCTTCTCCATCTACCAGCAGCAGAACGGCACACAGGTCCTTTGGAAGGCGGCATTTCAGCTCAGTGCGTATTTCAGGACTGCTCTTGAGATGGGAATCAGAGTTCTTGTCCGTGGACCCGAAGAATGGAATCCACAAACATGCAGACACTCATGGTAGCAAGCAAATAGGACTTATTAAAGAGAAAGAAAGTACAAAGCTCCCAGCATAGACACTGAAGGTGGTAGAGAGTCTCCTATAGGAGATATTGATTACCAAGGACAGTCTGTCTAAAGATGCAATGCATTTTAAAAGTGAAGAAAATCATCACTTCTCCTGAACAATCAAAGGAATCACTTCTAATCAGATATCATGGCTCATCGTGACATCTGCTCATACGCCTCAAGATAGAATAGAAAATTATATTAAGATATGCATTTCTGAAAACAAGACCTCAACCATCTACAACAAATAAGCAACAAGGACTAAGAAAGGCAAACACCATGCACACAAATTTAATTATCCTTGTCATAACAGAGTTAATGATCCTAGCCAAGTCACTTTACTGCAGTACATTCCAAAATACCCACTTCCTGCATTATGTCATTTTATTCCCTATCAAACATAAATATCAAAGATTATCTATCTTTAGGTTGCTTCCATGTCCTGGCTATTGTAAATAGTGCTGCAATGCACATTGGGGAGCATGTGTCCTTTTGAGTTATGGCTTTCTCTGGGTATCACCTAAATGTCCATCAAAAGATGAATGGATAAAGATTGGATATAAAGATAAAGATAAATGGATCCAGATAAAGATATAGATAAATGGATAAAGACATATATATATATATATGTATATGTGTATATATATAAAGATATATAATGGATAGACCTAGAAATGATCATACTAAATTAATTAAGCCAGACAAGGAAAGACAAATATCATATGATATAGCTTATATGCAGAATCTAAGAAAATGATACAAATGAATTTATTTACAAAACATAAACAGACTCACAGACATGAAAACAAACTTGGGTTACCAAAGGGGAAGCAGGGGGAGGATAATTTAGGAGTTTGAGATTAACATATACACACTATATGTAATATCTATCTATTTATATCTGTATATAATATAGATAACCAACAAGGACATATTATTGCATAGGGAACTATACTCAATATTTTATAATAATTTTTAAGGCAAAAGAATCTATATACATACAAAGAGAAAAGAATCTATATATATAATCTATAAAGAATCTCTATCATATATATATGCATATAGATATATAAAGAAATATACATAACTGAATCACTTTGCTGTACATCTGAAACTAACACAACATTGTAAATCAACTATACATCAATAAGAAAAAATTATGTCTTCTGTTAGCATTTGAAGCCTTTATTAAAATCTATTTGACTTCCAAAATAAGGATAAATAAGTTAATTCAAGTATTGATGATAATTGATACTGTATATTTAATTGTATGATCTTGAAGGCAAATCTCAGAAGCATAAAGTTGTATCTCTCAAGATTTTTTTTTAACTGAACATAATTATTTTGTTTTTCATGGTCCCATGAGATAAAACTAAGCAAGAAACATAACCCAGTTCTTGCTATTCACAATGTTTCCATTGGGTGTAGCTATGATATTAGAGAGGTTAATACCACAGCCTGCTTATTCAAGGAAGGATGCTCAGATATGTGGAGGATTTGTAGTGACTTTGTCTTTAGCATTAAACTACATGAGTCAGCTGTATGTTCCATGGGTTAACCTAAAACAATCTCAAATCAATCACATCAAGATGGATTTCACTGCCTTTTTCCAAAAAGGAAGACTCATACAAAACTGAGACCTGTATTAAAACTTCATCCATTAATAATTCCACCTAGTTTACTCATTCTTTATTTTTTTTAATAGAATCATGTAATTCACATCTAGTTTGAATGCCTTCTGTACATAGACACCTGTAGGGTAAAATGAGATGCATAAGCAGAAAACCCTTTAACAATGCCACTCCTTTACTCCTTTACACGTATGGGTCTGAGTAGAGTGTCTTTAAATGTCTTTTATCTTAAAGGGAAAAAGCAAAAGTATTTCTCCTAAAACACAAGGGCAGCTGACTTGCTGAGATGAAAACTGCTAACTCTTTTCCTAACAACACCATATGTCTCCAATTGGATCATAATGCAGCTAGTTCTCAGGAGAATGTCACGCATGGAAACTAGCCAAATGGAGTCACAGCTTCACTGCTGACTCACGATTAACCAGGGGTTGTACTTTGGGATTTTTCAGAGCATCCAAATGCCAATCCGAATGGCCTTTCTTCTTTCCCCAAATCCTCCCAAAACTGAGCATGTCATAAAATGAACCTGATCCTGCCAGAAAACTATGTCTTTTCTCTGTTCAGATTTCGTTTTCTATATACTCAATATATTTTAAGGAACCAAAATGCTCAGCCTCTAAATGCTCTAGCCATGGGTTTTAAATAGTAGATGCTTAATGTAGCAAACATTACGAAGATGCAACATAAAATCATCAAACAAAAAAAACATCATAAGACTGAAGAAGTCGCATTTTTTCTCTGAGAATCACCGGAAATAAAAAAACAACAAATAAATCAACATGCATGAGTCAGATATTTCCTTATCTGTTATTCTCTTTTAGAACTTCACTCAACATTTGATATTTTTATTCATGAGTAACATGTATTTTTTTCTTCCAGTTTTATTGAGATATGAGTAAGATATTTTAACCTACTTAATATACAATATTATTCATATATTTTTCTTAGAAATTAATATCATGTCAAGGCAGTCCTAGCTCACGTTCTAATATATATGATATATTTAATTATTTTGGGTTGATTGTAATTCTTAATAGCATAAAGTTATATCATCTTATGATGTGTGTCAAATCTTGAGAATTTTGCCTTCAAATTATAAAATGCCGTAAAGCAGTCTAAACTGGTGCTTCCTAGATTACCTCTGACGAATGGGTGTACTAAAACAATTTAATGTGCATTTGATATTTTTGTAAAACATGAAGTTATGCACTAAGATTTCATGACAATGTCATATTGCTATAAAAGTTTCTAAGTGCTCTTTCTGCCTTTCTGCATTCTTCTTGTCATGGGCTGGTAAGAACTGTTTGGGAACTGGTCTCAACCTATGGATTCCACTGTTATTATTTTTATAATATGTCACTCACTGTTTAGATATTTTACAAAGTAGAAATCAGGATACCAATATTAATGATATGAGTCACAAACTTTCTTCATGGCAAGTGCATTTTAAACTATTCTTTGCTGTTTTCCTTCTAATTCACTTTAAGGAATTAGCAGCAGAGATTCAAAATGACAGGCCAACAATGAATCACCAAGAAGCTTTTGGTAGTTTTGAGAAAGATGAGTTGCACAGTATTAAAAAAATTACATATTTATAAAGGCAAAATTTTTTCTCCCAATGGAGGAAACTATGAGCCTTACCATGTACTCATTCTGATAGTAGCAGTGAGCCTAGATACTTTATAGCATTTCTTACCTGGGATTCCTGGTGGTGTTTTCAGATATTTTCCATTAAAATGTTGAATTACCACTTCACATTTTTCAGTAGACTCCATTCTGGGAAAAGAAGTAAACAGGGGTTTACATACTTTCATGAAGTTGTACATATCCAGGAAAAATAAATTAAAAAGAGAAGGAAATTAAGAAAACCCTAGACAAGCTTCATTTGAGAATTTTACCAGACTCGTCACCAGTTGCCATGACTACCACAGTGGATAGAACACCACAAACCCATTGCCACCAAGAGCAAGGCTTACTCTACCGAAGGTTGACTGTGTGGACGGCTCTGTGTGGAGTCCTCACTCAGGCATAATCCCGAGGCATCATCTTATTTAATCCGTACAACATCTTATTTAATCTGTACAACAATTTAATCTGTACACTCAAAGTGCTCAATAAACACCTTTGGAATGCCTGAGTTAGCAAACGTGAGAGCAGTTCTCGCTGCCGCCTTTCACACCATGAGGCCAGCCAGGCTTAGTAAGATGAACTGCCTTGGCAGCAAGTCGAAAATATGAGGCCTGGGTGACACCCACCTGCATTGCAACTACTAAGCGATGCCTCGAGGGTCTCCACAAAACAAGGTGAGGGAGTGTGCTGGCTTTAAACAACTGGCAGCCTAAGGGGGAGACTCACACAGCAGTGTTGTCATCATGATCCCTTTTCATGCTTACATCATGACACCTTAATTAAAAATCCATGAGGTGACAGATACAGAAGGGAGTTATTTCAGGACCCAAATGTCTTAGGAAACTATACATACACAAACCTCAGGTCTTGAACTTTCTTGCTTTTGAATTTTAGATAGCCTCCTATTTATTTCATACTAGGTATCACTAGAACAAGTTTCTTTTGCCAAATTTTGGCATCTCACATAAAAGCTAATGAACGATATTTGGGACCACACCATCATACTGTCAACATTAGCAGTTGGGTCTCCTTTGAGGTTGTCCTGCCCTCAAGCCTCGAGGGTATACTTTCCTTTGTATGCTGAATAAAACTGAGCTGTAACCAAGCTGTAACACTGGTCCGCCGTTTCAAACCTTTGCTGCAGCGAGACAGAACCAAGGAAATTACACACTCCCCTAACATATCTGGTGCTGTATCTTGGATTTAACCTGGCTGAAACAAGCTCAGCTTGGCCCCAGCGAAGCGGAGAACAAGCACAGCAAAAGCCCAACTTGGTGAAAGCTCACATGGTAGAAGCTGAATGCAAAGGAATCCCAATGCAGTGGAAGTGACAAGAAGTCTAATATGCTGGAAACTGGGACAACAAAAACAAACTTGGCAGAAAGCTCAGGCAGCTCAGTTTCAGATTCCAGAAGACCTCCAGTTAAGGTCAACAAGCTACAACTTGCTGTGCCAACTCAACAAGGATATATAAAATTATACCCAACCACGGAAAATATCACTCACCCTTAGATGGACACCACTATAAGGACTTTGAGGTTTGAGACTAGCAAGAGGGGGAGGCCCAATGCCCCTCGCTGTTCCAGCTCAGCAGGAAATAGCCAGAGAGACCTCAACTCCCCTCTTCCCAAAGAACTGGGCCTCCCATCTCTTGAGAGGGGAATGTTAGGTAGTCAGAATTGGAAGAAGGAGTCCAAAATGGCAGTGGCTAAAAGACAAAGAAGGACTTTGCTGTAGC
Source organism: Antilocapra americana (assembly GCA_007570785.1). Classification (NCBI taxonomy): domain Eukaryota; kingdom Metazoa; phylum Chordata; class Mammalia; order Artiodactyla; family Antilocapridae; genus Antilocapra; species Antilocapra americana. Next base: position 2,682,909 of record ML660201.1, on the reverse strand, counting down.
TCAGACTGTAAAGAATGTGCCTGCAATGCAGGGGAACTGGGTTTGATCCCTGGGTCGGGAAGATCCTCTGGAGAAGGGAGGAGAAACCCACTCCAGTATTCTTGTGGGGAGAATCCCCATGGACAGATGAGCCTGGTGGGCTACAGTCCATGGGGTCGCAAAGAGTTGGACACGACTGAGCAACTAACACTACATCACACAGTCAACATTAGCAGTCTTGCCATCTCCTAAGTAGACTAGTATCAGCAACATTCCTAAAGTTTAACTATATCTGACCTTTACTATTTGGTAAAATTGGGTGGGAAAGGTAAAAATTAAAGGGTCAATTCTAATCAAAAGAAATTAATGCCCATGAACAGTACACCAGAGGAAAAATAGACTTAAGAAATGGCATGCACACATAGAAAAGAATATGTATAAAATGTGTAAAATTTGTCCAACAGGCAAAGTGTATAATTTTGGATTTTCTGCTGGATTTTATCAATAATATGAGCTCTCCTGGAATGAAGCCCTTTGATACAATTTGTTAAACTTTTCTGCATCCAAATATTATGTGTGTTTTCATGATTATATCACATGCAGAGTAAACAAGAAAAGGAAAACTATATATATAAACAACTGCCAAATGAGCTATACATTTATTACAGTTACAGGAATTCCCATGTAGGAGGAATCACAGATGCCAGGAAAGCTCTGAGAAGCCTGCATAGGAGTTCAGAAAGACCACTGTGGAAATAACTAGGGTGGGGGACTGGGGAGGGCAGGGGAGTGGTGGGAAGGGAGGGCAGGGCCTGGGGAGGGGGGTGGGGGCGGGGGTGGGAGCTGGGGAAGGGGGCCTGGGTTGGGGGAGGAGGAGGCGGGGAGGTCATGGTCTTGTAGATGGGGCAGAGTGAGCAGAGTGCTGGGGCTGGATGGGGGTTCACTGGGGAAACTCCTGGAGATAAGCTGAGAGGTGAGGCAAGGACATTTGAGTGATCAAATTAAGAACTCTTTTTTTTTTTTTTTGGAAGTTAGTTGATTTATAATGTTGTGTTAGTTCCAGGTGTAGAGCAAAGTGATTCGGTTATATTCAAAACAACTAAGATCATGGATGCCAGCCCCATCACTTCATGGCAAACAGAAGGGGAAAAATTAAAAAACAAAAGAAAGGTGACACAATGAAGCTATGAGCCATGACATGCAGAGTCACCCTGAAGGAGATGAAAGCAGTCAGTCCTAAAGGAAATCAACTCCGAATACTCATCAGAAGGACTGATGCTGAAACTCCAAGGCTTTGGCTACTTGATGCAAAGAGCCTGGAAAAGACGCTGATGCTGGGAAAGATTGTGGACAGGAAGAGAAGGGGATGACAGAGGATGAGATGGTTGGATGACATCCCTGTCTCAATGGACATGAGTTTGAACAAACTCCAGGAGATAGGGAAGGACAGGGAAGCCTGGTATGCTGCAGTCCATGGGGCTGTAGAGAGTCAGACACAGCTTAGCAACTGAAAGACAAAACATATACTTATATACGCATATGCATACATGCATATACATATGGCTTCTCTGATAGCTCAGTTGGTAAAGAATCTGCCTGTGATGCAGGAAACCCTGGTTTGACTCCTGGGTTGGGAAGATCGGCTGGAGAAGGGATAGGCTACCCACTCTAGTATTTTTGGGTTTCCTTTGTGGCTTAGCTGGTAAAGAATCCACCTGCAATGCAGGAGAGCTGGGTTCGATCACCATTATATATAATAGAGTGTATTTATTAACTCCTAATTTATCCCTCTATGCATTTCCCCCTGTAACCATAAGTTCGTTTTCTATGTATGTGACTCTACTTGTTTTACATATAAGTTCATTTGTATCATTGAGATTCAAGTTCTATATGGTATTGGATTTGTCTTTATCTGGCTTACTTTAATTTGCATGATCATCTCTTGGTTCATTCATGTTGCTGCCCGTGGCATTATTTCATTCTTTTTTATGGCTGAGTAATATTCCATTATATGTATGCACCACATCTTCTCCATCCCTTCCTCTGTCAATGGACATTCAGGTGGCATCTGTGTCTTGGCTGTTTTAAGTAGTGCTGCAGTAAACACTGGGGGGCACGTATCTTTTTGAACTATGGTTTTCTCTGGATATATGCCCAGGAGTGGTATTGCCAGATCATTTAGCACCTCTATTTGAAGATGTTTTCAAAAGCACATTCCATCTGGGGTGCGCTAATTATTTTATGATTCAAATATAAAGAAGAATATTTTCCAAGGTACATACATTCCTAGGAAACATAGAGAAGACACACTTTTTTCTGCATTGATACAGATGGTGAACCAGAGCAGGACTGATGTCGAGGTCATGAGACCTATGCACTACTGGAGCCCTGAGCCTGGAAAACTTCACTCGATTTAAACTTCTGCTGGCACTGTCAGTACATTTCAAACAAGGGGTCTTCTATTTTTAATTTTCCCTAGGACCCACAAATTACATAGCTGGTCCTGCTAAGACAAGAAAGCACAGGAAATTAATTTGACATTAATAGGTTAATATTCATGTATCAGACTCCCAGTGGATCCACATAGTGTTATTTGGAAGAACATCTGAAGAGTGACTCACTTTTGTGTCCAAATGCAAAAGCAAAACTCTTTAAACTTCAGTTTAGTTCAGTTCAGTCACTTAGTCATGTCCAACTCTTTGCAACCCCATGAACCACAGCACGCCAGGCCTCCCTGTCTATCACCAACTCCCGGAGTCCACTCAAACCCATGTCCATCAAGTCGGTGATGCCATCCAGCCATCTCATCCTCTCTGTCGTCCCCTTCTCCTCCTGCCCTTAATCTTTCCCAGCATCAGGGTCTTTCCCAATGAGTCAGCTCTTCGCATCAGGTGGCCAAAGGATTGGAGTTTCAGCTTCAACATCAATCCTTCCAATGAACACCCAGGACTGATCTCCTTTAGGATGGACTGGTTGGATCTCCTTGCAGTCCAAGGGACTCTCAAGAGTCTTCTCCAACACCACAGTTCAAAGGCATCAATTCTTCAGTGCTCAGCTTTCTTTAGAGTCCAACTCTCACATCCATACATGACCACTTTAAGTTTAATAATGCCCAATTTTAATTAATAAAAACAAAAATAGCATTTTCTTCATGTTTAATCACAGTGTCAACTACAAACTGGCACTTGCCATCTAACTCCACAAGATTTAGATCAGGTGCTGCTGCCGCTGCTGACTTTCAGACGCCCCTGACAGGAGTTCACGGTGAAGAGCAGAAATGAGGTACCCAGTGCTGGAAGAAAGACTGACAGGATAAGTTTTCAGATAGTTTCAGGAATTGATTTTATTAGCCCAATGCTATCTCCTCATATCTTCAAAAGCACTGAAATCTATCATGGTGACGACTGCTCCTTGTGACTAGCAAAATCTGCAAACAATGTATGCTTGATAGCATATGCTAACCCTTCACCAAAATCACATTTATAGTGACCTTCCCCTCTACATCTTTGGAGCAGTGTCCCAGAGCTACCTGAGGTGCTGTTCCTGGGCTGCATCCTCAATTTGCCCCCAGATAAAACTTAACTTGCAGCTCTCACATTATTTTTTTTTTTTAACTCAATAACAGATTTCCCAAAATCAGAAGATATTTGGATTAGAAAGACAAGATGAACCATTCCCCATTCCAAATACTGAGGAGCAGCTAAGTACAATTTTGCTAATTCATTCACATTTTCCAGGGGATTATTTCACATCTTCCAACTTGTTATTTTTATTTTTTCTTTTAAGTAGGAAACCTCCATTTCTAGGAACAAAAGAATTCAAATTCTGCTTTCTCTCTGCCCACAGGACCAACTCTCCATTGTCTCTTAGGGAAGATAACCTTCCCTCCAAGCAGAGACATGAATGGGAGAGGAAATGTAAGCCCTTAATTACTACAGATGTTACTTTATGGAATTTTTATTCCAGGAGAGCACCAGAATGAAAAGCTTATACCCCAGGGCCCCCTCCCTGCTCAATCTCTCTCCGGGTACTCATCTAGATAAAAGGCAGTTAAGAATCTAAAGCTTGCTTGCCAGACTCCTACAAATCAAATCCTTCCTCTTTGTCTTAAAAATGACATGGAATTCTAAATGAACACTGGATGCGGGTTATTCGTGTGTGAGCTTGTTAATGCCATATAATAAGATTTGGGGACTACAGAGGAAGTCAAAGAAGAAAGTCAGGGGGCTTCATCCGGTCCACCCACCTGGTTTGAAAGGCTCGCATCTTCCCTTTTGGATTCTAGTATGATCGTCTTTTCTTAAGATTGTTTTACAGCACCATCAAGCCAGGTGGGGGCTGTTTGTGTGAACACAAGACAGCAGCACAGAGTGTTCACTCTGCCTTCATTCAGATTTAACTAAGTGAATGTCTGCAGGAGTCTTTAGAGACTCTTGTCTCTGAAAGGATAAATGCAATAAAAGTCTGTTTCCTGTAGCTGCTGGCACTGAGTGTCAAACCACGTTATGCGGCACCACCCAGAAGTGACAATTTCATTTTTATATACAGGGCGCATTTTAACAAGGCGAAGTCTTCCCAGCAAAGACAACCATTGAGGAGCTGTGGAGTGGAGAGGCTCAGAGTGAGACCTACAAGCTCTGGGGGAGGGACTGCATTTGAAGGGCCACCCTTAGGAAAAATGTGCCCATTTTCTTCTCCAGTTTCACAGTTAGCCTATTTGAAATGCCAGCCCAAGCCATCTGCAATCTGGAACGTGCTCCATTTGAAACTGACCCGAGCCTGATCAAGGGGGTCTGAAAAGGCAGCATGCCAGACAAAGATGCCCGACCAGGGCCTCTTTGGATGGGCCACTGCATCCATTCTTTCCAGGTGGTACTTGAACCCTCTTACATCCCTCAGCAGAGCTCGAGTGCCAGCCAACCATTCACCCGTTGATGCATTAATTAGGTTCCTACAAGGCTCCAATCAATGTACAAAGCCTCAGGGTTTTCTGTTAGGGCTGATGTTTAAATAGAAACATACATTAAAGGTCCTGGTTGACATTCTTTCTCGTCTCCGTACCTAGGAACCTGGCTTCATTCATTTGAAATGCACCACCGGACTGTGATTTTGAGAAAATTTCTTTTTTAACATCAGCTACTAAGAGGTGCTCGTTTCACAGCCAATGCAATCCTCACAGGCAAATTACATCAGATGAGAGCCTGCTTAAATATTAGGAGAATGCTCAGGGCCAGGCTTAACACGCAGAAGTGGAAAAGTATTGTATAAAACCATTTTCAACCTATCTGTCTCATCTCCACAGAGAATCTCTCAGTTTATTATCTTCAAGCAGTAAGCACGGTTATGCATGTAGTTACAACAAATTTGCCCTGTCATTTATGATGGTTAAGGAGAGGCTTCCACTATTGTGAAATTTTTGTGGTTTTGCAATCACAAGATCTGTACAAGTTATCGGCGACTTAGAACATACAGCTTTGCAACCCAGTAACCTTTGCTTCCAGTAAGATTCTCGGAAAGGGTAAACATGAAAAGATTTTTGGAAAAAAGCAAATTATGTCATTGACTTCTTAAACCCTGGTAACAGAAGGGATCATAGTGAGCTTCAGGAAGAAAGAAGGGTGAAGGAGTTGGATTTCCTTCTGTTTTTGCAATTTGTTTTCTTCCTTTGAAGTGCCTGACATCCTTAAGAGACAAAAGTGATAAATGCCAAGTCATGCCACAGACTGGCCTTCCTGCCTCTTCCTTTTGAGGAAACTCGGACATCTTGGTGGCTCCTTGCTTAGCATCACAGCATGTTCCTCTTATGGAATGGAGCTGTGGACGACATTTGGCTCATGAAAACCCACTCCCAAGTTTTAAAATCACTTATATTCAGGACTAGAAACAGCTTCAGATGTCAACTTCTATATGACACAGAGGAAGAAGGTGGTGACTTCTCTAAAGTCGGGTTGTTGGATGAGCCTACAAAGAGCCTTTGTCCCTTGATGCTCAGTCCAATGGCTTGTTTGGAAGAAATGGGGCTCCATGGCTTGCTCCCTGTCATCCCTCCTGATTTCCTGCACTGATGTGCTTTCATCTTGTTGAAGCTGGGTGGGCCCTGCCACCCCCATGTCATGCAGCCACCACTGACTAGAGCAGGTGTTCTCAGAAATGGAAACTACACCAGGAGGTGACATAATGAGAAGGATACTGCATTGCTGCGGTATTTCTTCCAAAGCTTAGACATAACATGGATCCCATTATGAAATAAACATCACAAAAACCTAGATCTGGAGACATTTTCCAGGGTACCTTGCTGGGACTACTCATGGAAAACAAGGAAAGTCTGAGATGCTGTCAGAGATCAGAGTAGACTGATAAAAAAGACAACCAAATGCAAGGAAGTACCAGGGACCAGATTCTGGAAAAGAAAGAGGATTATCAGTGGAAAAATTGGTGAAATTCATATCAACTCTGGAGTTTAGTTAATAATACTGGACTGATGTCAGTTTATTATTCTGACAAATATGTTATGGTAATGCAAAGTGTTGAAAAATTGGATATAGGGTATATAAAACCTGTGTATGCTCTTTGTAAAGAGCTTTCTGTACGCTCTTTCTACAAAACTAAATTTTTTCCCAAATTTGAAAAGGCTTCTTTTAAAAATGACTGTACATTAAAATGATTAGTTATTGTTGTGCAGTTGTTCAGTCAGCTCTAACTCTTTGTGACTCCAGGGACTGCAGCATGCTAGGCTTCCCTGTCCTTCACTATCTGCTGGAGGTTGCTCAAACTCATATTCATTGAATTGATGATGCCATCTAACGATGTTATCCTCTGTGGATCCCTTAAAATGATTAGGGAACTATATTTTCTTCTTCTAAATACCAATGTGTGGTACCCAGTCCTGGAGTTTCTGGCTTAATCGCTTTGCCGTGAAATCCAGGCACAAATTTTTCAAAGCTACCCAGGTGATCCTAATGTGCAGCCAGGATTAAAAAAAAAAAACTATTCTGAAGTTCTGCATCAGGTTGTCCCACACTGGAGAACATGGGCCAAATCCAGCCTTCACATAGCTTTGCTTGGGCTGAAAAGAGTTTCATAAAAATTTGAAATGACTCTCAACATCTAAAGATTGAGAGAATTCATATGAAAATTTGAATGCCTCGTTCCTCTTTCAAGAGGAAGGAAAAGATGAAAAAATGAGATGCTTTCTACGTGGCAACTATGGCACAGCAAAATAAATTTGGTCTCTCTCCTGCCTTCGTAGCATAGGACTCCTACAATTCTGGGACTTCCTGAGTGATAGGAACATCTTCTGCTACTCATACCGAACCACTTTCAACCATAACCGAGTTTGTGTTCATAAGATGACTCAAGGTGAGACCCCTAGATAGTGTTAGGACAGGGCTGGACAACAGAAGGACCCAATAATTAGAAGGCTAGAGCTTTGGGGCCCATCCTTCATTGTTTGGGGATGGCTGAGGGGCTAGAGCTTTGAGTTCAACCATTAACACTGAAATCAGATTGATTATACTCTTTGCAGAGAAGATGAAGAAGCTCTATGCCATCAGCAAAAACAAGACTGGGAGATGACTGTGGCTCAGATCATGAACTCCTTACTGTCAAATTCAGACTTAAATTGAAGAAAGTAGGGAAAACCACTAGACCATTCAGGTTTGACCTAAATCAAATCCCTTACAATTATACAGTGGAAGTGACAAATAGATTCAAGAGATTAGAGCTGATAGACTAACTGAAGAACTATGGATGGAGGTTTGTGACATTGTACAGGAGGCAATGATCAAGACCATCCCCCAAAAAAAGAAATGCAAAGAGGCAAAATGGTTGTCTGAGGAGGCCTTACAAATACCTGAGAAAAGAAGAGAAACAAAAGGCAAGAGAGAAAAGCAAAGATATACCCATTTGAATGCAGAGTTCCAAACAACAGCAAGGAGAGATAAGAAAGCCTTCCTCAGTGATCAATGTAAAGAAATAGAGGGAAAAAAATAGAATGGGAAAGACTAGAGATCTCTTTAAGAAAATTAGAGATACCAAGGGAACATTTCATGCAAAGATGGGCACAATATAGGACAGAAATGGCATGGACCTAACAGAAGCAGAAGCTATTAAGAAGAGGTGGCAAGAATACACTGAAGAACCATACGAAAAAGATCTTTATGACCCAGATAACCATGATAGGGTGATTATTCACCTAGAGCTTGACATCCTGCAATGTGAAGTCAAGTGGGCCTTAGGAAGCATCACTATGAACAAAGCTAGTGGAGGTGATGGAATTCCAGTTGAGCTATTTCAAATCCTAAAAGAGGATGCTCTGAAAGTGCTGCACTCAAAATGCCAGCAAATTTGGAAAACTCAGCAGTGGCCACAAGGTGGGAAAAGGTCAGTTTTCATTCCAATCCCAAAGAAAGGCTATGCCAAAGAATGCTCAAACTACTGCAGAGTTGCACTCATCTCACCCACTAGCAAAGTGATGCTCAAAATTCTCTTAGCCAGGCTGCAACAGTACCTGAACTGTGAACTACCAGGTTTTCAAGCTGGATTTAGAAAAGGCAGAACCAGAGATCAAATTGCCAACATCCGCTGGACCATCAAAGAAGCAACAAAGTTCCAGAAAAACATCTATTTCTGCTTTATTGACTATGCCAAGGCCTTTGACTGTGTAGATTACAATAAACTGTGGAAAATTCAAGAAATGGGAATACCAGACCACCTGACCTGCCTCCTGAGAAACCTGTATGCAGGTCAATATCAACAGTTAGAACTGGACATGGAGCAACAGACTGGTCCCAAATTGGGAAAGGTGTATGTCGAGGCTGTATATTGTCACCCTGCTTATTTATCTTATATGCAGAGTACACCATGCAAAATGATGGGCTGGAAGAAGCACAAACTGGAATCAAGATTGCCAAGGGAAATATCAATAACCTCAGATATGCAGATGACACTATGCTTATGGCAGAAAGTGAAGAAGAATAAAGAACCTCTTAATGAAAACGCAAGAGGTGAGTGAAAAAGTTCGCTTAAAACTCAACATTCAGAACACAAAGATCATGGCATCTGGTTCCATCACTTCATGGCAAATGGATGGGGAAACAGTGGAAATAGTGACACACTTTATTTTGGGGGGCTCCAAAATCACTGCAGATGGTGAAAACAGCCATGAAATTAAAAGACACTTGCTTCTTGGAAGAAAATCTATAACCAACCAGGACAGCAAATTAAAAAGCGGAGACATTACTTTGTTAACAAAAGTCTGTTTTTTTAAAGCTACAGTTTTTCCAGTAAGTCATTTACGGATGTGAGACTTGGACTGTAAAGGAAGCTGAGCACTGAAGAATTGACACTTTTGGACTGTGGTGTTGGAGAAGACTCTTGAGAGTCCCTCGGGCTTCAAGGAGATCAAACCAGTCAATCCTAAAGGAAATCAATCCTGAATATTCCTTCTGAGGACTGATGTTGAAGCTGAAACTGCAATACTTTGGCCACTTGATGTGACGAACTGACTCACTGGAAAAGACCCTGATGCTGAGAAAGATTGAAGGCAGGAGAAAGGGATGACAGAGGATGAGATGGTTGGATGGCATCACTGACTCGATGCACATGAGTTTGAGTGAGCTACCAATGGTCAAGGATTCAATCAAATTGTGTTTGTGTGATAAGACCTCCACAGACACCACTGAACAGGTTTGCAGAGCTTATGGGTTGATGGACACATTGACGTGTTGGGAAGGTGGGACACCAGAGAGGGTGGAGAATCTCTGAGCCATTCTCCCCTCACCACTCTCTCTTTCCCATGCATTTTTTCCATTTAGCTGTTTCCAAGCTGTACATTTTCTGAAATACAACTAAATATTTAAGTGTTTTCCCATGTTCTGTGGATAGTTGTAGTGAATTTTCAAGCCTGAGGAGTTTCAAGGGAACCCCTGAATTTGTAGTAGGCAGGGCCGAAATGTGGGCTGCCTGATACCCTATCTGTGGTTGTTGCATGAAATGGGGTGCATCATGTGGGACTGAGCCCTTGGTTCTGTGCAGTACTATAACTCTGAGTAATTAGGGTTAAAATGGAAATGAACTCTTAGACACTCAGTTGGTATAAGAGAACTGGATAATTGGTGTGGGAAAAATGATACGTAGTTGATGTCAGAAAAATCCACATATTTGGTGTCAGAAATGAAGTCAGAAAAAACAGACATCACTGCGAGGTTACTCTAGTTTGAGCAGTTGCCTTCTCTAAACAGAGCCAGCCAGTCTGCCATCGCTCCAAGCTGAAGGGGGAGCAGCAAGTTGCTGAACTTGCACTGTTTTCTATTTTTATATTCTAACAGTGAAGTCAAGGGGACTCATCCATGTGTGGTGATGTTTCCGTTTAGCCCTCCCCCATGTCTTCTCTGCTCTGCCCCATGCCCCAAAGAAATGGACTTCCGTGGACTCCATTATCTGTACTCTGTCACTTGATGGCTTGTACTGGTGTCACCACTGGAGCCCTGGTGGAAACAGAACCCTGGCTGGTCCTATTCATCCTTTCTGCTCTGGCCCCACGTCTCTCTGGCAGGGGTTACATCCCTCCCTGTCTGTAATGCCTCCAGGTGGTCCCTCCTGCAAGGCCCTGGGTCTCCTAGGACTGGGGACACACGCTGCCATCCGTTTTCTTCTCTCCAGGGGGCAAAGGCTTGCTCCGCCTCTCATCTCTGGGTATCTCAGCTTCCCTTCATCAGTTCCCTTAGCTTTGTCACCCTTCTGTAGACTCCTCCACATTAGGATCTTCAGTTAGATTATTTGGAATGAAACTCTGTTTCCAGCCCGCACACTGATGCCTACCTCATAAAACTATAAGCAATCAGGAACAAAGTTATATGTCAGGCTTTGCCTTTCAAGATAAATGGAAGGAAAAAAAAAATGTTTACTCATACTGAGTCTGGGAGCGGCTTGTTTCAGAATACCTGCCTGCCCGCAGGCAACATCCGTGTCTGGATGCATCATAATCTCAATTTACCTTTTCACCATATATTACTACTATTTTCTAAAGGAACTTGGTGAAGAGAATGGAAAAACAATCAACTCAAAATCAAAATTGAGATAAAGAAGGAATTGATAAGTAGCATGTTCAGGTCTCACCATTCAGTGCAATTGGAATGTATTATCGCTTTTGATCAGTCTCTTTGAGCTGTAACCATATTTCATTACTGGGTATTACTATCTGTTACATCTCTCTTCTTCTCCTTTTTTTTTTTTCTCTTTCCCAAACATGCAGAACTTGGCCTGACCTTGACTATCCTCCCTTTCCTTTGCTGGGATGGAGCCTTCCTCTCCGGCTCCACCAGGGACTCTCACGGTGATTCCTTCTCATCATTTGCATCTTGGGTTAAAGCTCTCTCCTCAGAGGGCTTTCCTGTCCTTGACTTCAAGCCTCTCATTTTTTTTTTCACACTGTTTATAGCACCCATATGCTTTATTTTGTTTTTGTAACACTATTGTTAATATTCATCATTTGATATTTTATATCTGATGACATACTTATTGTGTCCCCAAATCCAGCAGAATGCCAGTCAGTGGAAGGAGATGTTTTGTGTGTGTGTATCTCTGATGATCACATGTGGAATTACTGGCATATTGGAGAAGGTAATGGCTACCCACTCCAGTCTTCTTGCCTGGAGAATCCATCCCATGGACAGAGGAGCCTGGCAGACTACAGTCATGGGGTCACAGAGAGTCGGACATGATTAAGCAGCTAATGCCTTCACACTGGTATATTAGTAGTACCCACGTATTTAATGAGTGAACTGAATGAATGTATGAATTAATGCATTTTATATATCAGGAAGGGAAGCTGGAGAGTTTAACTAGTCCAAGGACACAGATAGGAAGAACAGAACAATGATGCAAGCTAACTGATTTCTGACCATAAAGCCACGTGTCTAACCACACTTCATGGATGGTATTGTTGTTTAGTCGCTAAGTCGTGTCTGACCCTTTTGTGACCCCACGGACTGTGCCTGCCAGGCTCCTCTGTCCAAGGGATTTTCCAGGTAAGAATACGCAAGTGGATTGCCACTTCCTTCTCCAGGGGATCTTCCTGACCCAAGGATCAAACTCAAGTCTGCTGCACTTGCAGGCAGATTCTTTACCACTGAGCCACCAGGGAAGCCCTCAGGTTAGGATGGTCCAGCTCACAGAAAGTTGAGCATGTAGGAAAGATAGTAAATAAAAGAGGGTCACACGTCTTCCAAATGATATTGCAAAGTGCTTCTCTTTACTGACAGGAAACTAACAACCTACCTGAAATCCCCTCAACCTTTAGGGTCCAAGAGTGCCTGTCATGGTCTGTACTTCGGGCAGGTAGAAGGTAAGGAGATCTTACAGTCCCTGAGCACACGGAATGGCTTCCATTTCCAACTCCAAGGTAACAAAATTCTCCAATTTCAGTTTCACAGAGTGAATAGTACTCAGAAGCCTTCTCTCATTCCACCAACTCTGTCTTGGGAATAACGTCATTCCAACTTCAGCATAATAAAACAAGAAACTGTATGGTTTTTTTCCTTCTCTAAGTTTTTATAAAATCATGTATACAGCAAGATGGAAGCCTAGAGGATTTCAGAATAATAGATTATCTGGTGCAATTTAAGCTGTTTTTTGTTTAGCTGATAGATATGGTTGGTTTGGGTTTTGAAACCTAGACACCAAATGTATGGAAAAGCCAGGATAGTGTTCTGCCTTCTTTAGCAATGACCATGATTTTCTGACGTTAAAAGACAGAAAGACAGAGGCAATATGAACAAACAGATGAAGACGAGCACATAGAACAAGAATAGAGATAAAGAAGCTAGAGAGTGGACCAGGGGTTTTCTCCTCCTTGGATCACATCTGCTGGCAATTCCGAGAAGAGTTAAAATTACCAAAAGGGATAACAGTCCTCCTCCTTTTCAACCTCCGCAAACACAATTCTAACCTGTTTCTGTGCAAACACAGCTGTAGTTTGGAGGTTAGTAATCACTAAGCTTACATTTTAGAGATTTTCTCTGCTCAAACTTGATTTCCTAATTCCATCCATTTGAGAGAATGATGGTGAATGAATTGCCGAAACAGCAAGGGAGAAATATTAACACAAAGATGCAATTAAAATAGATAGAATCAAAACATATCCCAGATAATAAAATCACATTTAGATAAGCCTGATGGTCATTTTAAAGCATCAGAGGGTTGCCTGAAAAGAAAGCATTTGCCTTGTAATCTTTAAAAATAGCTTTATTTTCTTTATTTTTATTCTGAATTGGGGTTCTATTTCAGGAGGTGGGAAAAGATAGGGAGAAAGAAAATAAGTGAATCAGGAAGCGGAATAAAATTGCAATGATAATTAAAAGAAACTACAAAAACAATATTTTGATCCATTTACCCTGATTTTTAATAGGCTGATATTTGGCTTCCTATAACCATGATTTTTTTTTTTTTTAACTTAGTGAAAAGAAAGAAGACCTGAAACGATTTACTTGTAAAACTTGCCCGTTTGGTAGGAAGGAATGGAACACAGGGTTGCCCAGATGTTAAAAGTCATTCAAACAAAACTCCATGAGAATCAAATTAAGAGGACTGAAAGAGGTGAAAAAAACTGCAAAACAGAAAGGTCTCTGTGCTCAGCAGTCTCTCACGCTCTCTAGCTCACGAGGGAGCAGTAAAGGCACTCCTTAAAGAGGGTCCATGTTCCCAGATGTTGAAGCTGGATTAATTGTGAACATTCACTCCTCATCTCTTCTTCATTTTGGGTCACTCTTTCCTGGCCCCTCATTACACTCTTACAATGTGATTTTTGTTAGACAACCGGTCTCCTGTTTCTGGAAATGGGAAATGGATAACGTGAAGACACAGTCCTATCCCTCTAGACCTGCGCTGATTTACGCTCAGAGCCTCACGCTGGAAGGCAAGGTAGCCTGCTGGCACCCACCAGCTCCACAGCAGTGGCTCTGACTCTCTGACTATCAGCATTCCCACCGTAAACTTTTGTTTTTAGGAGTTTATGACTTGGCTATAAAATGCTGCCTGCAGCGGGGTGGATCTTACGAAATTGTTTTATGTTACCAGAATGGAGAAAGAAAATAATAAAATAAAATTCAAGGTCTGTAATTTCGGACACTATCTAGAGCTTCTGGAACTTTAAACAGCCTGTAATTGTGTCTCTGCACCCTACTGGTGTTCAAGTCAACACTTTGAAGCTCAGCGGTTTAAACATAAAACAAAGACACCGTCTTTACCTGGAAGAAGTGATTTTCAAAGAAGACCAATGTATAGCTTGCAAGTAAAATAATAACAAGGGGTTTTCTTTTGAGTCAAAGGAATTTCAGGATCTCTTGAATGTGAATCAAGAACTTCTGGAGAGAGCAGCATGGAAACAAATACACTACCACATGTAAAATAGAGGGCTGGTGGGAATTTGTTGGTTGACTCAGGGAACTCAAACTGGGGCTCTGTGACAACCTAAAGAGGTGGGAAAGGGTGGGAGTCTCAAAAGGGAGGGGACATGTATATCCCTACGGCTGATTCATGTTGCCATATAGCAGAAAGCAACACAGTATTGTGAAACAATAATCCTTCAATTAAAAATAAATAAAGAAAAAAAGAACCACATCTGGAATTTTGTCCCAAGACAGGAGTGTAAAAAAAAATCCCTGAGCTCACTTCCTCCTAGAAGCAGACCAAAATCACTATAATTTCCGTGATTTTGAGAACATGGGCTTTTGTTCATCTGTACCTGAAACTACAGGTTCTCCTGCTTATCTTCTGTAAGATTTTATATAGGATTTTAACTTCTCTTGCCCTCATTTTCCTATAATTATAAAATATGAATAATAATAATAACACAATAATTAACTCAACAAGTCAAACCAAACAAAACAAAAAAGAAGGAATCAGAATGAAACAGGAGGGACAGAGTCATGGTAGAGTCAAGAATCATGCCCATCCGTGGGCATGGATAACCATAAATAAGAGGGCAATACAACTGTAGAAGTTCTTCCTAAGGACAAGCAGTCTGAAACCCACATTAGACTCCCCAAGATGCAGCCCACAGAACATCTGAATTTGAAGGCCAGTGGGGCTTGCTTTGAAAACATACAGAGGGCTGCAGGAAATAGAGACTCCACTCTTAAAGGGAGCACACAAAATTTCACACACTCCAGGAACCAGGGCGGAAGCAGTCATTTGAAAGGAGCCTCAATCAGACCCACCGGCTGATCTTAGAGAGTTCCCTGGAGAGACAGGAGGCAACTGGGACTCCCTCTGTGGATAGAGAAGCTCTCTGTGCCGTAATAACACTGGTGCTGGAACATGCCATAGTGGAAGCCTCCCTCTAGTATATTAGCCTCAGGACTCAGCTCTCTCCCCACTCACCAGCCTCTTGGCACCAGTACTGGGAGCCCAACTAACTGGGATGGGACACAGCCTCACCCACCAGCAACAGGCTCTGCAAGAACCTCTGAGCCCACAGCCACACCTGGACATAGCCCTGTCTACCAGAGATCCTGGGACCCAGTACTTCACACCAACACACAGGGACTAGATCTGGAATCCCTAAGAACCTGTAGCCAGGGACTCTGGTATCCAGCTTGGCATATCAGAGGGCAGATATCAGTCCCAGGACAACCGACAAAGCCCTGCCTCCTGCTATAGCAGGACTCACCCACCCATTAGCAGGTCAGCACCAGTCCAGGCCCCACAGACCAGCAGGCCAACACAAGATTCAGGACACCCCACACCCCACAGCAAGCTGTCTCAGAAATCACCCCTGGGCCCTACGGCCAGACCCCGGACACGGCTCTGCCTACTAGGGAAGGGGCACTGGCTGCAGGATCTGGCTTCACTTGTTACTTCCCAGGCGGTGCTGGTGGTAAAGAATGGCTGCCAACGTAGAAAACATACAAGACAGATGTGCGTTTGACCCCTGGGTCAGGAAGACCCCCTGGAAGAGGAAATGGCAACCCACTCCAGTATTCTTGCCTGGAGAATGCCATGGACAGAGGAGCCTGGTGGGCCACCATCCATGGGATCACAAAAGGTTAGATACCGCTGAGTGACTAACACTTTAACTTTCTTTCCCTCACTGGTAGGCAAGCACCAGCCCTGGCATTCCTGGACCCTGACTTCACCTGTCAGTGAGCCAGCACTAGCCTCAGGGCCCCATCGGGTTCTGCAGCTAGCCACCTCACGACCCATCCCTGCCAACTACCAGCCTCTCTAAGGGGCAGGGCCTGGCGCTGGGTCCAGCCACAACTACCAGACCACCCGCAAGATGTCTCCTGCAAGGTTGGGAAACACAACCAAGCTACCAGATACACAGAAATAAAATAGCAATTTAAGAAAAATCAGGCAACAGAGGAACATATTCCAAATGAAGGAACAAGATGAAACCCAGAAAGAAAATTATCTGGATATCTACCCGAGAAAGAGTTCAAGGTAATGTTTGCAAAGATGATCAAAGAACTTGGGAGATAATTAACACTGTTAGAATCACTCTGCCTTCTAAGGCAATCTACAGATTCAGTGCAATCCCTATCAAAATACCAATAACAATTTTCACAGAAATAGGACAGATAATTTTAAATTTTTTATGGAAGCATAAAAGACCCCAAATAGCCAAAACAATGTTGAGAATGAAGAATAGATCTGGAAGGTATCACATTCCCTGACTTCAGGCTATAGTACAAAACTACAGAAATCAAAACAGTGAGGTACTAACATAAAAACAGATACATAGATCAGTGGAGTAGAATAGAACCCAGAAATAAATTCACACACTAATGGTCAATTCACCTACAGTTGTGCTGGGAAACCTGAACAACATGTAAAACCTTAAAAAAAAAATGAAATTAGAAATTTTCTCATACCATATACAAAATGTATTAAAGACCTAAATGTAAGACCAGAAAACATAAAAAGTCCTAGAAGAAAACACAGACAGAATACTCTTTGATGTAAATCAGAGCAATTTTTTTTGGATATTTCTAAGACAAAGGAAATAAATAGCAAAATAAACAAATGGGGCCTAATTAACTTAGAAGATTTTACACAGGAAAGGAATCCATTGACAAAAAGACAACCTTCTGAATGGAAGAAAATATTTGCAGCTAATCTGACTGATAAGAGCTTAATATCCAAAACATACAAATTCAATATTATAAAAAAACCTCAATATCTAAAAACTGAACTACTAGATTTTAAAATGGACACAAGTCCTGAATAGACATTTTTCACAAAAAGATATTGAGATGGCCAACAAACAAATGAAGATGCTCCATATCACAAATCAGCGGAGAATTCTAAGTCAAAACCACACTGTGATATTACCTCACATCTGTGAGAATGGCTCTCATCAAAGAACACAAATAGCAAATGTTGGCAAGATGTGGAGAAAAGGGAACTCTTGTACACTACTGTGGGCGTGTCAATTGGTACAGGCACTGAAAAACAGAATGGAAATTCCTCAAAGACCCATGAACAGAAACACCATGTGACCCAGCAATCCCATTCATGTATATACATCAGAAGAAAGTGAAATAGTATTTCAAAAAGATATATGCACCCACATGTTCATAGTTGTATTTTTGTGATGACCAAGGCATGTAAAGAACTATGTGTCCATCAACGATAGATGAATAAAGTTGTGTGTGTGTGTAAATATATATTTATAAACATTTTTATGTTAACTTCATATATTTTTTACTTGAAGTATAGTTGGTTACACTGTTATATTAATCTCTGCTACACAGCAAAGTGACTCAGTTTTACACATATATACATTCTTTTTTAGATGTTCTTTTCCATTGTGGTTTATTGCAGGAAACTGGATTATAAATTGTGTATATATAATGAGTGTAGTTCAATCTGACTGATGGGAAGACACTAAGAAGAGATTAAAAACACATACAAAGGGCAGATTATGTGAAGATAAAGGAAAAGAAGACCATCTATTAAAAATAAACGCAGAGAGGACATCAAACCCTACTGCCACCTTGATCTTCTTGCCTTGAACTTCTAGCCTCTAGAACTGAGAGAAAATATGTGTCTGCTGTTTAAAGCCACCTAGTCTGTTGAATTCTGCTATGACTGTCTGAACAAACTAATCTATTCATACTTTGTACCAAAAATCTTTTGCTTAAAAATAATTTTAAAAAGACGTAGATCTTCTTGGAAATTTGAAATGTTTCTTTCTCAGCAGAAGCAGACATGAAGGAGAAACTGATTTGTTAGAGAGAGGTTTGTGGCGGCAGGGGTACGCTGCGTGAAGCGGGGCGTGGCAGGTGCTCCGTGAATCCTGCTCTGCCAGGCTTCCAAGAGCAGCTGGCACTGTCTCCAAGAATGACTACGTTGGCAAATTCCAGAGACCCAGAAGGTCCGATTAGCTCTGCCTTGACCATTAAAATCAACAGTTAATAATGTTCTGAAAACTTGAATGCCTCATGAATATATTCAAGTCTGGGAGGTATTCTTCATTCTGCTGACTGCTCTTCGAATCATAAGACATGCATCCTGTAGAATTCTCCCAGGCTAGTGAGTGTAGAACATTGTGTAGACATTAAGACTTGGTCCATGACCTCCAGGAAGTCACGGTAGAGATTAGTTAGCAATTGTGTTTTCTTATCTTTCCAAGTGTGTTCACAGAAGTTGGTTTGAGATGATTTTTCCAAGAGATGGCAGGGTTCCCCACAGGCACACATGCCTGTCTGCAAGGGGCTGGCTTCCAGATGACATGTAACATCCATCCATTCATTCATGTTGAGTCCGCTGAAGACACATAAACACACCCAGCCGTGGAGACACAGCTTGTCCTTTTCTTCTTTGCCATTGAGCAGTTTCTTTCTCTCTGCAGTTTCCCTAACTTTGTTTTTTTTTCATGAAAGCACAGCAGGTACAACCATTTTAACTCCATTTTTGGCTGAGATCCCTTTTGGTAAACATTCCCTTAAAGTTGAAAAGAAAACTACTCGTCTTTTTCCAACAATGAGAAAAGTGCAATTTGTTCTTTTTTGTTTTGATTAAAACATCAAAAGCACTCAGCAAGAGCTTCTTAAATGCAAATGCCCTCTTCACCTCCTCTTAGATTTCCTAGTTCCTTGGGACTTCCCAACAATTCCTGTTTGTCTGACTCTTCTCTCTTCCCCTGGCTGAGAAATTCTACCATCTAGCTCTTTGGAAATCAATGCTAAATCATGTGGATGCTTTGTTCAGTACGTGGGGTTTTTAACTTTGGGATTCTGAGCATTTATTACCCTTAGTGAAATTGACAGCATCTGATTTTGTTGATCTATAGGCATAGGGAGGACTGGGAACATGTTAGGCATTTTATTATGATGTGTGACAGATATAAACATTCTGTGTAGATATTTTAACAAGAAGAACATTTTTATAGTTACACTGGAATTCTCTAACTCAAAGCACAGATACAGAGTCAGTGTGATGTGCTACTTTTCTTTGAATATTCTACATTCCAGCACTGTTCTAATGCTAGAAAGGGACGGAATTAAAAGTGAATACTCAGGAAAAAGCAGGTGTTTTACCTGGCAAAGCCAACTCCTCTGCTGACTCCATTAGCATCTCTTAGTATTCTTGTGGAAATGACATGTCCAAAGGGTTTCAGCATATTCTCAAGTTCCTGCTCATCCATAGAAATGGGGAGATTTGAGATGTACAGGTTTGTTGGGTCTTGCTCTTGTTGCTAAGGGAAAAAAGAAATACATGCGGTTGAATATTGAGAAACACTGCACAGATGGATACATTTTCCTTACATTGCCATCTAGATTCCAACCTCCAACACTCCGCTCCAGTTCTTTCAGTAAGGGCAGTGTTTCTTTTCACTAAATTCCTATGGGCCAGAATGCTTCTCATAGAAACACCGTCATCTGCGACAACCAAGCTTTATGCCCAGCCTTCCTTTGAAAAGTCTGATGAACTTTTACTGCAGTTGAGCCAAGGTAAACACGCATATTCTATGACCACTAACCGGTGGTTCTATAACCACTCTAATTGCCTTCACCACTAGTTACTAACGTTGCATTTAGTGAGTGTTCACAGTCCTGTGTGCATGCCCAACTCTTTGTGACGCTATAAACCACAGCCTGCCAAGCTCCTCTGTCCGTGGAATTCTCCAGGAAAGAATACTGAAGTGGGTTGCCATGACCTCCTCCAGGGGATCTCCCCGACCCAGGGACCCAACCCGCATCTCTTACATCTCCTTCACTGGCAGGCGGGCTCTTCACAACTAGTGCTACCTGGGCAGCCCTGCGCAACACACTAGGCATTGTTTCAAAGCCTTGATATAGACTATTTCATTCAATATTTCCAGTATATATAATTGTTTCCATTTTAAAGAGGACAAAATTGAGCCATAGCTCGTCTGCGTTACATAGCTCGTAAACATCCAAGCCAGGGCTGACACCTGGGGGGTATCCCCCAAGTTCTTGGGTTTTCCTGTCTTACTATATACTGCTTTTCACTGAATCAATGGGGAGAAAAGAGGTATGGTCCTAGAACATCATTTATCATCAGCCTCAGCATCAGTTGGGAACTTGACAGTAACGTAAATTCTTAGGACCCACCCTAGGATCAGAAACTTGAGGGTGGGCCAAATGACCTGTGTTTTGACAAGCCCCTCAGGTGATTTCTGATGATCCTCAGGTTTGTCACTCACTGCCACAGAACAAAGCTAAATATTTACACGTGAATGAGATTATGAAGCAGTAGTGCTTAAATAAGCTTTTTGAATATGATGGGAAATCAAACAACCTGTCAGCATTATTTCCAAGTACACGAATATGTGCTATTTCACAGACTGAATTTATAAGTTGAAACTTAGTCATATATCTCAAAATAACACACAGCCAAAAACCTGATGTGATTAGTTAATATCAAAATAGATCAGATACTTAAATGAACTGTTACATTTTAACTAAAACAACAAGAAACACAATCACATTGGGAAAGGCAGTTCTGAAGTCTGTAGCAAATGAGGTTATATAACAGTGAAAAGATGATATCTTCTGTAGAAATTTGAGGTTTTAAGCACAATGAACAAGATTCCAATCACTATTACAGGTCAAGAAACAATTCTGGCATGAAACTAAACTCCATTATGTTTAGCAGTTCTAAATATTCATGCAGGTCATAATATTTTTATTAGGCTTTGAGATGAAGATCTATTATTAGGTTCTTTTTGAAACACAGTTTAGTTTTCAAGCTTTTTGATCACCAGGAAAATCTCTGCAAATAAACATCAATCCATAAAAAAATACAACACAACTTTAGCATTTGGGAATATAGTTTAAGTGGAGAAACTGTATAACTGTGGTCAGTCTCTCTCTCTCTCTCACACACACACACATCACTAATTAATGGTATGATCCTAGAGAGAAAACAGATATTATTTTCCCTAAGTGACATGATCGCCACCCCCTAATGGGGGTGGTTAAACAAAAAAGTGGTATTTCAGATACATAATAACAAGCCTATGCACAGACAACTCTCATCTTTATATTATTTTACTACCCCTCGTTTAATTTTAATCTTCATATCATCTTTCCAAAGGCAGGTAAGCAAATAGCATCATAGTTATTGGATAATGAGGAAATGGAGGCACAAACTTTTCATCATCTTACCTGAAGACAATTTGATAATTAGTGACAGCATTCAAATTAAATTTAGTCAGGTTTTCTATCTTCCATCTCAGTGCATTTTCCACTAGTCCACTCCAATGTTATCTACGCTTTAATCATTTGTATACCATCTTAGAAAATGTGCCAGCCATGTACTGATTTTATTTACTTTAAATTTTTCTTTAAATCAAAATATCTTCGGGCTTAAGTAAACCCATTTAAAAAGATAACATTATGTTGCTTGTGTAGCTAAAAGGACAGGATCACTTAGCATAAGTAGATTACTATTAAAACTGGTAACAAATTAATGTTATTAAATTATATTAGATATTGCTTCTTCGCAGAAGATTTTGACCTTGGTGGTTGACTCTCTCTTAGTTACAAATGAGATTTGTAACTAAGAGAGGTATTGACCACACTAGGATAAGACAGAGTCTTTTTCCTGGGAAGAATCATAGTTGAGAAAAGAATAACTTTCTTATAGTGTGATTTTTGGAGCTTACACTTCCAGGTCAACTCAAGTCCCAGTGGGAGTTCCTGCTTTAGCCCAGAGAGCAGACAGCAACATATGGCAGTCAAAGGAATGGGTGGGGATTTGCCCAATGTTCTGCACCTCTTTGTCCTAAATGAGGATAAAAAAACCCACAAGCAAACGATCCCCCTATGCCAGCATTCTGTACAATCTTTTCCTTTTTCAAGTTGCAGTAGACCAGCGTATCATGACTCATTTCCAAATTCCCCAAGCACAAACCGCATTTGCACCTTCTCAAAACGGAGTGCAATAAGCACACAGCTTAGAACACAAGAGACTGCCCAGTGAGCTACTTTCTGAATCCAAATTCAAAGAGCGAGGCCAACTCCTTAATCTGTATTCACAGAGACAGTACAGAACTGGAGAGTGTCAGTCCTTGATTTGTATTCATAGAAAGACTATAGTGTTGGGCAGTGTTATTCATTAACTCATTCTCTCCTTTGAAATACAAGTCTTGAACATATGTGTTGACTTGACAAAAGAAACTAATTTCTGTATAGAATGAACTTTAAAATAATACATACATCTATATTTTTATTTTTATTTATGTATCAGATTTATGTAAACAGATGGTTTCTTTTGAAAGGCTCTTTGGCACTGTGAACCTGAAAGAATATGCCTTTTAAATTTGTAAAAAAAAAACAACTCACATGATACCTACAATCTAGAATCTTTTACCAATCTATTTTTAACTTTTCATGATCATTTAGCTCTAGAATGGAGCTAAAGGGTCACCTCATCCAATCTGATCACTTAACAGATGGGGGTAAAATAACAACTGGAGTAGTGCTTATGATTTTCAAGGCCACCCAGCTAAAACAGGCTAGAAATAGAACCCTTGTTCCCTCATACCTGGTCTAATGTTCTTCCCAATGCTTCATACTTCATGCCTTTCCTCGTAAACTTCAGGGAATAGTGGACAGAAGTTTGTAGTTCAAAGAAATATTAGTACAGAAAAGAATATCTCTGTATATCTTATTTTATTCCCTTTTGCCTATTCACTAGTTTAGACACAAAGTTAAGGCTGCCACTAAAGGGGGTTCCTAGCCTTAGTTGGCATCTCACGTACCATCTCTGAATGACTCCTCTGTGGCGTATAATCTATAAAAGTATATGACTATAATTCATACATCTATTACATTTAATTGACCATGTCACCGTAAGTAACTCCTCCATTTGGTTTGTCTGTATCTTTTCATCTGTATAGGGATTTCTTGGTTTATAATTTAGCTTTGTCAAAAGACTGTGAAAAAGTTAGAATGGTACCTGTTTCATTGTTAATGGGAGCAGACTTTGCCCTTTTATGTAAGAATATGTAAATATTCATTTCATGACTTCACTTTCCATGGATTTTTGGTGTTAGATTTATTGGTATTCATTTACTTTTTTAATGTAGTTTGGAACAACTTTAGAATATTTTGAGGAAGCTTAGCAAATCAAGACAAATAGAGGACAACATTATTGCTCATATCATGATCAAATACTATGCCTGGGCCTGTGCTTTTCAGATACATAACATAACTATTATATATACATAATTCTAGAAAAGGTAACAACTTTTGAACAAGATTTCAACACTCAATCTGATAACACTCATGATTGATGAAATTATATTTAAATATTCAGGAAGTAGTTATACGCATTAGAGATTTTAGAGCAAAGTTTCTTAAGCCACCTGTGGTGGAAACCATTTTTATTTCCAATCTGTCACAAACTGACATTTGTAAAATATTTATATTTGTCAAAGCTAATAGACTGCACCCAATAGACCAGCAAATATGGAAAACTCAGCAGTGGACACAGGATAGGAAAAGGTCAGTTTTCATTTCAATCCCTAAGAAAGGCAATGCCAAAGAATGCTCACACTACTGCACAATTGCACCCATATCACATTCTAGGAAAGTAATGCTTAAAATTCTCCAAGCCAGGCTTCAGCAATACATGAACCATTAACTTCCAGATGTTCAAGCTGGTTTTAAAAAAGGCAGAGGAACCAGAGATCAAATTGCCAACATCCAATGGATCACCTAAAAAGCAAGCGAGTACCATAAAAACATCTATTTCTGCTTTATTGACTATGCCAAAGCCTTTGACTGTGTGGATCACAATAAACTTTGGAAAATTCTGAAAGAGGTGGGAATACCAGAACACCTGACCCGCTTCTTGAGAAACCTGTATGCAGGTCAGGAACGAACAGTTAGAACTGGACATGGAACAACAGACTGGTTCCAAATAGAAAAAGGAGTGCGTGAAGACTGTATATTGTCACCCTGCTTATTTAACTTCTATGCATCATGAGAAACGCTGGGCTGGATGAAGCACAAGATAGAATCAAGATTGCCGGAAGAAATATGAATAACCTCAGATATGCAGATGACACCACCCTTATGGCAGAAAGTGAAGAACTAAAGGACCTCTTGATGAAAGTGAAAGAGGGGAGTGAAAAAGTTGGCTTAAAGCTCAACTTTCAGAAAACTAAGATCATGGCATCTGGTCTCATCACTTCATGGCAGATAGATGGGGAAACAGTGTCTGACTTTATTTTTCTGGGCTCCAAAACCACTGCAGATGGTGATTGCAGCTATGAAATTAAAAGACACCTACTCCTTGGAAGGAAAGCTATGACCAACCTAGATAGCATATGAAAAAGCAGAGACATTACTTTGTCAACAAAGGTCCATCTAATGAAGGCTATGCTTTTTCTAGTAGCCATGTATGTATGTGAGAGTTGGAGAATAAGGAAAGCTGAGCGCTGAAGAATTGATGCTTTTGAACTGTGGTGTTGGAGAACATTCTTGAGAGTCCCTTGGACTGCAAGAAGATCCAACCAGTCCATCCTAAAGGAGATCAGTCCTGGGTATTCATTGGAAGGACTGACGTCGAAGCTGAAACTCCAATACTTTGGCCACCTCATGTGAAGAGCTGACTCATTAGAAAAGACCCTGATGCTGGGAAGGATTGGGGGCAGGAGAAGGGGATGACAGAAAATGAGATGGCTGGATGGCATCAGTGACTCAATGGACATGGGTTTGTTGGACTCAGGAAGTTGGTGATGGACAGGCAGGCCTGGTGTCCTGCAACTCATAGGGTCACAAATAGTCGAACACTGAGCGACTGAATTGAACTGAATAGAAAGAAATTAAAAGACACAAAACACAAGATGCAATGTTTTATTGCCATCCTCAACAGATCAAAATTACACTTGGATTAAATGTCACGCTAATGTGAAATTGTTATAAAAAGTTTTAAATGCTTACTCTCTATTTCTGTATGTCTTTCATTTTGAACAAGTACTATTTGGTAGATCAAATTATAACACTGATTTAGGGGACTATATTTCTATTTTTTCCATGATAATATATTACACTAAGTAACTAGTCTTTGCCTACTTTATATACTATAAAGCTTTTTTTTTTTCTTTTTAAGACAAACTATTGATAGTCACTTTTAACTGTTAGGTGGACAAAGTTGTCTCAGGATGAATTGTCCTGAGCAGTGGTGACAAAATATCCTGAAATATCTTGAAGATGTTTGAAACAACTCTAAAGCAAACATGATTTTCAATATTTTTAAAACACATTGAAGGAGATGTTCACAGAGACTGCAGATAATAATAGTATTCCTTAATGGAGCAGAGTTTTACAATTTTTAAGGTTTTGGGGGGCATTTATTTTATTTTGTATGGCCCTTTCTAACAACCCTAGGCGGTAGATAGGCAAGAGTTATCATCCTCGCTCTACAAATGGGAAAATCGATTCTGGTATTTTAAGAAGGGTACCAAACACACTTGGTGAGTAACTGAATAAATGATATCATAAGTGATATTTTTGATCTTGATCAAGATCAAAATAGTACCCTTTTTACTACAGGATACCAACTCTTGGGATTGCCAATAAATATTGCTATTCAATGGATCTCACTAGGAGAATGAAAAATCAATGTGGAAACAAAGGTGCAATTGCTTTTCTTTAAAATTTATTTATGTTAATTGGAGGATAATTACAGAGAATTGGTCAGGCTTTATTCTAAATCTAGCTGTGACAGTGTTTCCTGAATGACGTTAACATTTAAACTAATTTGTTTACTGAGTAAAACAGATCACCCTCTCTAATGTGATTGGGCCTCATCCAATATCTGAAGACCTGAAAAAGCCTGCTGCTGCTGCTAAGCTGCTTCAGTCGTGTCAGACTCTGTGAGACCCCACAGAAGGCAGCCCACCAGGCTCCCCTGTCCCTGGGATTCTCCAGGCAAGAATACTTGAGTGGGTTGCCATTGCCTTCTCCCGAAAAAGGCTGACCCTCCCTCAAGTTTAGTTTGACCACCTTCAAGTCGGGACACTATTTCTTTCCTGTCTTTAAACTCAAAACTGAAATGCTGGCTCTTTCTGGGTCTCCAGCACAGCTTGCTGACCTTAGATCTTGAGACTTGTCAGCCTCCATAATCAGGCAGATTTCACGAAACGGAACTCTTCACACACACACATGTACCTTACTGGCTGTTTCTCTAAAGAATCCTAACTAATACAGTATGTTAATTTTGTCAAATCTGTTTTACCATAAAAAAACGAGAGCAGTCTCAGCCCTGACCTTCACAGTAGGACCTTTTTGTTCCCTAGCCCCAAAAACATGGTCTTGGACCAGGTATAAGGAGAGTCGGAGTCTTCCCCTTCCTCTAGAAGCATCTAATGCATTAAAGACCATTAAAGGGAAAGTAAAGAAAGACTACTAAAAAGTAGGCTTTCGCTCCTAAACAGTGCCCAGTGAAGATATCCTGTCTTATTTGCTAAGCAATGAAGGAGGCTGCCCTGTATTTTCACTTGTCTTCTCCCTCTGCTGACTGAGAGTGAGAAGGTGATTTCTCTTCCCCTGCTCTCATACACTGGTGGAGTCAGAGCAGGGCACCCACCAGGTTTTCCTCCTGAGGCACCAATAGGTACAATTTCCATGAAATAAGAATCAATAAGAACAACTTCCCTAAGGAACACATGTTGCAAAGAAGGATTTCATTATTTCAGACTTCATGTAAGCACAGCATTGGCAACTAGAGTTCTTATTCCCAAGTTCGACTGGGGACCCAGTGAGTGCTGGACAACACACTCAGCAGAGGATGAGAAATCGTGTCCAAGGCTCAGGACAAGCTGAACACTGGGTCAAGTGTTGCTCTTCAAGGCAGGGCTGGCTGAAGGCAGCCCTGGGGCGAGAGGAGCTGTGCAGGGTTAAGTGAGCGCCCTGAGTCTCAGTGACTGAGTCGGAGTTACCTGTGTGTGGTCCTGGGCCAGGCGGGGTCCTGGCTCTCCTTGACTTCTCCCTCCACAGGACCTCCTGAACTCAGCCCAGTATCACCTGATGGGATGGTTTCTCCTGTGAGAAAATGCTAAATTAACATTTTACAATATTGAGATCTCTCTATAGTTTCATTGCAATGTGCTGTTATATCACAAATGCGTATGGTGTTGTACTCAGAGTCCTGACGGTCAAGAATGAGAACAGGAAACAAAACTATAGAGAAACAAACTCAATATTGTAAATAAATGACACCCCTTTTCCTCAGTCTCATTCACCTCTCTGATGGGGCTTTCGATACCATGAGTTTCAGAATAGAATGTCATCACCTGATTCGCGGACAGTGACAATGGTTTTTCTTCAAACAACTGAAATTCTGGAAATGGCATAGATATGGCCATACATTTGCTACAGCACCCTATTCATTTCTTCTGGAATGATCATCACAACACATACAGAATACATGCAAACCATCTCTGTGTCTTCTGCCCAGAACACAACAGCTGAGCCTTGCTGAGGCTCACAGGCATGTTGAGGACATGCACAAATGTGTTGTTGAGTGAGGCGTAAAGGTGTTAAGGATGAAGAATTCCACTCAAGGGCAACCATTTCCACTGTGCTCAGCGTCAGTGACACCTCAGCGCCTACCACACATGGGGACTACTGGGATTGTGCTATAGGACTCAGGTGGTAAACACTGTGTTCCTTGAAAGGAGTGCATCCTGATAAAATATAGGATACTCTGCTAAATCTGAATTTCTGCGTGAAACAACAAAAATGTTTTTAATGTAAGTATAATAAAGAACAACTCTGACTCGATGTTGGGTCCACTTCTTTTTACTTTAACTGTTTTATTCTATTGTTTTTGCTGCAAGTTAGGGATATCGCAATAGCCTGAAGTATACAGGATTGCCCATTCTCTAAACCCTTAAGAGTATAACATTCTTTTCGTTTGTGTAGAGCTAAAAACAGTGAATGACATTTGTTGGAGGTTTACAAGAACATCACGACCAGATTTACCAGGACAGCTGCAAGAACAAAGGATTCTGGCACCAAGAAGTTTGCAACAACCAACCATACCCCCTCCTCTTAGTATAAAACAAGCCTGGGTTCTAACTTGGGTAAGATGGTTCTTTGGGACACAAGCCCACCATCTTCACAGTCTGCTAGCTTTCCAACAAAGTCATGATTCCTTGACCCCACAAACTCATCTCTTGATTTATTGGCTTGTCATACAGCAAGCAGTATGGGCTTGGACTTGGTAACATAAGTGAGTCCCAAATATTGCATAAGGGATTCACAGTGGGTTTCCCAGGTGGCTCAATGGTAAAGAATCCATCCGCCAGTGCAGGAGACTCAGGCAATGTGAGTTTGATCCTTGGCTCAGGAAGATCCCCTGGAGGAGGATATGGCAACCCACTCCAGTATTCTTGCCTGGGAAACCCCATGGACAGAGGAGCCCGGTGGGCTACAGTCCAGGGGGGTCACAAAGAGTCAGACATAACTGAGCACAGCACACACACATGGGATTTATATTATTTTTAAGCTTACTTTGTGCCACATACTAGGCTATAAAGTTATTTAAATTCATTATGGTTCTCCTCCTTAAGACAACCCTTGTCTGTCTGTATGGTTAATGTCCTTATTTTAAGTGAGAAAGCTGAGTTTAAAAGAAGATAGGCAATTGTCTAAGGTCACACAGCTGTTAAATCCAATGAAAATTCAAATCCTGATCTATATTTGACTCAGAGACCTGAGTTTCCAACAAAAAGCAATGTGTTTAAAGGCTGGTTCATAACTTCTAAGGGATCAAGGTGAAGGAGCCAGCACTGGGTAGATTCCTACAGGTGTTCAGAGGAAGCACAATTTACCTTTCTATGAAAGGAAATCCCTTCATCCTACTGAGGGAACAAGCTTGAGAAAGACCCAAGTTAAGTTCTGTTTTCAAGGCTGGCATAATAAAAATTTCTCAAGTTCCTAAGGAAAACACACCTGGCCAGTTTTCTTCTAACCTCTATTACATGAGGATACATCTTAAAACGATCTGCTTTATATAGAAGGAATGAAAAAATGACAGCTTGGTATGTGAAATCTTGTTACACTGCTGTTTCACTCGAATCTTCTTTTATTCCAAAATTGTCCAATGTCAATTTCACAGGAAACTGGTTTTGTAAAGCCACGCACATTTCACATGGACTAGAGAAAGAAGATGCTTTCAGTTCTATACCAGTACCTTCTTTAAGAAAACAAATTCAGCGGTACATGTAAATCCTGTCAGTCTAAGTGAAGGATGGCATAACCTAGGTTTATTTAATCCCAGTCTTTCTGAAGACAGCCTGAAAAGACTGCAGAACTTGTGGTGGCCTGTGATCCTTGACGTGACCTTGGAGAAAATCCGTGCATGTGTCTGACCATAAAAATTGATGTACTGCTATCAATGCAGGGAGGAGGAAGTCACCTGGATGCTACCATCTTGTTGCTTTTCTTGCATTTCTGGTATTAAAATCATGAGCTTGGTAGAAAAACAGCAAGCGAGATGTACACAGAGAGTTGCAGGTGTTCAAAGGAGATAAATCATTTTACTTTTGAAAACTATTAACCTCCATCACCAATGCCAGCTTTTTTTGGCACATAAATTACAATTTTCTTGAAACATATTGGTGGGAAAGTGATCAGTCTTATTCTTACTGTGACTCAGCACTGAGTTAAAAGGATGCCACCAAGACTTCCTGGAAGATGGATGAAAAAAGCACACATCAATCTCTGTTTCCCCCCAGTTCCACAGGTATCCTGGGCTCCAGGCCAGCACAGTTGAAGAAGTCGGGGCTTTCAGGGACACAGTACTGATGCCAGCCAAAGCCATTTGTGGATTTACATATCTTGACTCAAGGCACTTTACTAAACAGATCATCCTCTTATATTTTATACCGTTCCTATTGACTGTTCCGCTTCCAAGGTGGCTCAGTGGTAAAGAGTCCGTCTGCCAATGTGGGAGATGTAAGAGACTTGGGTTTACTCCCTGGATCGGGAAGATCCCCTGGAGAAGGAAATAGCAACCCACTCCAGTATTCTGAAGTCCCATGGACAGAGGAGCCTGGTAGGCTACAGTCACTGGGGTCACAAAGAGTCAGACAGGACTGCGTGAGCACACACACGCACACTGACTGTTCATTCACTCCCTCATCAAACATTTAATTGTCTAGTCTGTATCAGTCACTGAGCTGAATCCTGACAACAGAGACATGATGGGCGTGCTTCTTGCCTGCCACAGAGAGCTCAGACTTATGGACAGTTTACAACTGAATCTCAATAAGAAAGCTATTTCCCATTAGTGAACACATGAGTGCAACCAAGGATGTAGACATCTGCCTTCTATACTCCTACTCTCTATAACATGAAATTCTGTTTTCCTCAATATGGTGATTAGACAGTCTAAATTATCTCTAAATGGTGTCTCAGCTACATTATGAACATAAAATTAATTCCTGAAATATATCACCCCTAGGAGATATTAACCACTAAGACAACCAACATTTTCAATGTAGGTTTAACTATTTACATATTTCAATTTTAACAAAAAAATTTTATGTATAAACCTTTAGAAAATGTTAAATGGGAATAACCTGTAAACAGATAGTGATACTGTGACTCTGGTATTAATGAGTTTTATGACAGTAACTAGTTATCATTTCTCAGCAAATTTCCTGAACTGTAAAATAGAAATAATAACTAATAACTTCAGAGAGCTATTATGAGAATTCGATGGCACAATATACTAAAAATTTAGGGGAGTTCCAGACACATAGTAGAAACTCTGTAACTCATTATTCTCTCTATTATTATGAGTAATTATAGAAATAAAGGCATTTAGAAGGAGACTTACAAACTAAATGTAAGTCATGTTCATAAAACAGCAATTATTGCTATTTAGAATCTGTCCCATTGCATTTCCCATGGTGCAAACTTACCAGACCTTATATTAAATTACATAGAGGTGGACATATTAAACTTATGATGAGATTCTTAAAATGTGGCCACTGGATCAGCAGGAGAATCTAGAAATGTATCGCAGGGGGAAACAGAACACTGTACTTATCATTTATGAGCTAAAAAGATTAATGATTTATTACTAGGCTCATTAATCAAAACTGTGTGGCTTTTTTTTTTAAGGAGCAATTCCACTGTTCAAGTCAATTAGCCCACCAAAGCTATTACACCAAAGAAGCTGCAATGCTATTCAGACTTCCCCAGGAGTATTTGGAGTATAAAATAAATGCTATTATTCAGAAGATACCGAATTGCTAAGCTTCTTAAATTCATACAATTGGGAACCTGCAGTACATTAACATGCTGAAACTCATTAAGAGTCTTTTCTTCCCCAGCTTTAGAGTCATTGGCATTCTCAGCACAGTGAAAAACAATAACTTGCTCCAGGCCTCCAAGGAGAGAATGCCTTGTGCTCCTCCAGCTCCACTTCAGTGCATCCCTGGGGCTGGATGACCCTAACACCTGGACAGGACTGCAGAGTTGGATCATACTGTGTGTGGAAGAGGAGAGGAAGAGGAGTAGCAGGTTTTTAGCATCATTTATCTTTCCCTTGTTAGAGCTCTATTTAAAACATTCCAGAATAAATATGCAAAATGTGAGTAATGGATTTAGCCCATCAGTTAGAATCTACGAGGCTCTTCTTTTTTTCTTTTAATTGAAGTATAGTTGATTTACAATCTTGTGTTTCAGGTGTAGAGCAAAGTGATTCAGATACGTACAACAAATATATAGAAAGTGAAGTTGCTCAGTCATGTCTGACTCTTTGTGACCCCACGGACTGTAGCCCACCAGGCTCCTCCGTCCATGGGATTTTCCAGGCAAGAATACTGGAGTGGGTTGCCATTTCCTTCTCCAGAGGATCTTCCCAACCCAGGGATCGAACTTGGGTCTCCCGCATTGTAGGCAGATGCTTTACCATCTGAGCCACCATGTGGTATGTGTGTGTGTGTGTGTGTGTGTGTGTGTGTGTGGTGTGTGTGTGTGTGTGTGTATAAAACCTATACAGTGGACTTCCCTGATAGTTCAGCTGATAAAGAATCCACCTGCAATGCAAGAGACCCCAGTTCTATTACTAGGTCAGGAAGTTCCCCTGGAGAAGGGATAG
The DNA here is from genome assembly GCA_007570785.1 of Antilocapra americana. Taxonomy (NCBI): domain Eukaryota; kingdom Metazoa; phylum Chordata; class Mammalia; order Artiodactyla; family Antilocapridae; genus Antilocapra; species Antilocapra americana. The sequence continues at coordinate 2,650,329 of ML660201.1, read as the reverse complement.
GCTATCCACTCTAGTATTCTTGGGTTTCCCTGGTGGCTCAGATGGTAAAGAATCCACCTGCAATGTGGGAGACCTGCCTGGGTTCAATCCTTGGTTTGGAAGATCTCCTGGAGAAGGGAATGGCTACACACTTCAGTATTCTGGCCTGGAGAATTCCATGGACCGTATAGTCCATCGGGTCACAAAGAGTCGAATATGAGTGAGCAACTTTCACTTCAACCTATACAGTAGGCCCTTGTTTGTTACCTATTTTTTATATGGTGGTGTGTATCTGTTAATTGCAAACTCTCACTTTATCCCTCCTTCCCCTTCCTCCTTGATAAACCTAAGTCTGTTTTCTCTATCTGTGGGCCTATTTATATTTTGTACATAAGTTCATGTATGTCATTTTATTTTAGATTCCACATATAAGCATTATCATATAATATCTGTCTTTCTCTAACTGGCTTACTTCACTAGGTATGACCATCTCTATGTCCATCCAGGTTGCTGCAAATGGTATTATGTCATTCCTTCTATAGCTGAGTAATACTCATTGTATATATGTACCACATCTTCTTTATCCCATCATCTCTTGCTGCACACTTAGGGTGCTTCCATGAGGCTTTTATTATGTAAGTGAATAACTAAATGAATGAGGGATCCTTAAAGCAAAATGCAAACTAATAAATATGGAAGGAATGTTGGAATTACAAAATCAATACTTGGTAACAATAAAAGTAAGAATAGACTTGAGCATGAATGATCAGAATATGTCAAAACAAGTGAGTAAAATTTGATGAGAACTAGGAACTGTATATAATCCCAAAGAATCTCCCTCTAAATCTCAAAGAATCTCCCCTGAAAGGTTCCGAATCACAGGGGAACATGGTAACCTGTCCATGGCGATGCCTTTCAGACAGCACCTTATGACCAGTTCTGTCACCGGTATGGAGTGGGTGGGCACCGCACGCCCCTCCGTGTGACGCAGCGGCAGGACAGGAGTGCCCTGTGGCCTTGGTTCCAACAGGGCAGACCTGGACGGACTCACTGGAGAGGATCAGGCACACATGCGTTGAGAGACATACAATGTACAATAAGTGGTCTGCCGTCAAAGATGAAGAAAGACTGAAGAAGAAGCAGAGATAGAAGGACACTAAAAAGATGTGATAGGTCCGTGTAAGGACTCACACTGGGTTGAATCCTGGCTCCTGGTCTGATAAAACGCTCTCTAATTATAAAGGAGTTTATTGAGACTCTAGACATTGCTAGCATACCAGTGTTAGTTTTCTGATTCTGATCATTTTACAGGGTATGAATGTTCTTGTTATTAGGAAGTACACTGAAGCATTTACGGACAGCAGGGCACCAAGCCTGTAACTCAGGGTCAAATATCTTAGAATGGTAATAATGCTACATATATATACACATATATATATTTCTAGAGAAAATGATAAAGCAAAAGTGGGAAATGTTTAATATGTGGAAAATCTAGGTGGAAAGTGTTATGCAATTCTTGTAACTTTTTGGTAACTTTAAAATTATTTAAAAATAAAAGTTAAGACAACAGTAAAAGTAAAATAAACAAACTATTAATCTACATATATAAAATCCCAAAATAGAAATATTCGTAAGTACTTCACCTTACTAAAGAATCAGAAAGCGGGATATAGTCTTTGTCTTGCATTCAAACTGCACTCTCTCAAGATAAAAAAAGCAAAAAACGTGCAATTCAGCATTTGTTCCCCCTAATACCATGTGATTCCTATAATTAACAAACCATGGACAGCACCTGTCTTTTGGAATCATACATATACTCCTAGCTCCTGCTATCCAAGGAAAGGACTTAGTAAAATGTCTGCCTAGGAGACTGAACAGAGAGAATGAAGATGGAGATTCAAACTGAATCCCAGGTCTCTAGAAACAACAGAGCATAAAAGAAGAGCCAGATAAATTCTCTTTAAAGGCAGACATAATCCTTTTCCCACACCACCATCTCTCCATGACCCTGGCAGATTTTCATCCCACAGTGTAGCCTACATATACACCATCAGGAGGCTTCCCTCAATGGCAGACACGAAGCTGATGCTGTAGAGAGTCTGTAGCCCCAGACACAACACGGGAAGAGGCAATGGTTGCTATAGTTATGCACAGGTCACTGATTTTGAAATGAGGCAATGTTGCCTGTCAGGAGACACCTGGCAATATATGGAAACATTTTTATTTGCTATGACGGCAGAAAGGAAGCTGCTGTTGGTATCCAGTAACATATAAGAAAGCCCTCCACGACAAAGAATGTTCTGTGAATGACAGTATCTATTACGTCAAACCTGATGTACAAACCCCTTTAAAGTGGGAGGAAAAAAAATATATATATAGGGCATAAATATACTGTTATTACATATCTATCACTATGTATCATTATATATCTTATATAAATATACATAAATAGACTCTTAGTGTTATATAAATAAGCATGATAGACTCCTAGTGATGATTTACTTTTATTAAGAACTTAAACTTATGTTTAAATATTTAATCAATTATGTATGTCTATGTTATCTGTTTATAGCTCCAACACAAATAATAAACCAAGAGCATTTTAAAACTACATAAAAGTGAGACTTCCTTGCTGGTCCAGTGGCCACGACTTCACCCTCCCAAAGCAGGGGCCTGAGTTCCGTGGTCAGGGAGCTAGATCCCGCAGGCTGCGACAGCGCGCATGCTGCAACCAGAGAAGCCATGCGCTGCAATGAAGACCCAGCACAGACAACATAAATGCACTTAAAAAGCAAAATGGCATACAAGCAAAGCTTCATGACCACCACAATGTCATTAAATCATCAGTGTGATATGGAGGATGTCATTTTGCCAAATCTAAATTGCCGCTTGCTGTGTGAGCATGTTACTGCTTGCAACATATTTTGAAGTTCATGGGCTATGTTATTTTTGCTATGTGACATCATGCTTTCCCATCACTTTTCTCTACTTAAATTGCTATGAAACCTTCATCTGAGCATGGTTTGCCAGGCTAACAGTTTTCATTTGGCCTAAAAGCATCATTTAGTTGTTACGTCTGCTTCGTTTTCTCCTCATTAGCCCCAGACAGTGACAGTAGGTCTCCTTGGCACCATGCAATTACAGACACACACACACACACACACACACACACACACACACACACACACACA
>ML660201.1:2599940-2647149 GCA_007570785.1 Antilocapra americana | reverse complement strand
ACACACACACACACACACACACACACACACACACACACACACACACACAGGCAGTGGCATCAGCTGGTCAACCAGATGACCTCAAATATGCTTTCATAATCATTTCAAAGATTGTTATAGAAAGGAAAATCCCAGATTTATAAATGCTCATAGAAAATTCATGAAGACTTAAAAATATTTCCACAAACTCCAGTGAGAAAGACGCTGCATGATGAAATGTCAGCAAGGATTTCCAAGGCTGATTTGGTTTCAAACGCATAAACGGGTACACATTATATTACATACGTACATACACACACTCACATAGACACACACACTATAATTATGGACTAGTGAGTTCACTTGCTTGAATGTCTCCTTACCATTTAAAAGGATACTTCTATCATAGGTGTATTATGAGGATGAAATGAGACTTCATAGAGATTAACATCTACATCTTTTTCTCATCTAAGCTGCTACACACATTCCCCGAGTGCCAGCCTCTATTTTCTTCTTCAGTAAATGAGAAACAAAATTGTTATACACTGAAACAAAATGAAATTAAGCTTAACTTGAGGGAACAGGTAACTCAATCAATTTCAGAAACTTACATTAAGGAGCATACTAAATCAAAATGTATCTATTTATAGGTAATGGCATTTCACTTATTATTAATAGTTCTTCTGTGAAAACTGCCTGTTTTAGCAGAGAGGAAATCAGAAATCAAAGAAGATAGGCAGGAAGGGCAGCAAGGACAGGGATCATGGCTTCCTTTGACTTTTCTTTTTCCTTTCCACCACTGTTTCCTTATGAACCTTTAACACAATGGCAGGTTAGAACTTACAATTAAATAGAATAAGGTTTACATAAAGAAAGGATTGGTGCATATCAGATTAACTGAAAAAATTACAAAATTAATAGAATTCAAAACATTTTCCAGGCAGGCAGAAAGGCCAAGTTTCTCAGCAAGAAAGCGCTTCCTATGCCCAAAAAGAGGGGCCAGTGTGGCTGGGACAGAGTGAACTGAGGAAGAGGCGGAAAACCACCTTGGAAAGGTTGGCAGGACCCGGACCAGGCAGGCACTGAGAACACACTGAGGCTACATAATGGAAGCAATGATTTTCTTCTTTTTTATAAAAATGTTTTATATTGAAGTACAGTTGCTTTACAACCTTTATTAAATTTCTGCTGTATGGCAAAGTGAATCAGCTATACATAAACATGCACTCTTCTGGATTTCCTTCCCATTAGGTCAGCAGGGAGCACTGAGTAGAGTTCCCTGTGCTATGCAATAGGTTCTCATCATCTCTGAATATTCATTAGGAGGACTGGATGCTGAAGTTGAAGCTCCAATACTTTGGCCACCTGATGTGAAGAACTGACTCACTGGAAAAGACCCTGATGCTGGGAAAGACTGGAGGCAGGAGGAGATGGGGGCGGCAGAGGATGAGATGGTTGGATGACATCACCAACTCAGTGGACATGAGTTTGAGCAAGCTTCAGGAGTTGGTGATGGACAGGGAGGCCTGGTGTGCTGCAGTCCATGGAGTCACAGAGTTGGACATGACTGAGCGGCTGATCTGAACTGATACTGCAGAGATCTAGCCAGGTTCCCATCAACTGGTCCTGCCACGACACTGTGTCTCTGTGTCTCCTTCATTCTGCAGCCTGCACTGAAATCCCTGTCTCATGCCTCATGTTCATGAGGTGAGAGGACTCTAAGAGTTCAAGCCCCATGTTCCTCTGCAGTCCTAGGAGGTCCACGGACCCACTCTTGTACGCACTGGCAAATAGCGTTCATGGTACAGAATGTCCAAGGATTTTTAAATATAAGCAATTTAGTAGTTCTGATTCAAAAGCTACCAATCCATGAAGAGACCCCCAAAACTGGAGCTCTTGATTTTGTCATCATTTCATTTTCATGATAGTAATTGACAATTTATATTTTAACAATGTTGGTATGAAGAGAAAGGAAAAGGGGAAATGTGATTATTATAGAAATGAACATCTAACAATGTAGAGCTGAGGAAAAGATCCTCGACTGGAAGTGAAGAGAAAGAGTGTGGCAAAAGCTAAACAAAACCCCAATGATATCAGAAGACCAGGGTCAAGGATGAGCAGCAGGTAACAGGTGTGATGACAGCTGCCTCTCATGAGGCAGCGTGTTAAGCCCTGCCCTGCGTTGTCTCCAGCACTTCTGTCCTTCAGGCTGGATGGTACTGTCACCACTGTTTTGCAGATGAGTAAATAGTGGATGGAGGACAGATCTAAAGGCATGCAGCCACCACAATCAAGGTTCAAATCCAAGGCGGTGACTCCAGAGCCCCTGCTCTTTAAAGATATGAGATGACCACCAATGACACAACTATTCCACCCCAAATTTCAATGTACGTGTGCATTAAAATCAAATGCACTAGATGTAATAAAAATAAAAAATGTGTTATAGGTGTATGCATACATACATACATATATATATGGACGTCCCTGGTGGCCCAGGGAACTGTCCATGTGTTGCAAGAATTGGACACAGCAACTAAACCATATACATATATGTATGTATGTCATGTGCTGTGCTTATCACTCAGTTATGTCCAGCTCTTTGTAACCCCATGGACTGTAGCTTGCCAGGCCCCTCTGTCCATGGGATTCTCCAGGTAAGAATACTGGAGTGATCGCCATGCTCTCCTCCAGAGATCTTCCCGATGCAGAGACTGAGCTATGAGGGAAGCCCATATGTACACACACACACACACTCACATATTATGTCAATCCTAAAGGAAATCAACACTGAATATTCACTGGAAAGACTGACGCTGAAGCTGAAGCTCCGATACTTTGGCCACCAGATAACTCATTGGAAAAGACCCTGATGCTGGGAAAGACTGAAGGCAGGAGGAGAAGGGGATGACAAAGGATGAGATGGTTGGATGGCCTCGCTGGTTTAACGGACACGAGTTTAAGCTAGCTCTCAGAGATGGTGGACGGGAGAGCCTAGCGTGCTGCAGTCCACAGGGTCACATGAGTCAGACACACGTTAGTGACTGTACAGCAATATAATGTACAGTAACTTCTTGACTTATTATACGAGCCATCAGTGTGAGTTACTAAGGGATAAACAAACTGGAATATATATACTGACCCGGACTGTCAAAAAAGCTTCAGCAAATTCAGAATCTAACAGAATACACAGCACAAATAAATTAATAAGAAAGGAATGTTTAGGTAAATTTTGACCTGCTTTCATCAGAGTACTTCTAAGCAAAACTGGAAACAGCTAAATTTCCGACATGATGGGATAGTTTAGTGAACTATGTTTCCATAAAATGGCAAATCCTGTTGTTATTAAAATGGATTCTTGTAGAAAGTATGGATAAAAGAAAGTATCAATGTTATATAATTATATGGGGACAGGAGGGGAAAAAACCATGTTGGCACAGTATGCATTTGCACAGAAAAGAACCAGAAGGAAATACATCACTTTTAAATATTGCTTACCAAGGGGGTATCCAGAAGATACTTTCTTTCTCCTTATTTCTTATTTATCCATGATTTCAATTTTTTTAATACAGAAAGGGTAAGATTGATTACATATCAAATAATAAACTTAATATAAATTCAGAGTAAATTTTTTTTTCTGGAGTCATCAACAAGTCTTTGCTTTGCAAGGGTAGTGCAGAATTCCAGTGCCCATATGAGTATATCTAAGGGATATTTCCAGAAGTAGAATTTCTATATCAACAGAAAGACTAATTTAGTATGTTTCAGGTACTCCATAAAACTTGAACCAGTTTTTACATTTGCCAAGAGTATATAATAGATTCATGCTCCTTATACATCATCTATAGTACTGTGACCCATCTTTTTAATTTTTGCCCACTTATTTGCTAAATTTAAGGACCATTTTTGCCTTCCGTCCTTAGAGTCATTGAAAGTTTATACTTTTGGATTTTTTCACTTCCTAGGAATAATAAGGCAAAGCAAAAGATGAAAAAGCATCAAAGGGTAAAAGAGTGGTTTGGGATTTGTGAGGACAAATGAGCATGCATGCAAGCAATGTGCACAGATGTGATAAGGCATCTGATGCAAGAAACAACTCCTTCATGGAACATGCACACCACCCCGGCAGGCAGTCTGTCCCCCAAAGAAATGATTTATTACTAGAAAACTGGACCCATGGCTTCAACTCAGACCTTAAGGTTGGTTCTTCACCTCTCAGGTACCAAAAACCATCATGAACAAAAGCCATCGATGGCAACAGCCCCTTGACGGGCCGTGAGGGTTAGGGTCGTCGTGCACGGAAGAGGCTGGGAACTCTCCAAGAGCAGGTGCTGGGAACACAGCTGTGAGCATGCTTAGCCACACCATCGGCAGAGACTAGGCACTGATTCTAGGGAAGGAGAGCAGGTATACTGTCAGCTGAGGAAGATCTGCTCGGGTCAGCCTCAGGTGGGAGTCTTGGTAGAGCTGTAACAAGATACAGTGTGACGTACAGAGAGAAGAGCACAGAATCTGAGTCTCACTCATTTTACTACTTGCCCAGTCTCCTAGCTTCTCTAACTCACTTTTCTTGGTCACAGCTGAAGCTCACCATGCCGTATCACAGGGCTGTGAGGTACACGAGTTGAGGTTGTTTGTGGAACCCCCAGCACACTGTCCGACGTTGACAGGCATCCCCATGCAGCCCCTGGATCTCACACAGGTTCATTAAAGGGAAATTTCACTTAACTGCAGGATGTCATTTGACAATTCACAAAAGGCAGTGGAATCACTTTCCAGAAAATATTCTTCAATCAAAGTTTCACCAAAAAATAAATAAATAAATAAATAAAACAACCAGTAATTAGGCAGAAGGGGTGGGGGAACAATACAGAAGAATGACACAGTCTTCAAGTGTTACCCTTCTTTCTTTCCCCCCCAAATTAAAACAGTTCTCTATTATGTATCTGACGAAATGACTCAAGTTCCTCTTGTGCTTTGTAACATGGAAATAGATAGCACATTCACGAGATAATCAGACACAGGCCCAGGAAGAAAGATTTGCCTCAAGGCTTGTAACTGCTGTTACCTTCTTCATGAGCTGAGTTTGAAAAAGATTCCATTCAATTCTGCCCTCCTTCTTCTAAGCTATCTGAAAACACATATGCATGCCTGCCTGTATGAGCATGCCCAAATATCTAAACTTACTTACTAACCCTAACTTTCAATAACCTAATTCTACATTCTATGTTAAAAATAAATAATTCTACCTACCATGTTAAATGAAAGTAAAATAATTTACTTCTAATATATACCTGATCTTCATGTTTCTACGGAGAAGAGGTGAATATTCACTTGCATCTAGATCTCGTCTTCCCACCCCTACATACAGTCCCCACAGGGCGAGCCTATCAAGTCTGAGGAGTTTAAATTCCATCCCCAAGCCATCTCTCCAGTCTTGTCCCTCCATCTCCAGATGCACATGCCCAACTGCCCACTCAACATCTCCACTTGCAGGTCCCATAGACACTGCCCTCCACCCTAATGCACTCCTTTCCAGCCTTCTCCATCTGGTAAAGGGTAACTCTTCTGTGGCTCAGGTCATAAAACTCTACGGCATCCCAGACTCCCCTCTTCATTTTTCTGTCTGCATTCAGTCATTAATCCTATAAATCCTGCTTTCAAAATCATTCAGAATTCATACTTCTCACCTCTCTGTGAGCCCCATGGTCCAGCCCATGGGCCTCTCTCTCCTAGGTTCTTATAAATAAACAGCATCCCCACTGATCTCCCTACTTCCACTCCTGCTTCTCAATTCAGCCCATCAGCAGACTGAGTCATCCTTGCAAAGCTGTAAACATGGTCAGATCATGAGCCTGCTCAAAATCTACCCGGCTTCCTATCTTACCCAGAATAAAAGCCCATGCCCATAGAATGACCTGTAAGTCCCCCAACTCCATTTCTTTTGCTTCCTCACTGATCCTCAACCACCACAGGCCTGCTTTCACCTCAGGGCTTCTGTGTTTGCTGTTCCTGCTACTTAGAATCACCTTTTCCCAGAAAATTACATAGCTTTCTTCCTCTACTCCTTCACATCTCTGAAAATGTCACCTTATGAGAGAGGCTGCCCCTTAAAACACTTTAGAATTGCACACATGTTCCTTTTCCTCTCTCTTCCTTTCCATGCCTTGTCTTTCTCCAGAAAAATGTGGTCCTCTCTCCTCCATAAGACTAAGTCTCACAGAGCAGGGTACTTGTTGACCTTGTTCATGTATGTGACTCCAGCTCGTAGAAGATATATTTGCACATAATAGGTGCTCAATAAATATTTGCTGAAAGAAAGAGTAGGTTTTAAGCAAAGTTTTGGAGCACCGACTGGTTGCACTGCTCTCAAGACAGCATACATACTTCAGGGAAGCAAGGATCCTGTACAAGGACAAGCATTAATCTGGGAGCATTTCCTTACTTGTGCCGTGGCTAGCAGAGTGAAAGAGAACGCAAGGCACAGTAGCCAGGACATGGAAGCCACTTACTGTCCATCGACAAGTGAATGGATAGAGAAGATGTGGTACGTATATGAAATGGGATGCTACTCAGCCATAAAAAGTTAAATCATGCCTTTGGTAGACACATGGACCCAGAGGTGGTCCAACTAAGTAAGTCAGACAAAGAAAGACAAATATCATATGATATCACTTACATGTGACCTAAACTATGACACAAATGGATCTATCTAGGAAACTGGCTCACAGAGAACAGGCTGTGGTTGCCAAGGTGAAGGCGGGTTTGAGAGTAAGACATGCAAGTTTGGAGTTGATGCAAACTGTTACATCCAAGATAGATAAATGGATAAACACAGTCCTAGAGTATAGCACAGGGAACTATATTCAATACACTGTGATAATCCACAATGGAAAAAATATGAAAAGGTATATATATGTATGACTGAATAACTTTACTGTACACCAGAAACTAACACAACATTGTAGATCAACTATACTTCACTATTAAAAACAAAAAGAACACAGTGATTCTGTTATTTACAAACCACTCAAAGATACATAAATTTTTAACTGCTTTGATAATTATGCTACTGATCAATAATCAATCAATGTATTTGCTGTGCTGTATTATTTTCCTTTTCTTTAGTTGGATATAGAGCCAGATATTTGCTCAATTACAAAAGACAATCAGCTAATCCTTATTATAAAACCATCCAAACTTTACAATGTTTCATCCTATTTATTAGATTAAGACCAAGGCAAGCCAAAAAGTACAGCCTGTGTATGGAGCCATGGAAATAGCAACCCACTACCGTGTTCTTCCTGGAAAATCCTGTGGATGGATGAGCCTGGCAGGCTACATCCATGGGGGGTCAAAAGAATCTGACACAACTGAGCACACACACACGCAGTCATGGGAAGAGGGTGGTCTTGGGAGGAGAGAGCTGAATTCTGGTTAGGATTTTGCTGCAAGTTCATTCTGAGACCCTGGGTTAATCGTTTGACCTCTTTTGGCTCTGGAGTGTCTGCATCTGTTTGAAATGGTTGAACAAGGTTGTCTCTAAGGCCTCGTTCAGCTCCAGATTCCGTGACTGTATTCATCAAGCAACCTCGTAAAGCCAGACTCCAAGTTCCTCTGAGGCCAGGAACACGACCCAGCTATTCACACTGTGGCCAAATCCACAGACCCAAAGCATCGAAACTCTCTTCCCAAGCATGTTCAGAACAGCCCAGAGAGCCAGCACATGTAGAGGAAAATCATTTCCAGGAATAGTCTCAGGGGTGCACTCAACAAGGGGCCAAAATGACACATCAAGATGGTAGGGGTGGTGGTTGTGAATCCAATCCAACTCCAATAAATAGGAAGGATGACACTGAAATTCGGATGAGATTATAATGAGAATCTGTTCCCTACAGATGTGGCAGGAATCCGAGCTAATATGCTGGGGAGGATGACCCAATACTTGGAAACAGTTCTGCAAAAGCTTAGGGCTTAAGCTGTCTAGGTCTTTGTGAATCTTAGTTATATCAGTTGGGTTAAACACAGAGGTACAACATTTGGGGGGTGGGGTGGGAAGGACTGAATATAAAGGGGAAAATAATAATTTGTGTATTTTACACAATCATTTCTGTAACTTAGTCCTTTATATAAAATATAGGCAATAATCAATGATATTTACAACAATAATGGTTTTGAGTCATGCCAACAGGCAAATATATGCCTCAGATCCTATTATTTGCATAGTTCTCTATACTTATGTCTTTTTTAAATTAATTTTTACTGGAGTGTAGTTGCCTTACAATGCTGTTTGTTTCTGCTGTACGGCAAAGAGTCAGCTCCATGTACACATACCCCCTCCCCTCTGGAGCTCCTTCCCATTCAGGACACCACAGCCCCTTGAGCAGAGCTCCTGGTGCTACACAGTAGGTTCTCATTATCTATTTTATACATAGTATCAATGGTGAATATGTATCTATCCCAATCTCTTCATTCATCCCAGCCCCCTCTCCACCCTTGGTGTCCATATATTTGTTCCCTATGTTTGTGTCTCTATTTTTGTTTTGCAAATGAGACCATCTACACCATTTTTGTAGGTTTAATATACATGCATTAACATATGATATTTGTTATTCTCTTTCTGACTTATTTCACTCTATATGACAGTCTCTACGTCCATCCACATTTCTAAAAATGACCCAGTTTCATTTCTTTTTATGACCGAGAAATATTCCATTGCATAAAAACAATGATATGTTTCATTGTTTTCAAGGCAGAGATGAGAAAACTATTTTCCTTAGAAGTAAATCCCTCTTATTACAAAATGTGCTCAGGTTAAGAATACTAACAGCTCATGGATGAATTCACTAGAGCAAATTATAATCAACTGGCTTCTAGAAATCATGCTGCTTACCTCTCTTCACATAAAGAAGTAACATCAGGAAAATGAGCACAATATCTATTTTCTTTACCATTCTATATTCAGTGCTGGCAAAGTGATCTGATATTTTTGGATGAATGAACTCGTGTTCCTCGGCATGTATTAGAATGATTACAGAATTGTTTATCCCAAAACAGAGAAATTAAGGCATTCCCATAAAGCATAGCATTAACTCACGTCAAATAATGAAGCCATGCAAGGGGTAGGCTGACACTTCATAGAGACCTCCAAAGAGAACAAGCAGTTCCTTAAACACAGACTCAGAGGTTCTAGAAACAAAAGCAGTGACATGCCTGGTCTGACAGTTAAATTGGATGAAGAGAATTCACTGAAATGAGACAGGCGATGGTTTCCCATCTCTGAACTAACACACTGTGATTTTACTTGAAGTAGGTTTTATTCTTTCAGGGGACACAGAGCTGCCAGCAACTACTATTCAGGAGTTTGGAAAAACTATGGATGGCAGAGTCAGACTGATCTTGCGTACCAGGTCTGCTTCTTTCTAGCTCTGTGACCTTCAGTGACTTATTCAAACTTTTCGGACCTTAGCATCTCAGGGGGTTAATGCGCCCTTCCCAAGATTTCTGGAGAATCCAAGAGAAAATACATGTAGATACACAAGTACTGTGCCTGCACAGGCAATATATGCAATGAAATGTAGCTCTTAGCATCACTGAGATATCATTATTTATTGCTGACACAGTGAAGAGAGAGAATATTTAAATTTAACTCTCCTTCAATAAAAAAAAAAAGTCCACATAAATTTATTTGGCCAGAGTCCTTATTTTTCACAAGTCTGAAAAGGCAAATAAATAAAAATTCCAATACAAGATAGGTGAATATTTAAAATCAAAATGAAAATAAAAAATAAAATCAAAATGGCTTAAAGGGTTGCTCTGTTAAGATTTCTCATACATGCAATAACCATGAGTATGTGCTAAGTCACTTCAATCATGCCCGGCTCTTTGCAACCCCATGGACTGTAGCCACCAGGTTCCTCTGACCATGGGATTCTCCAGCAAGAATGCTGGAGTGGACTGCCACGCGCTCCTCAGGTGGGGGATCTTCCCAAACCAAAGATCGAATCTGTGGATCTTTGTCTCCTACGTCTCCTGTGTTGGCAGGCAGGTTCTTCACCACCAGCACCACCTGAGAAGCCACCTCCTTCCATTCTGTCTGTGGTCACTAAGGACGTTCTGAATGCAATCTGAAATATGCACCCTGCTTTCCCGACAAGCGTCTTTCCACTATCCATTCACTCACTTGACCCCATGGCCCCTCTGCTGCCTATTAGTATCCTTTGTGACTGATAAAACACCAAAACTGACTGTATGCAAGGTTGTGCTTTATCCTTATTACTATATTTGATTATAACTTTCTTAGTGAAAGAGACAAATGTAGTTTTTTCAATAGTCCATAGGCAGATATCTGAAAATTATATTTTTAAAAGTGCATTCCATAAGGCATTTGTATTCCAGTGTAAGAAAAAGTACTTAGGGGCAACAAGAGATTCTGTTGAACTCACAGTTTTCATTTGTCTTGGCCACCACTGCCCTTCACTGTAGATACCTGAATTGGCAGCATCACTGAGTCCTAATAAAGTAGTCAGTAATTCTTCAAAATCTTAAATCAAAGGTTCTACATTTTGTAAAATGCAAAAATTTATAGGGTCACACACACAACTCAAAACCCATAAAAACTTCTGCACGGACTAAAACCAATATATTTCTCACAAAACAGAATAGAGGCTTGTGATTTGTGCAATGCAATCAGGTGCTGATGCTTGATCCCAGATGTAAAGATAAACCTTTGAGACCTTCTTTCTACAAATTCACATCACAAGTCTCTCCTTTTAATATTAGCTGTGAGGTGGCTTGTATTGCTAACAGGACCTATCACAGGTAAAACAGGATTCAGTTCAGTTCAGTTCAGTTCAGTCACTCAGTTGGGTCCGACTCTTTAAGACTCCACAGACTGCAACACGCCAGGCCTCCCTGTCCATCATCAACTCCGAGAGTTTACTCAAACGCATGTCCATTGGGTCTGTGATGCCATCCGACGATCTCATCCTCTGTCCCCTTCTCCTCCTGTCTTCAATCTTTCCCAGTGTCAGGGTCTTTTCAAATGAGTCAGCTCTTCACATCAGGTGGCCCAATTATTGGACTTTCAGCTTCAGCATCAGTCCTTCCAATGAACACCCAGGACTGATCTCCTTTAGGATGGACTGGTTGGATCTCCTTGCAGTCCAAGGGACTCTCAAGAGTCTTCTCCAACACCACAGTTCAAGAGCATCAATTCTTTGGCGCTCAGCTTTCTTTATAGTCCAACTCTCACATCCATATATGACTACTGGAAAAACCATAGCTTTAACTAGATGGATCTTTGTTGGCAAATGTCTCTGCTTTTTAATTACAGTCCTACAAAATCAATTGTAACTGAAACTGCAAATCATCCAGTTCAAGAATCCTTGTGTGCCTGGTTGTCTGTTGGCTACAGCTTGGGCTCCCTGGGAAGACAACCATGGAGTTTTATTTCTTTATTTTCTAAGCACATCATTTAAAACCATGGTCTAGTAAACTTAAAAAAAAAAGTATTTATTTTAATTGAAGTATAGTCATAAAATTTTTAAAATTTTTTATCTATTGGAGTACAATGTCTTTACAACATTGTGTTAGTTTCAGGTGTGCAGCAAAGTAATTCAGCTATACATTTGCAGATATCTATTCTTTCTTTGGATGCATTAATATTTATTGACTAAAACGGATGTGACATTAAATTATAACCTTAACCTTCATAATGAAAAGTGAAAGTGTGAGTTGCTCAGTCATGTCCAGCTCTTTGTGACTCTATGGACTGTAGCCCACCAGGCTCCACTGTCCATGGGATTCTCCAGGTAAGAATACTGGAGTGGGTTGCCATTTCTTCCTCCAGGGATCTTCCTGACCCAGGAATCGAACCCACATCTCCTGTGTCTCCTGAATTTCAGACAGATTCTTTTACCCACTGAGCCAATATGATATCCATCACTAATTTGTTTGTTCTTTTCCTCATCCATCTAGGAGATTTGTCTGTGGTAGAGATGGACTTTTAGAGCATCGTGTGTATTAATGACGGACTTTGGGATGGTCGCCTCTGAAAAGGAGTGGGCGGAGGGGGAGGTTGAGTAGCGATGCAGACTTGACCTTGGCTGCTTCCAGAGGTAGAGTGGCCCTGGTCATTCTGATTTGGGCCTAGGGAGCCAGGTGCTCAAACCAGCACACAGACCAGTCCTTGGATGTGCCCATCCAAGAAAGGCATCACCTTGGGCCCAGTGTCCTCTGTGGCTCTGAGCATCACAGTTAATTCTGTGGGCAGTTCACAGCCTTTGCAGTAGTTGAGGGGACAGGTTCTTCACTCTGGGTTATTCAGGAGGCATGTCACAATGTCACCACACCCTTCAGTCAGTTGGTTCCCTAGTTACAGATCTAGGAAAAATGGGATAGGGATGCTACCAAAGTCTCTGCTTCCTACCTGAGATGACTGGCTTGGATTCATCCATCCCACCCCTGACAGAACAGTGGCAACTGCTCGAAACATCCCCATCCCCCAAGACTCCTCTTGAATCCCAGTGAGAGCATCAAACCCAGATAATGACCATGAAGAGAGCAAATTTGCACAGATTTTAATATGTTAACAAGGAGAATTTTTCCTTTCCCACAAGATCTAATTTCAACTCTATAGGGATTACACTGTTTACTATTCCATTTTTCTCCAATAGAACATCTGCTATGGATAAAAATGTAAGGAAATTCTTAATATTCTTGTATCCACTTAGAGCCAGACATAGCCATGCCCTAAAGTGGTGGCTGCTTTCACTCTTGAGACTTAGGTCAGTGACTATTTAATAATGTAATCAGCAGGCTTCAAAACTTTCCAGCTGCAATGAAATAATGCTATTTGAAGCAAAATGGATGGACCTAGGGATTATCACATTAAGCAAAGTAAGTCAGACAAAGACAAATATTACATATCATTCATATGTGGAGTCTAAAATGACACAAATAAACATGCATAGCGAACAGAAAGGCTTCCCTGGTGGCTCAGTGTTAAAGAATCTGCCTGTCAGTTCAGGAGACTCGAGTTTGATTCCTGGGTCAGCAAGAGTCCCTGGAGAAGGAAATGGCAGCCCACTCCAGTATTCTTGCCTGGGAAATCCCATAGAAAGAGGAGTCTGGCGGGCTACAGTCCATGGGGTTGCAAAGAGTCAGACATGACTGGAAGCAACTTAGCACAGCACACGGTATAGAAACAGACTTTCAGAATAAAGAAGAGACTTGTGGTTGCCAAGGTAGAGGAGAGGTAGAAGAGGGAAGGGTTGTGAATTGGGGATTAACAGATGCAAACTAATACATAGAGGATGGATAAACAGCAATATCCTACCATGTAGCACACGGAACTGTATTCAATATCCTATGATAAACTATAATGGAAAAAATATGAAAGGATATAAAAAAGAATGTATGCATGTGTATAACTGAGTCACTTTGCTGTACAGCAGAAATTAACATTGCTAATCAACTATATTTCAATAAAATTAAAACCAAATAACAAAGAAAGTAACCTTTCCATGTGCCGTTTAAACAGAGAGTAGTGATGATCCAGGTGGTACTAGAGATAGAGAACCGACCTGCCAACGCCGGAGACTCAAGAGATGAGCATCCAATCCCTGGGTCAGGAAGATCCCCTGGAGAAGGAAATGGCAACCCACTCCCGTGTTCTTGCCTGAGGGATTCTGTGGACAGAGGAGCCTGGTGGGCTACAGTCCATGGGGTCGCAGAGAGTTGGACATGACTCACACACACACACACTCACACACACACACACACACACACACACACACACATAGAGTGATGACCAGTAAATGCATCTTCAATCTGTCCTCTGTCTTTTGAATTCTACAGGAATTCTTGTATGAACCACCCTCTAAGCGTATCCAGTGTTAGGAATTCAAAACAAAAGCAGCTCATGGGGCTGTCACTCAGCAGGGGCTTTGCTCTGCTCTTTACTGCAAAAGACAAGATACTCTCTCACTGGAAGGAGCCATCAGCCCATGTCAAGCCTGCCACCAGGAGCGTCTGACACTGTCACACTTGAGGGCCATCCCACAGGCTGGGCCCATCAGTGGAACTTAATAAAACAGACCACAATAAAAGTGTCAGCTGGAAGCATCCCAGCATAGAACTGTAAGCTGTTGAGTATTTTGTAGGCTTTCTAAAATGAAAAACCTTGACCTGTCTTTTCTCAAATGGGCTTCCTGGCTCCTGACAGCCTTTCCATTCCTATTCTCATTTGGCAAGAAATCTGGTAAGAAATTGTCCCATGGAGCAGATAAATGGCAGGGGACCAAAATTATAAGTGTCTGATTTCTGTAAACGTGAATTGTGTCTACTTTCTTCTTATGTGAGTTTGAAGGAACAGATGACAAAAGAACCAAGGAGCAGTTTTTTGGTATGGGAAAATAGAAGAAAAAAAAAGGTCAACTTTTTTGGGGAGTGAGTAGAGGTTAGGGGTGAAAGACTGATTTAGCTGTTTTTCTTGTTGGATGTTTATTTTTATAGTGAAGACGGTGATTAATAATTCATTGCAATACTTATGAGAAAGCACTTTCACACTGAACTGAAAAAATATTTAACATTGTCCTCTAAAATAAGAAAGGTCCAGAGACAATGGCTCTTGGATTATAAACTTATAGAAATGTCACTCATCTCCGGTATTCCATCTAAATACTATAGCTATAAGATGAAGGTGTTTTGTTAACCCAATTGGCACAGTATACCCCAGCACAAAAGAAGATACTTGTTTCATACAACTTACTTCATTTCTCACAATAATAAACTGCAAAAGAGAATTTAAATATGCATTTGCATAATTTCCTTTAAATAGGCAAGATAAAACTTTATGGTGATTTGGGGACAGAAATGCTAATATGAACACTTTCCAGATGTGAAAAACACGACCTTTCATGAAAGATTTTAACTTCAAGGCAGAGACAGCTCATGTAACATCCCTGCCTTGAAGTTTACAAGTACACAGAGGACCGTTCTCTATTCATTTCCACGGTGAAGAGATGCAGCAGTGAACTCTCTGAGGCCTCAGGATTATGTCAAGAACAGGGAAACGGCGAACCATCCCTGAACTGAATTTTCTTCCCTTCCAATCCAAGAAACTGAATATAAGAAAATTCTAGGGATGTCAGCTCTCCTATTGCCATCTTGTGTTATGAGGGTCATTTGGAAAGGCAGTTGTACAAGTGTCCTGGACACAGAAGTTTCTGGGAGCAACACATGAGCCAGTGCAGTTTTTCTAAGACACTCCTCTGTCAGGTACAGAGCATCTGAATGATGGTGAGTGAATGTGCACACATCCTTTCTGTTCTCAGCTCCATCCCTGAAGATCTGTCACTGGTGGTTCTGCCTGAAGAGCTCCTTGTGTGAGAGTGGTGGAGAGGGTATGTGTCTTCACACTGGATGAGTTCTGCCAAATTCTGGGCCGCCACCTCACTCAAACACATCCTTGGAGATACTTCTGTAGACAGCTCCCCTTTTACCCCTACCCCATAAACAAGACAGCAGACAATGGCGCTACTCAGACCTGTCACTCTTGTCAATGGCCTGACAATATCACCGCGTGGCGTGGCGAGAACAGCAAGCTGCAGTTAAAGGTGCTTTGATATGTTCAGAGACTACCCTAGAGGTGGGGGTGGGGAGGCAACAAGTATCAAGGCACGAAAAGACAAAGCCGGTATTATGCTACAGAAGAAAAGTAACTGTAAATGTTAGAACTAGAATGATGAGTGGAGAGGGAGCGTCACGACAATATTAGGCAGGTGGTGTGCTCACCTCTGCGGATGGTTTCACTTCCTGCCATCAAGTGGCAGAGCTCTCACATCAGCAGCATATGCTTCTTTTGTGCCTGGGGCAATCATTCTGTCCTAACAGACTGGAAGCCTTCGGAAGGTGACCTCGTGCCCTTGGAGCATCAGTGGCTCACAGTCTCTAGAACCAGCCTGATGGGAAGGACGGCCAAGGAGGGAAGGCAGAACCCTTGCTGGAACATCTGCAGCTTTGTGGAAGGATCAGTCGGAGCCCCCCTCCCTCTTGTTTTGGGGTAATAAACAAACCTGGAATTGCCACCATTTCTTATGCTAATAGCAACACCCAGCATGTGGCTTTACCAGTCCCTGGTTCCCAGATCTAAACAATGCTAATTCCTCAGTCTCAACCCACCTTTCCCACAACCTTGTGATAGAATTATGCGGCAATAATGCTTCTCTGTGAATTAAACCTTCCGCAGAAATCATCCATAAATGACAAAACTATCTCTGCTAAATGTTTACGTTAAAAATGGAATTATTAAAGCTTCTGCGCGATTTCATACTTCACAGCTTCTCCTACACTTTGTGCAATAGTGCTATACTCTCCTCTCCTCTGGAGGGACTTCTCTCATTCTAGCTTCCAAGAAAAGCACGTGCTCCTACCACAGGTGATTGTTTATGTCACAAGAGTCAAGAAAACCCGAGAAACTGAACTTTATTTGCATAATGGGCTACTCCTAAAATCCACGCCCTGTTGGGATTAACCTGTATACACTAATACATATAAAATAGATGGCCTATATGTAACACAGAGGACTGTACTCAATATCCTGTGATAACCTACAAGGAGAAAGAATCTGGAAAACAACAGACATATGGATAGCTGAATCACTCTGTGGTACACCAGAAACTAACCCAACATTTTAAATCAGCTATGCATGCTGCGTGCTAAGTCACTTCAGTCAGGTCTGACTCTGTGCAACCCCATGGGCTATACAGTCCACCAGGCTCCTCTGTCCATGGGGTTCTCCAGTCAAGAATACTGGAGAGGGTTTCTATGCCCCTCTGCAGGTGATTTACTAGCCTTTGATACAAAAAAATAAATTCTAAAAAAAATGCCCTGATTCAAAGGAAAAATGGGATTTACACCATATGGTTTTCTGTCCTCATATAAAATAAATTTAATCTGTAGACAAGATATTACATTTAACTGACCTACTCTCGTGGATCATAGTCACTAGCAAACCTCTCCTCTCCTTACCCTTCAGTATAACCGCTACAATGGGCAACAGGTCTGCCACTCACTCTGGAATATGACTGAGGAAATGCAGTCTTCACTTGGTGAGTCAAACAGCCCTTAGCTGAAACCTAGTTTCTAGGCACAAACATAGGAGACTTGACACCAGGAAACATGTTTCCTTGGCAAAAGGTGGGGTCACATTTTACATAAACCGGCGGTCATGTGACAAGAGTCCTGCTAACTTTCAAAATTTAGAATCAAGATTGAGCCTTGCCAAGCAATGGCCAAAGCTAATAGAGGTCAAGTTGGCCTCTTTTATGAAAAAGATATATTTTGTCTTAAAAAGTAAACTGCTAACTCTTCAATAAAGTATAGTGGTGTGTTTGTTTTTCCCTCTTAAAAATCTAAATTCTTCACTGATAATTAACTTTTCTTTAGTAATTATTTCATTTGGAAAGCATGTAATCAGCAAAGCAATTTGAAAAGTAATCTCAGCATTTAAAAATAGTGGCAATATAACTGCAGTGTCAAGGAAGAAAAATAAAATTAGTGATTTTAAATTGGTCTGAAGCCCACTAGATGCCAGCTACTTCACATGTATTTTCTCAGAATGGTCTTGCAAAATAGGCATTATTATTGTCACTTTACAGATGAGGAAATGGGGACTTTAAAGAAGATAAGTCACTTGCCCAAGGTGAAAGAAATGAGTTGCTTCTGTTGTTCCTGGAGTCCTGATTTTACCTTTAGAAAAATGGTGAGGCATTCAAAAGAAAATGTGGTATGTGTCAAAATGCATCTCTATTTCTATACCGGTAACATTTATTCAATATATAGTTTTATATATGCCAATTTTTCCCTGGACCATACACATGTATTTCTCATTCTTTCTGGAGTTATTTCTCTACTGATCTCCAGTAGCATATTTGGCACTCCCCAACCTGGGGAGTTCATGTTTCAGTGTCCTATCTTTCTGCCTTTTCATACTGCTCATGGGGTTATCAAGGCAAGAATACTAAAGTGGTTTTCCATTCCCTTCTCCAGTGGACCATGTTTTGTCAGAACTCTCCACCATGGCCCATTCATCTTGGGTGGCCCTACAAGGCCTGGCTCATAGTTTCATTGAGTTAGACAAGGCTGGGGTCCATGTGATCAGTGACTGTGGTTTTCATTCTGTCTGTCCTCTGATGGAGAAGGATAAGAGGCTTATGGAATGTTAGGTCCATGAATCAAGGCAAATTGGAAGTGGTCAAACAAGATTGCAAGAGTGAACATTGATATTTTAGGAATCAGCAAACTAAAATGGACTGGAATTGATGAATTTAACTCAGATGAGCATTATATCTACTACTGTGGGCAGGAATCCCTTAGAAGAAATGGAGTAGCCATCATAGTCAACAAAAGAGTCCGAAACGCAGTACTTGGATGCAATCTCAAAAAATAATGATCTCTGTTCGTTTCCAAGGCAAATCATTAAATATTACAGTAATCCAAGTCTATGCCCCAACCAGTAATGGTGAAGAAGGTGAAGCTGAATGGTTCTATAAGACCTTCTAGAACTAACACCCCCAAAAGATATCCTTTTCATTACAGAGGACTGGAATGCAAAAAAAGGAAGTCAAGAAATACCTGGAGTAACAGGCAAATTTGGCCTTGGAGTACAGAATGAAGCAGGGCAAAGGCTAATACAGTTTTCCCAAGAGAACGCACTGGTCATAGCAAACACCCTATTCCAACAACACAAGAGAAGACTCTACACATGGACATTTCCAAAAGGTCAATACCGAAATCAGGTTGATTATATTCTTTGCAGTCAAAGATGGAGAAGCTCTATACAGTCAGCACAAACAAGACTGGGAGCTGACTGTGGCTCAGATTTGAACTCCTTATTGACAAATTCAGACTTAAACTGAAGAAAGTAAGGAAAACCACTAGACCATTCAGGTATGACCTAAATCAAATCTCTTATGATTATCAATGGAAGTGACAAATAGATACAAGGGATCAGATCTGATAGACAGATCGCCTGAAGAACTATGGATGGAGGTTTGTGACACTGTACAGGAGACAGGGATCAAGACCATAACCAAGAAAAGGAAATGCAAAAAGGCAAACTGGTTGTTGGAGGAGGACTTGCAAATAGCTCAGAAAAGAAGAGAAGTGAAAGGCAAAGGAGAAAAGGAAAGATATATCCATTTGAATGCAGAGTTCCAAAGAATAGCATGGAGAGATAAGAAAGCCTTCCTTAGTGATCAATGTAAAGAAATAGAGGAAAAAAATAGAATGGGAAGACTAGAGATCTCTTCAAGAAAATCAGAGATACCAAGGGAACTTTTTATGCAAAGATGAGCACAATAAAGGACAGAAATGGTATGGACCTAACAGAAGCAGAAGATATTAAGAAGACGTGGTAAGAATACACAGAACTATTCAAAGAAATCTTCGTGCCCCAGATAAGCATGATGGTGTGATCACTTACCTAGAGCCAGACATCCTGGAATGTGAAGTCAAGCGGGCCTTAGGAAGCATCACTACGAACAAAGCTACTGGAGATGATGAAATTACAGTTGAGCTATCTCAAATCCTAAAAGATGATGCTGTGAAAGTACTGCACTCAATATGCCAGCAAATTT
Organism: Antilocapra americana; assembly: GCA_007570785.1. Classification (NCBI taxonomy): domain Eukaryota; kingdom Metazoa; phylum Chordata; class Mammalia; order Artiodactyla; family Antilocapridae; genus Antilocapra; species Antilocapra americana. The sequence goes on along the minus strand of ML660201.1, from coordinate 2,627,530 downwards.
GGAAAACTCAGCAGTGGCCACAAGACTGGAAAAGGTCAGTTTTCATTCCAACCCAAAGAAAGGCAATGCCAAAGAATGCTAAAGCTACTGCACAATTGCACTCATTTCACATGCTAGCAAAGTAATACTCAAAATTCTCCAAGCCAGGCTTCAGCTGTACATGAACTGTGAACTTTCAGATGTTCTAGCTGGATTTAGAAAAGGTAGAGGAAACAGAGATCAAACTGCCAACATCTGATGGATCATCAAAAAGGCAAGAGAATTCCAGAAAAATATCTATTTCTGCTTTATTGACTATGCCAAAGCCTTTGACTGCATGGATCACAACAAACTGGAAAATTCTTCAAGAGATGGGAATACCAGACCACCTTACCTGCCTTCTGAGAAATCTATACGCAGGTCAAGAATCAGCAGTTAGAACTGGACATGGAACAATAGATGGTTCCAAATCAGGAAAGGAGTATGTCAAGGCTGTATATTGTCACCCTGCTTATTTAACTTATATGCAGAGTACATCATGAGAAATGCTAGACTGGATGAAGCACAAGCTGGAATCAAGATTTCTGGGAGTATTAATAACCTCAGATATGCAGATGACACCACCCTTAACGGCAGAAAGTAAAGAACTAAAGAACCTCTTGATGAAAGTGAAAGAGGAGAGATTAAAAAGTTGGCTTAAAACTCAACATTCAGAAAACAATGATCATGGCACCTGGTCCCATCACTTCATGGCAAATAGATGGGGAAACTATGGAAACAGTGACAGACTTTATTATTTTGGGCTCCAAAATCACTGCAGATGGTGACTGCAGCCATGAAATTAAAAGACGCTTGCTCCTTGCAAGAAAAGTTATGATGAACCTAGACAGCATATTAAAATGCAGACACCACTTTGCCAATAAAAGTCCGTCTAGTCAAAGCTATGGCTTTTCCAGTAGTTATGTTGTATGTGAGAATTGGAGTATAAAGAAAGCTGAGCGCCAAAGAACTGATGCTTTTGAACTGTGGTGTTGGAGAAGACTCTTGAGAGTCCCTTGGACTGCAAGGACATCCAACCAGTCCATCCTAAAGAAAATCAGTCCTGAATATTCATTGGAAGGACTGACGCTGAAGCTGCAAGTCCAATAATTTGGCCACCTGATGCGAAGAAGCGACACATTTGAAATTACCCTGGTGATGGGAAGGGGCTGAAGGCAGGAGGAGAAGAGGGATGACAGAGGATGAGATGGTTGGATGGCATCACTGACTCAACAGACATGAGTTTGAATAAAGTCTAGGAGTTGGTGATGGACAGGGAGGCCTGGTGTGCTGTGGTCCATGGGGTCACAATGAGTCAGACACGAGTGAATGAACTGAACTGAAGTGATGTATGTATTTTATTTTTAACACTCTTACAAAAATAAAGATTAATATTCAAAAGTTATATAGGTCTTTCAGGCTCTGACTGGGAATCTGCAATTCTGACTCTCAATCTTCTAAATCTATTCTAATCAGGTGAGTTTCTACATACTTTAATAGTGATCAACTTGCTAGAAATGAACTGATGAAAATAATACCTTGCTGGAACATGGCACTGCCTGGGTAAAACTTAAAGCCAACTACGTGTACACATACTTTGGGCTTGGTAGAAATGTTAGCACACTTGCACCAACATGAACATAGGTATAAAAATCCTACCCATAACACTCCAGGTGACAACCCGACGCCACTCTTAAACATCATTCACTAAGAAGTATCTGATATCTTTGGAATGTCTGCTATGGACAGCATTTTTTTTTTATAATTTCACTAGCCTTTGTGTCAAACCCCTACTCCTCACTGAATCAGAATAATATGTACACATATTAACCAGCTTCACGCAAAATAGCTATGCCTGCTTGCTTCATCTTAAGACTGCATGGGGAGGGATGTATAATCCATGATTGAGGTGAGTTAACCTGGGGACCACACCACCTGAGATCGGATCATGCGTCTATGACCTGTCTCGTTCCATGGCTTCACAAGTGTAATTCAACCACACTTTTGGTACAGCACATTTAAATGAGAGCAGAGATGATTTTAGCAAACACATGTACATCATCAGGTTGTCTGAAGAGTTAAACAATACATTTTAATGTGTCAAAACTGCACGTGTATCTAGTACTGGCCTCTAGCACCGACATAAATCCTCATAAATGTTAGTCATTATTAACCTCTCCAGAGCCCTGAATCAGTCTTTTCATCCTTCAGATATGCTCCTCAGGAACTCATTTTTCAAGCTGTAGCGAGTGGCTTTTGTTTAAAGTTTCTGCCTCTTTTGGAGAGTGGGGGTTGACATTCCCTGTTTAGAAACTTAAGATTTGTCCATAGTCTTAAGAATTGATTTCAAAAGTTTAGGCTGGGTTAACAAGGCCTTGAATTATCTCTACCACTGTCTTCATTCTCCTTCAACAATACAATGCTCCCTAGCCCCGCCCCCCCCTCACACCCACACACTCACTCTCTCTCTCAGACTCTCCCTTTGCATCCTCGAGACCCAGATTTCTTGCAGCTCCCAATTTGCTTTTTTGCTTTTTCCCTCTTCTTTGTATTTTGTACCTCTAAACCTTCCTATGAGATATCCTTCCTTCCAGGACGCACTTTCTTTTTTCTTAAACCTCATTTTCACTTTTCCTGGAAAAACATTCTACAATAGTGACTTATGATTCCTCCATCTGTTAAGCTACTTATAACATACTAGGGACATTTACCATCCATAAAGCTCTATAATTACCAAGTATCTTGCCTGTCTGACCTCCTGAAATCCAAGATCCTTGAGAACAGCTATAATTTGCTACTCACATTTGTTTTCCTAGAACCAGCCAGTCAAATATTTGGATAATAAAAATTTGGGAACATGGACCTTGCAAGAGATGTAGAAAACATGTCTTCCACACAAATTCTGGAGTCTTATCAGGTCTTATCTCACCACCTGCCTCACTGGAAGGGCTTCAAACACAACACAGTTTGGGGTTAATTCAGCAACACACGAGCAGAATGAGAAAGAAGATTATCCCGTGACTTTTCACAGCAAAGAACCTCCATATTTGTATCTTGAACTGTAACATTTCTCTAACAGACCTAAGGGTAGATACTGAAAAGTGAGGCAAAAGTGTCCCCGCAATTAAAGTTCTCAGGAGGAAGAAAGAACATCCGGAGGTCACACTGTCCCGGAGTCTGATTCTATTTAGGATTTGGCTAAAATATCCTAAACTGAGTTTCTACTTCAGAAGGTGTCTTAGAAACTCAATAAATATAAGAACTAGGGTGTCTAGTCACTTTCACCTTAGAAGATGTCTTAGAAACTCAATAAATATAAGTACTAGGGTGTCTTTTCATTTTCTTAAGTCTTTGTCCTGTCTTTGAGGAGGTAAAATAAACTATGGGGCCATCATCTTCTTTCATACAAGTACTAGTTGAAACACCTTTCAGGGGTCAGCAGCACTGTTCAGCATTTGTTATGAACACAGAATCTCAGAATCTTTTCCACATAAGCTGGATTACAATTGGAAAGTGGTCTCCCAGGCAGCCAGCATAGGTTAAACACACTGTTGTTTACAGTACAAATCAGAAAGTCTTTCCTTAATTGTAACGGAGCAATGTGTGTCAGAAGGCATAATGTGTCTACATATTATGGAAAAGTTAATTATCTGACAATATTATGCAGACATTAAGATAATGTTTATGGAGAACTGTTTTTGACACTGGTAATACTTAAACCACAGTGCTGACGGAAAGAAAGGCTGCAAGAATCTGTATATCTTTATCTCTTGTGCTCTTAAGGTTGTGTGTATTTGCAAACAGAACAAAAGCAGCAAGGATGAGGTTAACTAACAGTCATCATCTCTGGGTGGTAGGATTATAGACAATATTCATTTTCGTCCTTGTACCTTCCAATTTTAGCCAGAAGAAAATGGCTCTATATTTGAAATTAAAAGGTACGTGTAGAAAAATTCTTTGAGTATGTTAAAAGCTCTTCATTGGGAACAGTATTTTCATAACAAATAACTGGAAACAAGCCAACTGTCCTTCTAATGGGAACTGCTTTATTAAATTGTGATATATTAACAATTTAATATATCACAGGTACATGCGTAGTAAATTGCTTCAGTCACGTCTGACTCTTTGTGACCCTATGGACTGTGGCACGCCAGGCTCTTCTCTCTAGGATTCTTTAGGAAGAATACTGGAATGGGTTTCCATGTCCTCTTCCAGAGGATCTTCCTGACTCAAGGATCGAAGCCACATCTCTTACATCTCCTGCATTGGCAGGTAGGTTCTTTACCACTAGTGCCACCTGGGTAGCCCATATCACAGGTGGTTCAGCGGTCAAGAATCAGCCTGCCAATGCAGGAGACACAGGAGATGCAGGTTCAATCCCCTGGTTGGGAAGATCCTCCTGAAGGAGGAAATGGCTGCCCACTCCAGTACTCTTGCCTGGAAAATTCCATGGACAGAGCCTGGTGGGTTACAGTCCATGGGGTTGCAAAGAATCAGACACAACTTAGCAACTGAGTCTGATATAGTCACAAATTGGAATTTTATGTGTCTGTCAAAAACGAATGGGGAATGTTTACATGTGCTATTATAAAGGAAGCACCGGGGTATTTAGTTATGTGGAGAGAGCAGATGGAGAAAACTGAGTAGTATCCTGTCATTTATCTAAAAACTGGGGAGGAGGTGTAAATATGCACATATGTTTTTGCTTCTATTAAAGAAAGCATGAACTGTAATTTGAAAAATTATTTATGTATGGGAGGACGATAGAGAGGAAAAGGATAGAAAAAAGACTTTCTTGAATATATCATATGAATTTTACTTCAGAATCAATCATATTAGTATTTTACATAATTGAAATAAAAATTGAATTAAATAAGCAATCTCAAACAATTGAAAGTAAAATAAAACAAATAAACCCTAAGTAGAATACAGCTAGTATCATCAGCACACAGAGAATAATTTATAATATACAAAGTGCTTTTAATACACAGCACTGTAATACTATTATAAATCTCCATTGGGGCATGTACCTTATGTAAAATAGAAAAGAATTACAAACGTGCTTTAAACTTTCAATATTATACTGCAGGTAGTATGGATTCGTTGTTACTCTAAGAGTCATTTCACAAATGAGTGATCAACTAATGGCTACCTTAAAAATCACAACTTATAATATAACAGAAAGGAACACAGAAATGAAATCAAAGAGACTAAAGAAAAAGCTAACAATCCTGAATTTGGGTTGGAAGTGTATTTATAAAATCATAATATAGTTTTTCCTGAAAAAATCCTGTTTCTGTCTGTCATAAATGCGTCAAACCAAGGATCAAAACAAAAGCAATGAGCACTCTTAGCGCCCAGATTTTGGCTTTTAATGACCATTTCCCACTAAACAGAACAAGAGCTTCTTGCAGAATTAGCTGACTCCAGGGCTAGAATAGGAAAAGTATAAAATGAACTTGGAATATCTTACCCTACCTGAAAGCAAAGAAACTGATACTCCTAGTATTGTGTCAAAATGACTGCTATGTACTAAACTGTCTGCAGATATTCAAACATTGACACTCTAACTCTCAATGCGATGGCATTTAGAAAGGGACCTTTGGGAGGTTACTAGGTCAGAATGACATCATGAGGGTGGATCACTAGTGTTTCTCTGCTTTTCTTCCTTGGCCACATGAGGACACAGAGAGAAAAGTGGCCATTGAGAAAGAGGGCTTTCACCCAGATGCAAGCATGGTGGACTCCAGATCTCAGTCTTCCAGCCTCCAGAAATGTGAGATATGAATTTGGTGTGTAAAGCACCCAGACTCAGAAGCCACTTTGCAGGGGTCCTCACTGATCTCTCAAATGGGACAATTTAAGCATCATTAAAAAAAAACATAACTATAATAGATCAAAACAGAACAAATATGCTTATTTCTGTGAATTCAAAATGATCTTTAAAACAAAATAAAATGAAACGTAACCAAAGAAACCTTTACCAGTCTCCATTACAAAGTATTAGGGAGGCAAGTTGTTATATTTGATTACAAAGGAAAAGAATTAAGCTTTGATCTTGCCTTTCCTATATAAACAATCTTACAGAGTCACTGAACTGTGGAAACAGGGCCTTTATGCAAGTATCCCAGCTAATAAACAAGACAGAAATAACAAAATTAGAATACAATTGTTTTGCCATTCCTAATGTATAAATGGAATTTGAGAATAATCACCATACTGTCGCTTTACAAAAAACTGGAAAACCAGACAGGACATGCCTCCTGCCACCACTTATGAAGTAATCGTTCCAAGAAATGAGACCTACCTAACAATCCACAGGAAACACAGGGCCAGAGGAGCATTTTAAACCTCATCACACAGATGTTGTAGCAAAATCCAGACTAAAGCAAGCTCTACAGAATAAGTAACTTGGTTTCTTCTTAAGAAAAAAAAAATCAGGGGAAAAAAGTGAGAAGATATGACTTACGACTAAAACAAGATTTAAGAAATATTTCATTTAATCACACGCATAGACATTCTTTGGATGCTGATTCAAACAAAATGAAACTTTTAAGAGACCATCTGAACACCAAACATTTAATTACATTAATAAATTATTAATTTAGGCTTCAATTTTGGTATTGGGGCTTTATATTTTAGAAAGACATGGAGAAATATTTACAGTTGTTATAATAAATTTATAGTCTGCTTCAAAATAGTTTGGAAGAAAAGAGAATAATTGGAGTTATTAATGAAACTTGTTGAGTAATGGAGGCCAGAGTCTTCATTATATGACACTCACTGCCTTTGAATATGACATATGTATAGCAAAAATGAAAGACATGTAAAAAACCAATAGAAAAGTGAACAAAGCACATGAATAACTCACAGAATCAAAAGGCTAATACATATATTGTAAAAGACTAATATCAATTTACAGAAAAGTGTAAATTAAAACCAGAACTTGTTTTACACCTACTATAAGATTCATACAAATAAAAAGGAGAGATTTTTATAAGTCAGAAGAGACTTATAGAGAAATAAGTTTCAGAAAGAGAAAAACAAGTATCATATATTAACACATTTATATAGAATCTAGGAAGATGGTACTGATGAACCTACTTGCAAGGTAGCAGTGGAGATGCAGACAGAGAGAACGGACATATGGACGTGGGAAGGGGAGAGAGGGGTAAGGGTAGGACGAATGAAGACAGTAGCATGGAAGCATACACATAACCAGTGGGAAATTGCTGTATGACTCAGGGACCTCAATCTGGGGCTCTGCGACAACCTAGAGGGGTGGGATGAGCTGGGAGGTGGAAGGGAGGTTCAAGAGGGAGGGGACATATGTGTACCCATGACTGATTCATGTTGATGTATGGCAGAAACCAATGCAATATTGTAAAGCAATTACCCTTCAACCAAAAATAACTTTTTAAATAAGGAGTTGATTTCAAAGCTAGGTTCTGTGTGACTTAACCTACTAACCTAAGTATGAAAACAAAACACACAATCTCAGTTTTTTCTGATACATGTGCCTTACCAAACTGTTGCTGAATGAAGACATAAAGGCCTCAATGGGATAGAGATTATTAGTATCATGAAAAATATGGCTGAGAGCAAATGTCCACACCATCACAAACGCTAGCCCTGAAACAGCCACTAAGTCTCTCACCAGGGTCCTCTTTTAAAGTGTTACTTTACATAATTGCCAGCTTTAACTGCAACTTGTTGCAACCAGCCTATTTTCCTTTTTGTTACTTCATGAGGAAACGACTTGATTCTGAAGGCTTATAAGATGCTATAATGAACAGAAATATGAACTATCCATGCTGGAGAGAGGGCTTCCCTCATAGCTTGGCTGGTAAAGAATCCACCTGTGCCTGCAATGCAGGAGACTCTGGTTCGATTCCTGGGTTGGGAAGATGCCCTGGAGAAGGGATAGGCGACCCACGCCACTATTCTTGGGCTTCTCTGGTGGCTCAGCTGGTAAACAATCCACTCCCAATGAGGGAGACCTGGGTTTGATCCCTGGGTTGGGAAGATCCCCTGGAGAAGAAAACGGCTACCCACTTTACTATTCTGGCCTATAAACAATGTTAAATCTTTAATCTTTGTCAAAGAGCTATTGGAGGGCAGATAACACAGCCACAGATCCAAGGGTCAATGGGATTCAAAGAATCACATTCAAGCTTGTAAACAATCGTCTTTTTCAATGGTTGGCTGCATTTATGCATATGTCCAGGTCATTTCATTAACTGATCAGGATCCATCCCATTGTGTACTCTATCCTGAAAGTCCAACTCTTAACCTTAAGCAAAATACAGTGGGAAGTGAAGGTATAATTTTATAATATTATTTAATATGGTTACATAATTCTATATTTTTTTCTTACAATGAAAATATGTAATTGTATTTAAACAGCCAAAACATTACTTTATAGTAGGTTCTATATATTGACCAAAATGTCCTCCCCTCAATGAATCTTAGGAATTGTATAGTCCATATGGGGTTCTTCTAAAGTTCTTAATACGGTGAAAAATGAATGGGAATATAGTAAAAGTAAGTGATTGTACTTATTTTCCCTTAATGTATCGGTAGACATACACAAATTGTCTTCCTGCTCACAGGAAATACTGTTCCACTTAAGCCCATGTCTTGGGACTTGCCTGGTGGTTCAGATGGTAAAGAGTTTGCTAGCAATACTGGAGACCCAGGTTCCAAACCTGGGTCAGGAAGATCTTCTGGAGAAGGGAAAGACTACCCACTCTGGTATTCTTGCCTAGAGAATTCCATGGACATAGGAGCCTGGCAAGGCTACAGTCCATCGGGGTATCAAAGAGTCGGACTTCCACTTTTCTTGACCATCCATTCATAAAAGTAGGTACATTTCAATGAGTAAACAAAGAAAGAAGGAGTGTTGAGACGTTTTCTCCAAAATACTGTAATTCTCCATTTGCAAATTTCTTGACAATGCCCATTATATCCCAAATATACAATTTACATGAAAAAAAATCTAGTTTACAGCACTTTTAGACACAAACTGCTTCAGTTTTATTATTCCAATAAAAGCAATGGATTGTTGATTCTCTGTTTTTCTCTCACCAGGGATTCCATTTTGCCAAGGTTGCATTTGCTGTGTATGTAGAATTCTGTGCATTACTCAGAACTTTCTGGACTCTTATAAAACTGAAGCCCTGTGGCTATAAATAGAATAAGAGGAATCTGAAACAGGAACATTAATTTCACAGGAATGTGGGCACAGCCACAGCCTGTCCCTTCAGGGAGCCCACATAAAATGAAGCACCAGGTATGAAGATTTCTGTGTTGTTTTTCTTCCTTAGTTATTAAGACTGAGGTACATATCGTACATGGCAGAGGAATAACAATTATCAGCAATATAACAAAAGGACAGAAGCTGCAAGTGAATGCACTAACTGACTGATCACGAAGCAGAAGAGTTATCTAAGTTTCCTCCTTTGTGAAGCAGAATAATAAATGGAATAAACTCTGCCCTGCCAGTTCATGGATAACCTACTGATAGGCAAAGTAGTTTAGAGAAGCGAATGAAAATAAAGGGAACTTGGGTGAAGCTCTGATCAGGTTCCCCCAAAGTTTCAGAGAGATCAGGCATGTGAAGTAAAACTGATAAAGATGATGGTACAGTGGGTCCATTGAGAAGCCAGTACTCAAGGATGAATGGTTTAGAAAAACTGTCTAAAATTCTGTAAGCATGTTATAGCTTCTCATTATGAAAACTAAGTTTGTTTCCACACCAAACTTCAATATAAACCTTTGTAGCCTCAAAAATACATATTCAGGAAGATTCTCATTAAGACTTTATTATTATTACCATTATTATTATTCTGCTGCACCATGAGACATGTGGGGTCTTAATTCTCCAACCAGAGATCAAACCAACATTCTTGTGTTGGAAGCTTGGAGCCTTAACCACTGGACCACCAGGAAAGTCCCAGAAAGACTCTCATTAAAACCTTATAGAAGTAAGTAATTGCAACACACTTCCGGTGCCCATTTATATGCTCCTGTTTTTCTTACCACTGGGCATAGAGACCCTGCCTTTCTTTATATAAGGACTGCCCTGGCTGGTCAGAGCTACGTTGTCCCACTTTGTTGCGACCTAGAAGAGCCGGTGAACTAACAAACCGCTAGGTGTGATCCTTAACTGGTGACTACCAGGGGCTGGTGAGTAAATATGCCAGCTCCCTCGCCCCTGCATGTGATGACTATAAAATGGGTCATGGAGCCGCTGGCATGCAAATTAAGCTCCAGTGGCAGCTGGTTTGACAAGGCATTCTTCCTTGTCACTTTCTTCCACTTTACCTTCGCTGTTTCATTCTCTTCCCAGATGAATACTTGTTTCTGAATCTTTATTTGAATGTGCTTCTTAGGGAGCCAAAGCTAATAAAACACAACCATCAACTCCAAAGTATTATTGGGTTGGCCAAAGTCCATTTGGGTTTTTCCATATTGCTGAAAAACTCAAATGAACTTTTTGGCCAACCCAGTGTTAATGAAGTTATTTTGTAAATACCTAACTCTCCATCTTCCTCTGGCTTCTGTTCATCTTCCTTCTGCCAGAAAGGAGGAGCTGGTAGTCACTTGTGATGCAATGTGGCCGAGTTAACAAAAGATGCGTCTTTCCACATTCTCATACAGTATATAACATGATTTTAAGGGCCTCTGCAAACTAAAAGCTTAATTGTTGAGTTTGAATGATTGCCATAAATGAGCTCACAATAATCAAAGGTATCACCTATCTATACTTAACTTTTATGCAGAGTGCATCATGAGAAACACTGGGCTGGAAGAAGCACAAGCTGGAATCAAGATTGCTGGGAGAGATATCAATAACCTCAGATACGCAGATGACACTACCCTTATGGCAGAAAGGGAAGAGGAACTAAAGAACCTCTTGATGAAAGTGAAAGAGGAGAGTGAAAAAGTTGGCTTAAACTTCAACATTCAGAAAACTAAGGTCATGGCATCTGGTCTCATCACTTCATAGTAAATAGATGGAGAAACAATGGAACAGTTGCTGACTTTATTTTTCTGGGCTCCAAAATCACTGCAGATGGTGATTGCAGCCATGAAATTAAAAGACGCTTACTCCTTGGAAGGAAAGTTATGACCAACTCAGACAGCATATGAAAAAGCAGAGACGTTACTTAGCCAACAAAGGTCCGTCTAGTCAAGGCTATGCTTTTTCCAGTAGTCATGTATGGATGTGAGAGTTGGACTATAAAGAAAGCTGAGTGCCAAAGAATTGATGCTTTTGAACTGTGGTATTGGAGAAGACTCTTGAGGGTCCCTTGGACTGCAAGGAGATCCAACCAGTCCATCCTAAAGGAGATCAGTCCTGGGTGTTCATTGGAAGGACTGATGTTGAAGCTGAAACTCCAGTACTTTGGCCACCTGATATAAAGAACTGACTCACTGGAAAAAACCCTGATACTGGGAAAGATTGAGGGCAGGAGGAGAAGGAGACAACAGAGGATGAGATGGTTGGATGGCATCACCGACTCGATGGACATGAGTTTGAGTAAACTCCGGGAGTTGGTGATGGACAGGGAGGCCTGGGGTGCTATAGTTCATGGGGTTGCAAAGAGTCGGAAACAACCGAGCAATTGAACGGAACTGGACTGACTGATCATCTATCCAGCACTTACTGTGTTCCATTCCATATACTAAGATAATTTTACTTATGTGATAGACACTATTATGGTCCATTTTAAAATTTTTAATAGATTGTTAAATTTTTATTTATTTCTTTATGCTGCATTGGGTTTTTGTTGCTGCGTGAGGACTTCCTCTCATTGCAGCTGGTGGGAGCTGCTCTTCATTGTGGGTTGTGGGCTTCTCATTGTGGCAGACGGGCTTGTTGAGGGCCTTGGGCTTCAGGGCACACAGGCTTCAGTAGTTGGAGCTCACGGGCTCAGAGCACAGGCTGAGGCACATGAGATCCTCCTGGGACAGGGGTAGAACTTGTGTCCCTTGCATTGGCAGGAGGATACCCAGCCACTGGACCAACAGGGAAGATCTATAGTCCCATTTTAAAGATGAAAAAAATTGAGAGTCTAACTCAGGACAAGCCACACAGCTAGCAACACTGTGCCCTAGAGGCAGGATTAGTTGAGTGGGATGCCTACAAAGCTTCCATCATCAAGTATCACCATCAGCGACACTTGATCAGGTCAAGATTCTAAGGAGCGTTTTTTTTTAACAAAGAATAAGAAGAATTTTTAAAATACCAATGTCAAAGTGCCAAGGGGATCTTTATCTAAGGAAAATATGAGGAAAGAAACATTAGAATCTAAGAGACTGGTCTTGGTTTAGGGGAAACACTGCATCCAGTGACCCCTGGGTCCTACTGCTTGTTGCATTATTATCTTGTAGCTCAATCTGATGAACTCCATCAACAGAGAAATGGACAATAAATAAAAATCAAACTGGAAATTAGTAACACTTTTGCTGTGGAAACTAGCTAATATTTCAGGGAAAAAACTAAGTTTGCGGTTCTTGGGAGACTAAGCAAGAATTGGCAATGTATACAAGCAGAGTTTGTTCTCCATTGCTGCCTACATACGGTTTCTGAATTAAAAAAAAAAAAAGAAATTTAGGCATCTTTCAATACAAGTTAGCAATGTCTCATAACTTCCTGGCATTACTCTCATAGGACACTATTGTTAATTTTTCACATGAAAGTGTTACTGGAGGACTGCCTGAGAAGAAAGTTACTGGGAAAAAAAAAAAAGAAGGAAAGAAAGGCAATCCATCAGAATAAAACCTCGAGAAGAGAAAGACTCACATTCAAAGAGTCAAAATAATAAAAACTAAGCTCTACACATGGAGTGAAATGCTGCCTCCTTAACTGACATTAGGAATAGAATAGTTGGTACAGGTTTCTAAGATGTTAGAAGAAAACATGCATTTATAGGATGCCTACCATGTGTCCAGCCAAATGCCCACATTATTTTATTGAGCCATGGTGGGAATCTAATAAATTCAACAGCACTAGCATCTTTTAGAATAAAGAAAAGGCCATATAGCTAAGAGCTGAAGCCATGTTATTTTGATTTTTACAAGTTTGTCTTATTTACTCTTTCTTATACTAGACTTTGTACAACCAGAGGAAGAATTCATCCTTCCTGTATCATCCAGAATCCCAGTATGAACAAATTGCATCTTGGTACCAGTAATAGTAAAACTCAAAGAGGAATTTCCTGTTCCTTTGAGCAAAGCTATTGTTTCAAACAAACTGCCAAACTTGCTCTCAAAGTGAAGGAGTGAGTGAGCAGGTGGTAGGGCAGGGACGGACAGCAGGCTTGCTAAGGTTATGACATCTACACCAGGAAGTGGTATCAATTGTTACGTGAATAGAAAGTCATCTGCTTTGTTTTCTTTCCATTTCTTTATTTGTATGCATCTTTTTCACTGTGCTAGATTTTTAAATTCAGAGGCATGGGGTGGGCTGGAACTTTGTTTTTGTTCTTTTAATACTTCCTATTCTGTAGCCACAACATCTGGGACAGTGGCTTACATAGAGAATGAGTTTGAAACACAACTGAACTCTAACCTCATGCAAATCCTTCACTGCCTAGAAATTCAGAAACCACTAATATTCATTAGAATTTTAAAACTCAAGCAGGGGAAACTCCCTGGTGGCTCAGTGGCTAAAACTCCATGCTCCCAGTGCAGCTGGAAGCTCAGTTTGATCCCTGGCTAGGGATCTAGACCCCACATGCCACAAGTAAAGATCCCACATGCCAAAACCAAGACCTGATGCAGTCAGATAAAGAAAAATAAGACAAAATATTAAAAAAAAAAACACTCAAGCAAGAAAATACTGTTACCACTTTGTATACAGATTTCCAGGCTAACTGTCAGCCTCTGCTAATATGTCTCAATTAACCCAGAATGCACTACCTCTCTCAAACTAGTTCTATAGTCATAACTTCTTAATAAGATTAACTAAGTCATCCCTGGGCTTCCCAGGTGGCGCTACTGGTAAAGAATCCATCTGCCAATGCAGGTAGACTTAAGAGACACGGGTTCGAACTCTGAGTCAGGAAGATCTCCTAGAGGAGGGCATGGTAACCCACTCCAGTATTCTTGCCTGGAGAGTCCCAGGGACAGAGGAGCCTGGCAGCCTACAGTCCATGGGGTTGTAAAGAATCAAGCACAACTGAAGCGACTTAGCACACAGAAGCTTTTCCCTATAAAATATTTTAAGACAATTTTTTTTTTCTTGTGGATTAACAGTGGTAAGAGCTTTGTCTACTAATGGTATGAAGCTGTCTCGCTCAATCTGCAGAAGTTTGTTATAAAGACAAATGCAACTGTGAATGATTTTGGGGGACTGGAGTTAGAAATTAAACAAGCATAGTTTCACATTTGGGTTAAAATATATGTGATGAAGAGATATTACAATTAATCAAAATTTAGTGAAAACTAGATCTTAGAAGCAGAGGTGACCAGGCCAGCCATGACAACAAGGTTGCTTTCTCCACTTCTCCAAAGACTGCTTTTTTAAAAAAAATTAATTAGCTTATTTGGGTGTACCCAGTCTTAGTGTGGCATGCAGGATCTTTAGTTGTAACATTTGAACTTTTGCTTGTGGCATGTAGGATTCAGTTCCCTGACCAAGGATTGAACTCAGGCCCCCTACATCAGGAGCATGGAGTCTTAGCCACTGGACCACCAGGGAAGTCCTTCCAAAGACTGTCTTAGCTTACTAAGACATTGACTCCAATCTTTTTTCCATCAAGAAGGGAAGATTTATTTAAAAAGTCAATATACAAGTGACGTATCTTAGGCTTTCATATATGTTAATATCAGTTAATCCTTGCACTAATCTTATGAAGTAACATGGTCTATTTTACACAAAAGGAAACATAGATCCAAGAAAACAGTCATTTGTGTAAGATCATGGTCAGTAAACGACCCAATGGGAACAACAATCTGTGGCCTTTTCTGGTCCCCTACTCTCACTATTGGGCTTCTCAGGTGGTGCTTGAGGTAAAGAACCTGCCTGCCAGGGTAGGCGACAGAAGAGATGTGGGTTTGATCCCTGGTTCAGGAAGATCCCCTGAAGGAGGGCATGACAACTCACTCCAGTATTCTTACCTGGAGAAACCCATGGACAGAGGAACCTGGTGGGCCACAGTCCACAGAGTTGCAGAGGGTTGAATGTTACTGAAGTGACTTAGCATACATGCACCCTCATTATTGGATACCTATTTGCTCATGACTTGGGCTAGTCATTAGATTTAGGACTGCAAATGGTGGTTATATAGCAGTCGATCACTGAAGGACCATTTGGATGAGTCAGACCATGTGAATGAGCTGACTAAAAATTCTTCTTTTGATCTAAATATTCCTGGATATACTTTTGAAGGAAAGTAATTAGACTCTTCTGTGTAGACTGTCCCCAGTAGTTGCAACATCTCATGTTAAAAAGCTAACATTTGTACTCACTTCTATATGAGCTACACATAAACAAGCATCCCCCTAGAGGCACTCATGTGTATAGATGTGAACATGAAATCAACACATGCCATTATTCCTCAGTCATTAGACTACATTAAGATGTCCAACTAGACAGAGAAAATCATATTTAAGAAGATTAGATTCACATACTAGTATGAATTTGCCATCAAACATTAAAATCAGGCATTCTTAATAAATGAGCAGATGTCTTTAATTCACTTGAAATTTGATGAAAAAGGAAAAGAAGAGCCTTGTGTTTTAACCAGACACCATTACGCTGAGCTGTCGTAGAAGCAAGTGTCTCAGCAGAAGATCACTTTAGTCTCCAAATGATTATAGCAAAGTGTTTCAGCCATTAAACAGAATGAGTTATGGTAGATGCTTATGAAGATATATATGTAAATCATGGTCTCTAGCCAGTGATTTAAAAGTACTGAATGAAGTGATCTTCTAAAGCATCCTTCCATGCCAAAAAATAAACGAGCACAATGCACTTCTTATAAAGCAAATATAAGTATTGAACCTGACCATTCATCACTTATCCTAAAGAAAGAGAGTGCAGTTACTCTCGGTATTATGCTGTCTGCTTTGCAAAAGATCCATCTTAACATCAGGCCTTCTGGAGTTACTAGCAGATTAGTTACTATTCTGCAGAAGCAATAGTTAGCTGCATTTGCACGCGCTTCGCAACGATGTTACCAGGCAGTCTGTATAAAGGAGGAGAGGAATGGTTTTATTATATGCTGCCTTCTCTCCTCCTGTCCTCCTCACTGAGAGAAGAGTTAAAAGGAGTCTAAGGATCACACTGATTGATGTCTAAGAAATAGTAGGCGTGGGTTACAAATAAGCAATCCTTTAATAGGCTACCCAATAAGTTCTCTTAGTATAGAGATTTCATTAATATCTTGACATGGTTCCAGTGTATTTCCTCTGTTCTGTTGTTCCATGTTTAATGTCAGCATGTCAGGACATTCAAACATATTCAGATTCAGCTCATCAACACTTTTAATGCTTATTGCTATACCTCACTGCAAATAAAACCTAGACAATGGATACTGGCAAAAAGTACTAGAGAGTAAAAATTAAACTTTTTTAAGTTTTAGTGTGCTGGGCTGAATGGTTAGATATGCAAGATAAAATTAGAAACATGACTTTTTAAAGAATATAATAAAGAGCCACATATAAATAAGACTGTTTAAAAATTTGTTTGATCGCTACCAGCATTTGATGGCTATCCACAGAAACTCCTAGCAGACATCCACATTGATCTGGGTTGGTAAGAAGACAGTTTTTGTAGATAAAAACATGCCATTTACTTCCATTAAGTGTCTTTTCCATTAGATTTAACTCTAGGGCAGAAGTATGAGTCCCTGTCAGAGGAACCAGACCAGAAATAAAAATTTAACCTGGCACTTATGCTTCTTAAGTGACAGATGAAAGGAGATCCTGTAAATCACAAGTGTCAAGAATTAAGCCACTTTGTTTGGTTTTGTTTTTCCTTTTGGGTATTTCTGTAGGACTTCTTGACCTTTCTTCCCTAGATGACTGAAAATAAAGAACCACTAAATAAGTGATTGCCTGTTATGAAGAACTGCTGGACTGGTATTGCCAGAAACCCACAAACACGTCATGAAAGAGAAGTAACGGGGGCAGCTGTGAACATTTCTTACCAGCAGAGCAGACAGAGAGGGCACTTTTCAGCCGTATTTGGGGCCAAACTTATGAGGTGAGAAAATCATATTCCTCATGTCAAGGGCAGCTGTTTTGAGAGGAGATACGGACCCTAGCTGTCGGGTCCATTTTCTTCTTTGTCCTTTTGTGACTGAGAAGACTTGTTCTAAATACAAGAGAAAACTGTTGCTCTGCAAAATACTTTATTCTCTCATGTTTTGAGGGAAGTGTTAACACAAGATTCTGATGTCAAACTATGACTGGCATATTTGTGTAATCCCTCTTCCTGCCTGCAATTCTATAGAATTAAACTTGCCTTTCAAATCACAGGATAATAGAACATCTCTTGTAGACCGTATTTTCTGGTACCTAATCCTCTGAAAATGAAAAAGTGGAAGTGGTAGTTGCTCAGTCACATCCGACTCTCTGTGACCCCATGGATCCTGGAGAGCCAGCCAGGATCCTCTTCCATGAAATTCTCCAAGCAAGAATACAGGAGTGAGTTGTCATTCCCTTCTCCAGAGGATCTGCCCAACCCAGGAATTGAACCTGGGTCTCCTGCATTGCAGGCAGATTCTTTATCATCTAAGTTATTGGGGAAGGCCAGCTAATACTCTATACACATATAAACCTTGCTAAACATTGCACATGAAGAATATAGCAAGGGACTTCCCTGGTGATCCAGTGGTTAAAAATCCACCTTCCAATGCAGGGGACCCAGGTTCAATAACTGTTTGGAGAAATATGATCCCACGTCCTGCGAAGCAACTAAGCCCAAGCATCATAACGAAAGAGAAGTCTGCGGACTGAAATGAAAGATCCTCAGGACACAGTGAAGATCATGAATGCAACAACCAAGACCTGACACAGGCAAATAAAATAAAATTTAAAAATGACATAGCAAAAGAATCAATTCATTAAAGATTCCTAGGAAGTGAAAGCAATTTGAATTAAAATGTAAAAAACAAAAAAACCCCACTTATGTCATGTTATTTTCCCTTAAATGTCGCTTATATTACTCTCTATATAGTGAGAGACAGGAAAATAATATTTATACTCCCAAATGCACCATAAAAGCAGCATATTAAGCAAAGTGTCTTATTTCTTTTGGGTGACTAGGGTCTAGATTATCAAAGAAGCAGTCATCTTCTACCATTTGCCTTTCAAAAGGTTCTTATAAAGATGTAACATGTGGATGCAAAGATTGCTCTGTCATAAAAGTTATTTTCTGTCTCTTTCTTCATCTGATAACCCGGAAAATAAAATCATTTGCATACTATTTCCTCACAAGATAGGCAATCAAGTTAATCAGGACTTGTAAACAAACTCTATGAGGGCTCCATTTTGCCCTTGTAGGATAAACCTGGTATATATTCCACTCTGCTTCCTTGGTAAAATTTCCCTAATGAACTGTTGTAAAACTCATAAACTTTCAACTCTAGCCCTATGAACAAAATTAAACCCCTGGGAATACCTACTGCTTCTTATTCTTAGCCTGACTTTAAATATTCAAAATGTATGGGTCATAAAATTAAGCTCAAGGCTATGTTTTCATATAAGTTAATTTGTGTATTTTAAAACCATTAAAAAAAAAGAGTCCTAAATAAATTCTACGTAAATCCATCTCTGTAGCCATGGAGAGCATAGAAGCAATAACAAAAACAAGATATCAGTCCTCCTTCAAAATGATGCATTTTGCTCTAAGACAAGAAGAATATCCAGGGGACATTCTAATAAATAAGTTTAAATTCCTAAAGCAATCCATCCCTTAATAAAATATTATTTTGCCCAAACCCACAAACTCTTAAGAAAGGCAGGAAACCAATATAACATAAACAAAAAGATAAGCTCTACAAATTTTTGGACAGGGTTATAAGACCAGAGTTGCAAGTCTCCAACATACCAAGACTGAATCATGAGCTCCTTTTCACAAATTCTCAGTTCTCTGATTTCTTCCTATAAATCTTCATCAAGAAACATGATGTGGCTTTCTGTGCCTGACTTGACTGTCTCCATCTATTCACATGGGAAGATATTAATATATCAAACTACATATCAAATTTAAAATGTGGAAATCTCTACTCTTTATGCAGCCTTTAAAAGCAACACCATTTGGGGACTTCCCTGGTGGTCCAGTAGCTAAAACGCTATCCTCCCAATAAAGGGGGCCCAGGTTCGATTCCTGCTCAGGAACTAGATCCCACATGTCTCAGCTGAAGATTCCACATGCTGAAA
The DNA here is from genome assembly GCA_007570785.1 of Antilocapra americana. NCBI lineage: Eukaryota > Metazoa > Chordata > Mammalia > Artiodactyla > Antilocapridae > Antilocapra > Antilocapra americana. Next base: position 2,608,114 of record ML660201.1, on the reverse strand, counting down.
CTAAAGATCCCACATGCAACAGCAAAGATAGAAGATCTCACTGCCTGTATTGCAACTAAGACCCAGCACAGCTAATTTTTTTTTTTTAAGCATTACCATTTGAATACAGAAAAATGTCCCTCCTGTTTGTTCTTTACCAAACTGACCAAAGAACTCTTATCCACAAAAAGGCATTATGCCCTCAATCCTTAAAAATGGGGAAATAAAATGAAGGCATATGAAATCACTGGAAGACTATACATTGTTTGAGAATATGATACTGCTTAAGTATAATAGAGGGAGGGAGATGAAAAGAAAAAAAAAGGAAAGCCTGAAGAAATCACTTATTAAATAGAAAGATGGTTTTTGTTCTGGGAAAAGTATTACATGACAATGGTGGAGCTGAGTAAAAACAAAATCCATCTCGATGGTCCATGACACTGACTGTAACTGTTTTTTTTCTATTCCGTGCAGTTTTCTTATGTGCCATAAAATAATAATGTGACTACTGGCTTCTATGGAAAGAAAATACTAAAATATCTATAATCTGGAAATGTTCTAAGATGTGTAATCACTAATCTACATTCTACATGCTTGACTTCAGTTCACAGAACTAATAAGCCCTTCAAGGCTAGCTGTCTCCACAACTAAGGAGGTGGCATATCATTTTATCATCATTCACAACTTGTTTTTGGAAATCACAGTTGTGAAAAGTTGGTATTTTCTCTATAGTCCAGAAAACGGGAATGCAAAGTTTGATAACCTCAATTCTTTTCCTCAAATTGCTAGGGAAATCACTGACTGAATCTGCCCACCATGGGCAGGCACCTTCAGTTCAGTTCAGTTTAGTCAGTTCAGTTGCTCAGTTGTGTCCAATTCTTTGTGACCCCATGAACCACAGCACTCCTTGCCTCCCTGTCCATCACCAACTCCCAGAGTCTACCCAAACTCACGTCCATCGAGTCGTTGATACCATCCAACCATTTCATCCTCTGTCGTCCCCTTCTCCTCCTGCCCCCAATCTTCCCCAGCATCAGGATCTTTTCCATTGAGTCAGATCTTCCTATCATGTGGCCAAATAACTGGAGTTTCAGCTTCAACATCAGTCCCTCCAATGGACACCCAGGACTAATCTCCTTTAGGATGGATTAGTTGGATCTTCTTGCAGTCCAAAGGACTCTGAAGAGTCTTCTCCAACACCACAGTTCAAAAGCATCAATTCTTCGGCGCTCATCCTTCTTTACAGTCTAACTTTCACATCCATTCATGACCACCAGAAAAACAATAGCCTTGACTAGACGAACCTTTGTTGGCAAAGTAATGTCTCTGCTTTTTCATATGCTATCTAGGTTGGTCATAACTTTCCTTCCAAGGAGTAAGCGCCTTTTAATTTCATTACTACAATCACCATCTGCAGTGATTTTGGAGCCCAGAAAAATAAAGTCAGCCACTGTTTCCACTATTTCCCCATCTATCTGCCATGAAGTGATGGGGCCAGATGCCATGATCTTAGTTTTCTGAATGTTGACCTTTAAGCCATCTTTTTCACTCTTCTTTCTCACTTTCATCAAAGAAGTAACTTTCATTTAGTTCTTCACTTTCTGCCATAAGGGTAGTGTCATCTGCGTATCTGAGGTTATTAGTATTTCTCCCGGCAACCTTGATTCCAGCTTGTACTTCATCCAGCCCAGCGTTTCTCACAATGTACTCTGCATATAAGTTAAATAAGCAGGGTGACAATATACAGCCTTGTTGTACTCCTTTTCCTATTTGGAATTAGTTTGTTGTTCCATGTCCAGTTCTAACTGTTGCTTCCTGACCTTCATATGGGTTTCTTAAGAGGCAGGTCAGGTGGTCTGGTATTCTCATCTCTTGAAGAATTTTCCACAGTTTATTGTGATCCACATAGTCAAAGGCTTTGGCATAGTTAATAAAGCAGAAATAGATGTTTTTCTGGTACTCTCTCGCTTTTTCAATGATCCATCAGATGTTGGCAATTTGATCTCTGGTTCCTCTGCCTTTTCTAAAACCAGCTTAAACATCTGGAAGTTCACAGTTCATGTATTGCTGAAGCATGGCTTGGAGAATTTTAAGTATTACTTTACTAGTGTATGAGATGATTGCAATTGTGTGGTAGTTCGAGCATTCCTTGGCATTGCCTTTCTTTGGGATTGGAATGAAAACTGACCTTTTCCAGTCCTGGGGCCACTGCTGAGTTTTCCATATTTGCTGGCATTTTGAGTGCAGCACTTTCATAGCATCATCTTTCAGGATTTGAAATAGCTCAACTGGAATTCCATCACCTCCAGTAGCTTTGTTCGTAGTGATGCTTCCTAAGGTCCACTTGACTTCACATTCCAGGATGTCTGGTTCTATGTGAGTGATCACGGCATCGTGGTTATCTGGGTCATGAAGATCATTTTTGTACAGTTCTTCTGTGTATTCTTGCCTCCTCTTTAATATCTTCTGCTTCTGTTAGGTTCCTATCATTTCTGTCCTTCATTGTGCCCATCTTTGCATGAAATGTTCCCTTGAAGAGATTTCTAGTCTTTCCCATTATATTGCTTTCCTCTATATGTTTGCATTGATTGCTGAGGAAGGCTTTCTTATCTCTCCTTGCTATTCTTTGGAACTCTGCATTCAGATGGGTATATAGTTCCTTTTCTCCTTTGCTTTTCATTTCTCTTCTTTTCACAGCTATTTGTAAGGCCTTCTCAGACAGTCATTTTTCTTTTTTGCATTTCTTTTCCTTGGGGATGGCCTTGATTCCTGTCTCCATCTATAGTTCATCAGACATTCTGTCTATCAGATTTAGTCCTTTAAATCTATTTCTCACTTCCACTGTATAGTCATAAGGGATTTGATTTAGATCATACCTGAATTGTCTAGTGGTTTTCTCCACTTTCTTCAATTTCAGTCTGAATTTGGCAATAAGGATTTCATGATGTGAGCCACAGTCAGCTCCCGGTCTTGTTTTTGCTGGCTGTATAGAGCTTCTCCATCTTAGGCTGCAAAGAATACAATAAATCTGATTTTGGTGTCGACCATCTGGTGATGTCATGTGCAAAGTCTTCTCTTGTGTTGTTGGAAGAGGGTGTTTGCTATGACCAGTGCATTCTCTTGCCAGACATCTATTAGCCTTTGCCCTGCTTCATTCTGTACTCCAAGGCCAAATTTGCCATAGTAAACACTTTTAGATCAGGTTAGAGAGAGCCGTCTAGTCTACTAGGCATGTCAATGGGCTTCCCTCATAGCCCAGTTGGTAAAGAATCTGCCTTCAGTGCCATAGACATGGGTTTGATTCCTGGGTCAGGAAGACGCAGGTCTATAACCACTCTCAGCTGGAGGTAGTTACAGAAGAAAGGGACCTCCAGCCTGACTCCCTAAATGAATCGTGAGTGTCAAGTCTCTCAGGGCAAAGTTGTTAGGGGAAATGCTGACTGTTGGGGGAAATATTGCCTGCCTTGACCCGGTACCGTGATAACCACTTGCATAAGTTATCTTAAACAGGAAGTCCTAAGAAGGAATATCGAACTAAAAAGTTACCATCAACTGGAAGAATTCAGGAAAGGTCAAAGGAGAGAGGAGACTCCAGCCCATATATCCTACAAACCTCCTCAAGTGCCCCTCACTGGAGTAACTGTGAGCTGAGTGACGTGCCCACCACTAGGAAGGACCTTGAATCAGAGCGACTGGCCAGAGACACCCTGGAAACTAACCCCAACACCGTAAGCCTGAGACTGTGAGCCCTGCGGCAGAGCAGTCCTCCTGGTTCCTTTACCCCGCTGCTATTTGCCCAGGCACCCCTTCCCAATAAAGTCTCTCTCTTGCTTTGTCACCATGGGTGTCTCCTTGGACAATTCTTTTTGGAGTGTTAGATAAGAGCCCATTCTTAGTCCTTGCAACAAAATCAATGGCAACACAGCATCCTTGCAGAGCCTTTGTGCCTATTTACCAGTTGTCATTTATCATTTATTTCTCAAAAATTATTTAACTCAATGCCTGTATAATGAAGTAAAATGAGGATTGAGATACTTCATGTCAAATAGAAAACATTCTTTGTTCCACAAGTTTGAACTGAATCTGTATGTTGAAAGAAAAAGAATTCCTGTAGATAATAATGTTCAAATACCTAGATGACTTTGTCAAAGCTAACTGAATAACATAATGCATGTTGTGTATGGATTGGATTCTTTTAAGAGTCTTCCCTTTTGATTACATGCAGATGATCATATGGCTTAAAATATCAGGAGGACACATTACATTCTAAAGGCACTGAATTAAACAGACAGTTAATTGTTTTGAGAGCTTAGAAAAATCTTTTTGTTTAGTGGCTTTTAAAATCACTTATATTATCTGTAACCATGTCCTCAACTGACACAATTTATGAGATTCTATGCAAAAGTATAATTGAGATGTGAAAAGGTAAAGAAAAAAAAAATGAGACTCAAAAAGAAGCCATGGAAAAAGAAAATCCACAAAATATGCTGTACTTTCCAAACGTATGACCTCATTTTTTCCTAGTACTACATGGAATGCAAACAAAACCAATGATATATACTTGTAGAGGGGAACACCTAGGCAGAGCCTGCCGTTTTATCTCAAGAGGAAGAAAGATAATTGCCATGTTTACTATGGACAGCAGGCATCTACTCCCGAAACAAAAGAATGCGTTCATTTCCCCTAAACCTTAGAATTTTGTTGCACAAAGAAATTGAAGAAAAAATAAATTGAAGAAACTAGGGGAAAAAAAGCTAAAATTACAAATTAAGCTGTTTAATGTTACATCCTATTATTTTTCAGTTTGTATGTACTGTGAAGACTATGTAAGATAAAAGGAAGATATATAGGCAAATGTAAGCAATCATCTCTTTTATATTTAATTTGTTATCTATCTTTCTTCATTTTTTTTACTTAAAATATTAGAGTTGTCCATACTCTTCTATCCAAGCAGAATTACGCATACCAACCCACTCACAGACACAATGAACTTGCAAATACAGAAAGAAATATTTCTTGATATACAGGGACTCAAGCAAACGATACCTTTTATCTAGAGAAATGCAAACAGATTAAAATATGCTCTTTAAAGTAACAGAAATGTAGTCAATATGGGCAAATGAGAGTTCAAAGCAAAAAAAAATCTCTTTTGTCTAAGTATCCAGAGAAAGACTTAGGATGAGAGCCCTCATGAATATATACTAAGTCCCAGCTGGCAATCACCTCTCAGCTCTGCCTGTCCAAGGGCAAGAGTGCTGCCGTGGCACAGGGCCTGCCTCCACCTCCAAGGGAAGCTCCACACAGAGATGGCAGAGCCATCTGGTTCAAAGTTGGGCCCACCAAGCCCCTTTGGAAGGATTGTTGGTAAAGTACATCGGACAGAAAACTCACATTAGAAGTCATTAAATAAAAAAAAAAAAGAGAAGTCTTCCTGAGTCACCCAGTAGGGCAATGGTGGTGGTGGTGGGTTAGAGATGCAGAAGGTGGGGGTAAGGTGGCAGTAACAATGTTCATTGAAAAGTACCCAGAAATGTCACTGGAGTTCTTATCAGTATGAAGATGCAGGCAAGGCTTAGGTGCATCTTCAAATAATGCATGTGTGTGCTTAGTCACTCAGTCGTGTCCAACTCTTTGTGACCCCATGGACTGCAGCCTGCCAGGCTCCTCTGTCCATGGGGATTTCTCCAGGCAAGAATACCAGAGCGGGTTGCCATTCCCTCCTCCAGGGGATCTTCCCAACCCAGGGATCGAACCCAGGTCTCTCACATTGCAGGCAGACTGTTTACCATCTGAGCCACCAGGGAAGCCCAAATAGTACATACAAACTCTGAAAGAAAGTTGACTTAACAAACCTAGGTTTTTCCTGGCTATTATGCCTGCTTGTTCAAGGTCAAGCCCTGTGGTTCATATGCCTGCTTTGTGAATGATTTCTTTTTAAATATCAATACCTCTTGATCTATCTGTCTCCTTATCTGTTTCTTTTCATGACTGGGATGGCTAAAATAATGGCTAAAGAACAGTGGGAATGAATGCTTTTTCTTTTTTTACAGAATGGAATGGGAAAAAAAAACTAGGTTTTGCTCCTGTGAACTCCCACGAAGAGGTGGGGGAATGGGGAACAAACTTGGAAAATAGGCTAAGTAGGTGAGTATTTTATCATATGTATTAAAAATAAAAAACTCCTATCAAGCACAATAAAACTCCCTTTACCAAAAAAAAAATCCTAGAAGTTGTTTTTACCACTGAAAGATAAAAACAGTTACATACACACACTAAAAGGAGAATTGGAATCTAAGAAACTATAACATGTAAAATAAAGCAAAGAGAATTCTATCTGGGTTTCTCAAGAAACAGTAAGAAAAAGAACTGCTATTTTTCAAATTACACAGAAATCAGCCTACTTATCTCACTGTGTGTCTGTGTGCGCGCGTGTGTGCAGGTGTGTGTGTCTGTGTGCGCACGTGGATGTGTGTGTTTCTGGGTGTGCATGTGTGTCTGTGTGTGCACTGTATGCAGGCACACGTGTGTATGTGTGCACGTGTGTCTCTCTGTGTGCAGGCACATGTGTGTGTCTCTGTGTGTGTCTGTGTATGCATCTGTGTGTGCATGCACATGTGCATGATAAACCCTGAATGTTAGCTGTTTGAATTCTGGTCAATATGTACACCTCTCTAAATTTTTCTGGTATCCTCTGATATCAGAAGCCATGTAGGATAAAGACATTAAAATTTTGGATGAAAGGCAATATTAAAAAATGTTACCCTATGATTTAAAAAAAAAAAAAGAAGAAGGGAACTCTCATACATGAAAGGAATCTGAGAACTGATGAGAAAAAAAAAAAAAAAAAATTAAGTGCCTTTATCCCCCAAACAGAAAACTAACAATGCATTCCAGAAAAAACGGTCATCCTACAACTCTCTGATGTAATTTTATACATAGTTAAGAAATCTACTAGAAGTGATTTTTTACCAGGCGCAGTTTCATTTGATTATAAAAATACTTTAACCATATGGTAAAACTTCTTATCATAGAGATACTCTGAAAAATACACTGATTTACCTCACTTCACAGAACTGTATGCTTCTGAAAACCTCTTTTTTAAAAAAAACATTAAAGTGCATTCTAATATGGCACTGAAATTCCTCAGTGTCAAGAATAACAGAAAAAGGCAGCAGAGGTAAAAATGTAAACATTAGAACTCATCTTCAAGTAATGAGCATTGCATTTATTTTATTTTTGAGTTTTACTTTGTATACTTCCCAGCAGGACACACAACTATTAATATGTTTGTTTGACATATTACTAAGGATATCTCTGAATGCAGAGAAAATTCTATGTCACGCACTATTCAAAACAGAAAACGAACTGTACTTTGAACACATAGACGCAGATAATTGGCTTCTCATAAGAATATAGTTTGCAGCTCCTTTTGTCTATTACACTACCCATACCTTCCCTGGAACAAGGAGCTGTCTGCTTACAGAGGCACAGACATCCAGAGAGGAACAACAGCCTCCATCTGTGATTGACAAGGAAACTGTCAAGCCAGCAGCTCTGGGGACTGTCATTTTCCAAAACTGCTTAGTCATCCCTGTCTAGCCCTGGGATGCCCACGTATGGGCTGCTGAGAAGCCGTATCATGAAATGTTAATTTGGCTCTTAAAGATAACATGCTTTTAAGAAGCGATAAGAAAGAAAAGTTGAGCTGGGTTCAGACAGACTGTCTCTGTTTCCAAGTTCTGAAAATGCACTCCCAGAAATATTTTCTGTAGCCTTATCAGCAGCAGCATTCCTCAGCAATCCTGATGACATAAAAATGCTCTGCCTTCAAGGAGGTGGGAAGTGGGGGTCTCTTTCCCCTCCTGTGCATTTGAGTTCACACAGGAGACTTGGTAAGAAAGCCTGCCCTTCAGGCATGCCTCCTTAAACTTCATACTTCCCTGAAATGGTTCTTTTAGCTTTGCTCTCATCTGAGCCTTCCCTTACCAACCCCACTTCCCTTCCCTCTGCTGAAATTTGGCAGTGTATTATGGCTGTCATCTTTATGAGACCTGTCATTCGAAATAAACTCACAGTCCATCTCAGCGTTCTCCCTTCTCTCTCTGCCTCGGAAAAATGTGATAACCTTTGCATTTGAAACTACTACTGGTGTGTGTGTGTGTGTGTGTGTGTGTGTGTGTGTGTGTGTGTGTGTG
>ML660201.1:2543667-2596760 GCA_007570785.1 Antilocapra americana | reverse complement strand
CCACCATCACTGAGCAAATGGAGGCAGCGCCACAAGTGGCCCTTCCCCAGCATCGAGTTCACACGGAGTGTCTTTGAATGATCATCCCAGGTGAGTGCATGAAGGCCAGCTGGACATGGCACACTAGAACAAGGGCATTGTTTTAACCAAGCAGAATAAAGAATAGGATATTTAACCTGTTCTATTAATTCTCATAGCAATGTGTAAGCTAATAAGCCTAGTAATCACTTACAACCTCTGATTGAAAAAATTCATTTAGCTATCTTTTTTCCCCCCGTTGTTCTAGTGTGACTTCGGGAACTACAAGTCCCACAGAGCAGGATGATAGAATATGGTTGATGAGAAAAAGTGGGCACACTACTGTATGCTTCAAAGGGTCACTGCTCAGCCTGTGAGTCCATACTTTTTAATTTCCTTATAGAAACAGGGAACTGAAAACTGGGAAAATCCATTTGGCTGGTCTGAGCTACAAATTAAATCCATGATTAAATTTAGGCAATTACATCTCCAGGTTGTTTCCATTTAACCATATTAAATACATTTGAATAAGCTTCTTAATCATGATCTTGGCAATCTATTGTAGGGCAAAATGGACTCTAATAAATACTATATAAGAGGCGAGCTGACAAATAAAAAACTGGAAGAATCCTGCAAGAAATATTTCAACACTCAACTCTTGGTGTGTGCTGCCAAGAGGTAGTGGGAAAAAAAAAAAAAAAAAACACTCGAAGAAAATAAATACGTGGGTTCTTAACCAGTACAGAGCAATCAAATTCAGCAATTCTCAAATTTCAGCGTGCATAAGAATCACCCAAAGGGCTTGTTAAAAGGCAGAATCCCGGGACACCAGCCCTAGAGACACTGATTCAGGTCTGGACAGTGCCCATGAATCTATTTCTCACCAGCTCCTGGGCGATGCTGATGCTGTGACCAGCATCTATGAGCTGGAGCAGAGCATAACGTGTGTAAGCACAGCAAAGTGGCTGTTGGTAAGTTCAGGGCATACGGTAAGGTCAACGTAAAGCATTTGTCCAGGTTTTAGAGATCTCCAGAGGGTGACTTCATCCTCCCACCGAGCAGTTGGTGGATAATAGTTCCTGTGGAGGGCGGGGTCTCAACAGAACAGGGAAGCAGGGGGGCCCAGACTCCACAGGCGGGAGTCCTTCCGCTCAGAGGCAGGGTGAATTTCTTCCCACTTTAGGAACCCCGTGTCTTGTTGCCCTCTCCAGCAGCCATTCCCACGCTCCGCGGACTCCAATGAGGTAACCCCTCACTGCTTCCACTGTCTGGAGTTTATCATCATGTAACCAAAGTCAATTTTCATCTGCCCCATAATCACTGGAGACAAAGAATCTCATTTGGTTATTAATCCCATCTGTATCACAAGTGGTAGAGTATTAAAGCTCACCTCTGACTTTCTTCTCCAAGCAAAATCCTACCAGCTTCTTCAGTGTCTGGTATAACCCCTAATGATATTTATAAATCTCCTCTGAATCCTCTCAAAATTGACTGCAAGTAAGGACTTGAAAGCTAAGTTCTGATGTGATATAGTTTTTTAAATCCTTGTCTCTGCCTCTCTCCCACCATCCTCAACCCAACAGAATAATTTCTATCAACCAGAGCTGCAATGAATCACACATTGCCAGGGGAGGAATGGGAAAAGAGAATTTACAAACAGACGTGAGAAGACTTGAACACACTGGAAGGATTGTCGTCTATCCTGCATGGATGGATCACTTTCTATAGCCTGATGGTGCTTTTCTTTCTTTGTTAAATACTTTTTTGGCCACATGGCATGCGGGATATTCCCCAATCAGGGACTGAACCCATGCTCCCTGCATTGGGAGCATAGAGTCTTAATCACTGGACTGCCAAGGACGTCCCTATTGTTTTTCAGTAAGATAATAGCAACTTGCACTTCTATTTATTTTCACAGGTAATTTCAAATAGATTACTTATTTGTCCTTATTTTCCCTCATTGGAAGGAAGCAGAGGTTCAGTGTTTTGGGTGTCTCCTGGGGTTTGGAGAGCTGGCATGTGACAGACAGAACTCTGGTTCTTTGTGGGCCTGGCTCCCACTCTGAGGGAGGGCTACTTTCCACACTAACCTAAGTGTGACAGCTCTTACTGGATTACCCTTCACTGGATCTAATCCTCAAGAAAACCATCTCAGACTGCCTGTAGAAAAATGAGCATGTTTTCCAGAAAACCCAATAAAATGAAAAGAATTAAAAAAAAAAAATCCAGGAAGCTGAGGCTATATAACAAGACTGGGAAAACAATAAAACTCTAGACAACAGATGTTGAGGTTTATCTGCCAAAAACTGAGAAATTTGGAATGAGAAGCAGAATAGATGTTTCTGAAAACCAAGTCACAGATCTGGTGCACAGGCTTCACAAAAATCCCCCTAACAAAAATATTCAAAAGTTTAATTAAATATTTCTTTAAAAAATCAATAAAGACCTCCATAAACTTATATCAAAATGGAATACCAATATTTTAGGAAATATTTGATACAAGAAAAGTAATAAAAAATAAATTTCAGGGCTAGAGAAAGAATCCTTGAGGCAGCCATCCTCAAAAAAATTTAGCGATCCAGTAGGAAATCAGGGTTACTTTAGCAATACCAGTACCAGAAAAAACAATGAAGCAAGCAAAAACAAAACAAAGACTTGCAGTGCAATGAGTTTTGAAGGGGAAAGTGACATGAACTTTATACCTGATGTACAGTTGTCATTTACATATGAACGTAAAATATTTTGTTGTTTAGTATGCTACGTTGTGTCCAATTCTTTGCAACCCCATGGGTTGTAGCCTGCCAAGCTCCTCTGCCCAGGGGATTCTCCAGACAAGAATACTGGAGTGGGTTGCTCTTTCCTACTCCAAGGAATCTTCCCAACCCAGGATCAAACCCATGTCTTCTGCATTGGTAGGCAGGTTCTTAACCATCAAGCCACCTGGGAAGCCCCATGTAAAATATAAAGTCTGAAATATGCACAGACATTGAACTATAACACTTACAATAGTTTCTCTAGAAACTACCAGTTTATGAAATTCAGAATATTGTGATGTACGTAAAAGTGAAAATTCAAGAATTGCACAGCCATTATATAAAATGATTGGAGATGAGTGCTAATTTTGTTTAAATGTAGACCTAAAACTGAATGATTTTGACTATGTTATATAACAAAATGTAAATATTACAAAGCTAGATAGAAAAGCAACATAAATAAATAAATTTGGAAACTGGAGAAGAGAGGCAATGCTCGGCAAAGTAAGTTTGCTAATTTACTTTTTTAAACTGTGTAAATAACAGATATATCTATATTATTTAATTTTAAAAAGCAATGCATACAAGAGCTAAAAAAACAATACAAGCCTTCCAAATGATCAGAACAAACAAGAGAAACACCATCACTTCAACTAAAAATACAAAATGCAAAATAAATACAACAAAGGCATGTAAAGCCGGATACATGAGCATAGAGACATCTTTAAACGCTGAGACGCTCTACTGGAAAACAGCGTCCTGGAGTAGAACTTGACTGAATGAAACGAGTTTCATATATAATGCAGGAAACACGAGGGATGAATCCAGGCCTGTTTTCTAGGACTACCATGATGATATATTACAAACTGCATGGCTTAAACAGAGGACTTGTATTGTCCTGGAGGTTAGAAGTTCAAGATCAAGGTGTCAGCAGCACTGGCCCTTCTTGAGGCCTCGGAGGGCGAACCTCGCTCCTGCCCTCCTGGCTCTTGGGAGAAGCTGGCAAGCTGTGGTGCTCCTTGGGTTCCTTCAATTATCACTCCAGTCTCTGCCTTCATTTTCACATGCTACTACCCCGTGTGCATGGCTGTCTCCAAATACCCACTCTTTGTTAAAAAAAAAAAAAAGAAAAAAATCGGTCATATTGGATTAGGGGCCTGTCCCATTCCAGGCATGACCTCAGGCTGACTTAACCAACCACGCCTGCGACAGCCCTACTCCCCAGTAAGGCAATGTAAGGGCTGTAGTGGGAAGTTAGAATTTCAACATATGAATTTCAAGAGGACATAATTCAACTTATAGTAAGGTCCCTTGCAGTCTCATGTGCAGTTGGAAATATATTAAATACTGTTTACTCTGAATGAAAGATTTTGGCCATTACCAGAGATCAAGGAGTGATGACTGTATGGTCCTTCTATGTTAGAAAAGGTCAGAAACTGAAAAAACCTGACACACGGCAGGTTAAAGGGCCTTTTATAAGACCATGTTATCTGAAGCTTGGCAAAGAAAATCTCTTAAGAATGTCTTCAGAAAGACAGTGAGACATGATACTATGAAGGAGCCCTTGCCAGCTGCGTCCACACGAAACAGGGCTGGCTGGATGGAGACTAGTACATCAGCTCCAGGAAGAAGTCCCTCCTTCTTCTTTGGCACATGTGGTTTAAAAAGCAAAATCATTCCCACCAACAGTGTAAGAGAGTTCCCTTTTCTCCACATCCTCTCCAGCATTTATTGCTTGTAGACTTCTGGATGGCAGCCATTCTGACTGGTGTAAAGTGGTACCTCATTGTGGTTTTGATTTGCATTTCTCTGATAATGAGGGACATTGAGCACATTTCATGTGTTTGTTAGCCATTTTTATGTCTTCTTTGGAGAAATGTCTGTTAAGTTCTTTGGCCCACTTTTTAATTGGGTTGTTTATTTTTCTAGAATGGAGCTGTAGGAGTTGCTTGTATATTTTTGAGATTAATTGTTTGTCCGTTGCTTCATTGGCTATTATTTTCTCCCATTCTGAAGGCTGTCTTTTCACCTTGCTTATAGTTTCCTTTGTTGTGCAGAAGCTTTTAATTTTAATTAGGTCCCATTTGTTTATTCGTGCTTTTATTTCCAATATTCTGGGAGGTGGGTCATGGAGGGTCCCGCTTTGGTTTATGTCAGAGAGTGTTTTGCCTATGTTATCCTCTAGGAGTTTTATAGTTTCTGGTCTTATGCTTAGATCTTTGATCCATTTTGAGTTTATTTTTGTGTATGGTGTTAGAAAGTGTGGGAATGCAAACTAGTACAGCCACTATGGAAAACAGTGTGGAGATTCCTTAAAAACCTGCAAATAGACCTGCCATATGACCCAGCAATCCCACTGCTGGGCATACACACTGAGGAAACCAGAATTGACAGAGACATGTGTACCCCAATGTTCATCGCTGCATTGTTTACAATAGCCAGGACATGGAAGCAACCTAGATGCCCATTAACTGACGAATGGATAAGAAAGCTGTGGTACATATATACAATGGAATATTACTCAGCATTAAAAAAAAATTCATTTGAATCAGTTCTACTCAGGTGGACGGAACTGGAGCCTATTATCCAGAGTGAAGTAAGCCAGAAGGAAAAACAACAATACAGTATACTAATGCATATATATGGAATTTAGAAAGATGGTAACGAGAACCCTGCATGCGAGACAGCAAAAGGAACGCAGATGTATAGAACAGACTCATGGACTCTGTGGAAGAGGGCAAGGGTGGGATGATATGGGAGAATGGCATTGAAACATGTTAATTATCATATGTGAAATCAATTGCCAGCCCAGGATTGATGCTCAGGGCTGGTGCACTGAGATGCCCCAGGGGGAGGGAATTGGGAGGGAGGAGGGAGGGGGGTTCTGGAGGGGGAGCATATGTAAACCCATGGCAGTTTTATGTCATTGTATGGCAAAACCAACACAATAAAGTAAAGAAAATTAAAAAAAAAAAAAAAAACTCTGGGAGATAGTGAAGGACAGGGAAATCTGGCATACTGCAGTCTATGGAAACTCTACAAAGAGTCTGACATGACTTAAAGACTGGACAATAACAACAACAAACTAGCTGTACCTGAATCACCTCAAAGACTTGTGAAAAAACTGAGTGACTGGGCTCCACACTCAGAGGTCTGGAATGAGGACCTGAGAACTGACACTTCAAGTTCACGGGGATATTGATGTTGTTGGTCCAGGGATCACACTTTGGAAACCACTGGGGTGGATTACAGAACCCACTGAGAGTTAAATGCATCCCAGTGAAGGCTTCTTACCCAAGAAAACAGATATTCCCAGCCTACGTCAGTGCCAACCTGATAATAGGTAGAAGTTCTATTTTTCAAAACTATATTCCCTCACACACAGGTTGCCAGACCTCATTTATTTATCACCCATATTTTCTACTTGCTATCTTTCAATTTATTTGGGGTGAGGAGAGATAAGCACAATGTTTACCAGAGTTTTCGAGGCAGGGGGTATATTTGGTAAAATATTAAATGTTAATATACGTGTTCAGATAACTTTAAAAACTGACTTACTGAATACAAGATAGGGCAATAAAATCTCTCTCTCTCTCTCTTTTTTTTAATTTGCTCTGTTAGTTGCCAGCAGGATAATCTCTGGTTTTAGTAGACTATTAAATTGGACAGGTCATTAGGGCTTAGGTGAAATTATTGAATTTCAGAGCTAAAGAATGTTTTGATGGCTAGTGAGTAATAATTATAATGGGCAAATCTCTACTGATATTAGAATGCTAAATATTAATATTCAGCTAATAGAATGATTAAAAGGTAGTATTTGCTTTACATAATCACATGCTTGCTTACGTTAAACAAAAGAGTTAACCTTTCCCTCTCTCCCCTCTCTTTGCCAGACAAGATTCCAGAACTCAGAAACACACATTGCTACTGACATAGGTGAAAAAGTTCAAGAGCCCTGTGGAAATGTACAATGCAGCAAACATGCATTTATTTATTCACTGAACAGATAGCTAACCAAATACTGACTACCCACTGGGTTCCAGGCACTGTATCCTGGGCATACAGGGCAGCTGTCGACAAAGATACCTGCCATCAGCAAGGCTTCATTCTGGTGGGTGGACACAAGCAAGAGTAAACCAGCCAATATATTACAGGTGCTACGAAGAAAAATGAAGTGGAGGTAAGGATAGGAAATATCGGAGTGAAACTGAAGTCAAAGTGTGGCCGCCCAGTTGTGTCCATTTCTTTGCTACTCCATGGGCTGTAGCCCAGTCCACCAGGCTCCTCTGCCCATGGAAGGCTCCAGGCAAGAGTACTAGAGTGGGTTGCCATTCCCTTTTCCAGGGGAGCTTCCTGACCCAGGGATTGAACCTGGGTCTCCTGCATCGCAGATTCTTTACTGGCTGAGCCACCAGAGAAGCCCACGGGATTGAGTAGGGCTAATATAATTTCCAACAGGGCACTCAGCGAATGCCTTAACAACAAGGTGACATTTGATCAAGCACTTGGAAGAGATGATGAAGGCAAATGGGTATGTGGGAGAGTATGGGTTCAGGAAGAAGAGATGTCAGGCGCTCAGGGCCTCACTCCAACCCTGCACTTATGCAGCGACCAAGACCGCAGAGAACCCAGTGTGACTGGATGGGGGAGGGCGGGGGAGAGGGGTAACCGAGGACCGGAAACAGTCCGAGGCCTCCTCCATTATTCTAAAGACTGGCTTTACTCTGAGTGAGATGGGGAGCCACTGAAGACAATTTTATTAAATATGAGATATAACTGGTAGTTTCAGATAATGGCACTGGTATTTAATTAAGATTAGAAACTTTATCTATGTTGTACAGTTGCACAGTTTAAAACAGAATCCCCACCACAGTACCAGATGTGAGTGACAATTAATACTTTAGAAAACATACAAAATGAAAACGATCAGACTTTTTTTAATTAATTAATGTTTTATTGAAGGATAATTGCTTTACAAAATTTTGCTGTTTTCTAATTGGTTACCAACAAGTTGTTATCAAAATAAAATAGGTTCTGAGTAAGATACAAAACCTAATAGACAAAAGTTGAAGAACTTAAGTGCTTACTTATTTAGAGCAACTGCTTGTATTGCCATCAGCTCCATTTGCAAAGAAGCGAGCTATTATCAGAATGTTTATGTTCACAGTATCATTCCTGAAAAACTGACTACTTTAGGCTGGGAAGGGAAGAAAGGGAGAGAGGATGGGAAGAGGAGAAGGAAAAAAAGAAACCTAAGGTACTGAAATATTTTGTGGCATAAAATAACAGAGTCATCCAATCCAGGTAAGATTAAAATATGCAAACTATTTCACTTTCAAAATATATTAATGTTTTACAAAGAGCAAATGACAGAATTCAGTTATTACACGAATCACTGATACATAATGGGTTGTGTTTTTCTTGGGGGTGATATAGAATTTATTTTTCTTCAGTGACCCTCTTGTTTATAAAATGCCAGTAAAGAAGAAGTCAAATATACCCAGATTCTCACACATGGAATGATATTGCTAAATATTTATCTTTCAGAAATCTGATAAGAACTGGTTTCCAAAAGTTTGGATATGCCTAATTATAGCCACTAGCATTTTCAGCATGTATTCTAAGTGTTTCCTTAGCTGGTACAACCTAGAGAATTGGGATGTTATTTTCACCAAACATTATTCCTTAAAACTACTGTTACTGTTCCTACTTAAACTTGGGCTTGGAATATTATTACTTTCTTTTTCCTCTAGCCAGCTTGAATAGCAATTCCTTCTTTTTCTTTTTTTCTTATTCTTCCTACCTATTTAGCTCTTACACTGTATAGCAATCCAGAATGATTGTAAATGTGGCCTTTATTTCTTATTTTGTGCTCAGAAATGAACCCTATTAACCTAGAAGTGTCCTAAAGGATGTTTCAGTCCACATATACAGCTGGGCTTCAATTAGCAAGGCCTTTGTTAAAAATGTTTAAGTAGCTTCTAAAGATGCTTTCAGCTTAAAATCTGACTCCATAGAAATGTAAAATATTTTCCCTCATCTATCTATTGATGTTTAGTACGAGAGACTTTCCTGGCTGGATTCTATTTCTCTACACATCACTGTATCATCCCCATTCCACTTACCTGTTATCTAACATATTTATAAAGAATCACTGGCCTAACTTTAGAAAACAGTGACAAATCATAAATATATAGGCTAAAAATAACTTTGATGAACAAGTGCAGTTGGCATCCAATCCCCTTAAACATCAAATTTCTGAATTCAAATTCGACATGTTAATTTGTCTTAAAAGTGCTGAAGTTCATGGTCAAAGAGAGTTCTAAATAATTTAATCATTTTCAAGGGGATTTACGTTTACTTATAGATGAGTTCAACTGCAGTATTTAGTGCAAACCAATTTTAGCAGATTTTTGAAGTTTATCAAAATTAGGAAGATAAAGCCATAGAAATTATCCAACAGAATAAGGAATCCATTAAGGCAGCCAAACTATGTATTGCGTTCCTACTTATCCAAGTACACTCTGGGCACTGGCAGCACAGCTTTAAATCAACTAAGGATTTCCTCCCAAGGAGCTAACCAAACCTTAACATTCTCTTTATCAGAAATATCAATAACCTATGACTATTACGGATCATAGTATATTGTGAGGAGTCTTCCATGGTATTGCCAGGCTAATCACAAGAGTCCCTGAATAGCACTGACTTCCTGAAGCCACTGGAGCACTTCCATCTCCCAAGACTGCCTCTGGCAACTACACACCCCAGATTGCTCAGGGCTGCTGTCCCAGACCAGGCCCCAAGAGACGGTATTTTTGATACCGGTGTTCCCTTTGAGAAAAATGCTAGAATACTACTAGGAGAATTGTAAAAGCTGTTTCATTAAAGGCTGCAAAAATATTGTCATAGCCACCTTAATAACCCAAACTATAGAAAACTGCTTTTCTTTCAGTTCAGTGGCTCAGTCGTATATGACTCTTTGCTACCCCATGGACTGCAATACGCCAGGCCTCCCTGTCCATCACCAACTCCCAGAGTATACTCAAACTCAAGTCCATTCAGTCTGTGATGCCATTCAACCATCTCATCCTCTGTCGTCCCCTTCTCCTTCCACCTTCAATCTTTCCCAGCATCAGGGTCTTTTCAAACAAGTCAGTTCTTTGCATCAGGTGGCCCAATTATTGGACTTTCAGCTTCAGCATCAGTCCTTCCAATGAATATTCAGGACCGATTTCCTTTAGCATGGACTGGTTGGATCTCCTTGCAGTCCAAGGGACTCTCAAGAGTCTTCTCCAACACCACAATTCATTTTTTTTTTTTTTAAGAAAGTGGTTATATGTTTATTCTTAAAGAATATATCTCCAAAGTTTTGTGTTTAAGCTTAAATAAACCTATTATTTTATAAATTGTTTTAAAACCATTCAGAAGAGTAAATAAACCTATCATTAAGTACATAAAGATAAATTTCAGAATATCAAATGAAGCTAAAGGTAAAAATTAGACCTCAAAATTTTCAAATTGGAAAACAGAAACCATTTTAAAGCTGCTTAATGAAAACTAAATTAGGATTTAAAATAACTTTTTCTCTCTCACTCCACTTTTAATTTTTATTTTATTTTTTTTAATTTAAAGCATCAATTCTTTGGCGCTCAGCTTTCTTTATTGTCCAATGCTCACATCCATGCATGACTGCTGGAAAAACCATAGCTTTGACTAGATGGACCCTTGTCGGCAAAGTAATATCTCTGCTTTTTAACATGTTGTCTAGGTTGGTCATAGCTTTTCTTCCAAGGAGTAAGAGTCTTTTAATTTCATGGCTGCAGTCACCATCTGTAGTGATTTTGGAGCCCGCACCCCCCGCTAAATAAAGTCTGTCACTGTTTCCACTGTTTCCCCGTATATTTGCCATGAAGTGATGGAACCAGATGCCATGATCTTAGTTTTCTGAATGTTGACCTATAAGCCAGCTTTTTCACTCTCCTCTTTCACTTTCATCAAGAAGCTCTTTAGTTCCTCTTTGCTTTCTGCCATAAGGGTGGTGTCATCTGCATATCTGAGGTTCTTGATATTTCTCCCAGCAATCTTGATTCCAGCTTGTGCTTCATCCAGTCCAGCGTTTCTCACGATGTACACTGCATACGTTAAATAGCCACCCTAATAACACAAACTATAGGAAACTGATTTTCTGTAATATGCCCCCAAGTAGTACTACTGATGCAGAGTAGAAATCTTCAATGTGCAAAAATTCAATTATAATTGTTGGACTATGTTACCATTGACTACTAAGGAATTTTAAAAGTCACTGGCTCTTTGTGTATTTCATAGGTATGATAGGCATTAAATCTCTCTTCTTTGTCTCTCTTCCTTTCTCAAGAAATGTTCATGGACATGATTTATAACTAGAAACTATCTTTTATTTGTTACATTAAATAACAGGGGGAAAGTGTGGTGAGACAGCACTGATTCAATCTCAGTTGCTGTTTTTCATTCGTTTGTTTGTTTCCTCCTCTATTAGAGACATTTTACGACCAAGAATGTTAAAATTTTAAGGCACAACTTTCGTCTCTGAAGAACTATCCATTAGGCAGGAACCTCTGCTCTGAAAGATCCCACTGCCATCCATCTTGGTCAATAACAAGCTTATAACAACAAAAACCCCAGACACATATTAAAACTAGGTCAGATTTATAGTCACAGCTAAAGACGTTCTTGGAGAGACCAGAGGTATTATATCACTTATGCTAATAAATAAAGTGCAACGCTGGTATCCTAGTAGCGCAAGCTTTGTATGGCCAACCTACTGGCTCTCATCTGGAAAAATCTCTCATTTCCATGTCTTTCATTCCTGGCTTCCCAGGGAGAGGAAACCTTAAGATGTAAGAAGAATTAAGTTGGTAGAATTCAGAGGAAACAGTCATTTGGAGAAAGGCAGAGCCATCAACAATTTAGTATGGTGAGATAATTTTGGGAGGTGAAGCCCTTACTTTCAATCCCCATTTTCTCTTGGTGTTGCAGTTCAGCCTGTTCACAGTTGGTGTTGACATCTTCGTCAACTTTTGGTCATTTGGGGAATGTCTGCTTTTTCTTCATTGTCAAATTATGTACCTGGAGAGTATCTGGCTTTACTCTACTGTGTAGATTTGAAATGGGTTAATATATTTATGTATATATATAGCATTGTCTGTTAGCCAGAAAAATACATCTGTTTACTGTCAGTTAATCTTCATGTCCTCTCTTTTCCAAAACTCAGATATACTCTTTGTGGCTCCATGGACTGTAGCTTCCTAGACTCCTCTGTCCATGGGATTTCACAGGCAAGAATACTGGAGTGGGTTGCTATTTCCTCTCTAGGGGATCTTCCAGACCCATGTCTCTTGCATTGGCAGGTGGATTCTGTACCACTATGCCACCTGAGAAGCCTTATCTTAAGGTCCCCTCCTTTTTGTCCAATACTCAGAAATAGGTAATATAAACTGCTACTTTTGCTGAAAACACTACAAGATGTCAAAGTACATAATAAGGCTCTCTTTCAATACTTTCAATTTTAAAAAGTCATGACTCATAATTCTATACATGTATGGCTAATTACAATCACAATTATCACATGCCTTTTCTTTTTCTTCATGTTACATTTTTAAAAGAACAATCCCATGCAACAAACTCATAAGTATAGATTTATTTTCCTTAAAATAGGATACATAAATGCCATTACAAGATGTGTTCACTGCTCAGTTGATAATTATGCAAAATAATAAACACAATGGTTGACTATGAACTGAAAATATGTTTACTGAGGGCACACAGTGGCCACAAGACCTTCGACAGGAAGTAAGGGCTGAGATTTTTATTAGACAGGCACCCTGGAGTCCTCGCTCCTGGGAGCTTACTTGTCTATCTCTGAGTTGTATGCTTATACCATTTGACAGGGAAATATACAGAAGGAAAAATGCAAGGAGAACAAAGGGAAAAGTGGAAATTCAACCCTCTGTAGAGGGTCTTCAAAGCCCAGCAGCAGGCCACTGACAACATCACACAAAACTGTGATTAAGCTGTATAGTTCTATTAAAATAAAGATGTAAAGATTCTTCAATAAATGCAAATCAATATGATACACCATATTAACAAGCTAAAGAATAAAACCATATGATCATTTCAATAGGTGTATAAAAACACTTTTGACAAAATTCAACACCCATTTATGATAAAAATTCTCCAGAAAGTGAGTATAGGGGGACCTTACCTCTACATTATAATGGTCAAATGTGACAAACCCACAGCAAACATCATTCTCAATGGTGAAAAACCAAAAGCAATTCCTCTAAGATCAGGAAAAAGATAAGGTGGACATAAAGATGTCCACTCTTGCCACTGTTATTCAACATGGTTTTGGCGAATCTAGCTATGGCAATCAGAGAAGAAAAAGAAATAAAAGGAGTTCAAATTGGAAAAGAAGTAAAAATGTCACTATAAACAGAGAACATGATACTATACACAGCAAGTCCTAGAGATGCGACCTGAAAACTGCTGGAGCTCATCAATGAGTCTGGGAAAGCTGCAGGACACAAAATGAGTACACAGAATCTCTTACATTCCTGAACATTAACAATGAAAGATCAGAGCGAGAACTTAAGGAAACAATCCCATTTATCGTTGCATCAAAAATAATAGAATACCTAGAAATAAACGTACCTTAGAAGGCCTAAGAAGGCCATTACTTTGGCCGCCTGATGTGAAGAACCAGTTCACTGGAAAATACCTTGATTCTGGGAAAGATTGAAGGCAAAAGGACAAGGGGGTTACAGAGGATGAGATGGTTAGATAGCATCACCAATTTGATGAACATAAATCTGAGCAAACTCCAGGAGACAGTGGAGGACAGAGGAGTCTGGTGTGCTACAGTCTGTGGGGTTGCAAAGAATTGGACACAACCTAGCAACCAAACAACAACAAGGAGGCAAAAGACTTTACTCAGAAAACTATTAATATAAGATACTGATGAAAAAAATCAAAGATGACTGAAATAGATGGAAAGATACATCATGTTCTTGGAGTGGAAGAATCAATACTGTGAAAATGACTGTACTACCTAAAGCAATCTACAGATCCAGTGCAATCACTATCAAATTACCAATGGCATTTCTCACAGAAGTAGGACAAAAAAAAATTCACAAGTTTTATGGAAACACAAAGGACCCTGAATAACCAAAGCAGTCTTGAAAAAGAAAAACAGCACTGAAGGAATCAGGCTCCCTGACTTCAGACTATACTACAAAGCTACAGTCATCAAAATAGTATTGTACTGTCATTAAAAAAGAAATATAGATAAAAAGAAGAGGATAGAAAAGTCTAGAGATAAAGTTATACACTGATGGTCACCTAGTTTATGACAAAGGAGGCAAGAATGGAGAAAAGACATTCTTGGTGGGAATGTACAGCAACTATGGAGAACAGTATGGAGGTTTCTTAAAAAACTAAAAGATAGAACTGCCAAATGACCCAGAAATCCCACTCCTGGGCATATACTCAGAGGAAACCACAGTTTGAAAAGATACATGCACCACAGTGCTCACAGCAACACCCGTCACATGGCCAGGACATGGAAGCAGCCTAAAGTCCACAGACAGACGAATGGATAAGGAGGGTGTGGTGTAAATATACAGTGGAATAATACTCAACCTTAAAAAGACCAAAATATGGAATTTTGCAGCAACATGGATGGACCTAGGGACTGTCATACTGAATGAAGTCAGACAGAGAAAGAAATATATCATATGACATCACTTATATGTAGAACCCAAAACTAAAAGGGTAAAAATGAACTTATTTATAAAACAGAAGTAGAGTCACAGAGATAGAAAATAAACTTATGGTTACCGGGGGAGGAATAAATTGGGATTGATATATATACACTACTATATATAAAATAAATAACTAATAAGGACCTACTGTATAGCACAGGAGACTATACTCAATCATCTTTCATAGCTTACACAGGAAAAGAATTTTAAAAAAGAGTGGATGTGTGTGTGTGTGTGTGTGTGTGTGTATACTGATTCTCTTTGCTGTACACTTGAAACTAACACAACATTGTAAATCAACTATACTTCAATTCAATTTTTAAAAAATAAATATAAAGGAAAAGAGGAAACATGGAATACCTAGAAAGATGACCAACAGATATGAAAAGGTTCAGAATCTGAAGCTTTAACAATGACACACATGAAGCAGGATAATGCATCACTAAGTAGACAATTAAGGGGAAAAGGTGATATTAATGGAAAGAGTAGTGATCTAAATTTAGTAATTTAGCAGGAATCCCAAGACACTGCTCTGAAAAAGAGATGCGACGTTTACAGAAATAAGAGCCCAAAAGACTAGACAAACTTAAAAGTCAACTACTGTCTTTCATTTAAATTTTTAGTCTTTTCCTCAGCATGCTGAAGAAATAATAATGCCAGATCAGCTAATGGTAGACAATAACCCAAACAAATCATGTTTAAAAAAAAAAATCTGCAATTCATAATAACAAGAAGTTTCATCAATGCTGAAGTCCATCAATCCAAACTCTTAAGACAACATTTCCAGGCTGTAATAATTCCTGACACAAAATATGACACACATGAGATTCTGAATTACTTCCTGTGCTCCTTGAGCATCTCATTCAACAATATCCATTGCTTATTTATTGAAGCTTTTCAGATATTTTACACCACGAAGAGCAATTTGTCTTTCTCATCAACTGCCAGGAATTAATTCATCACATTCCTAGATAAACAACAGACAACTCAATATTTAGATTATGATATACTATAAAGTTTAATGCTTTGTATTTAAAGTGTAGTCCAAGGACAAGCAAAGTCAATGTAATTTAGAAATTTGGAAGAAATAATCTCAGGCTCCATGGCAGACCTAAGCAATCAGAATCTCCATAGCAACTTGATATTTAGGTACTGGTATGTATGCCCATGACATTTTGAGCAATATTGTTTTAAACCACTTTTCTCTGTAAGGAGATGTCTTTCTCTCTCTGTGCACTTGTAACAACTAACCTTACAAGCGCTTCCTAATTTGTCATAACTTGTCACAAGTTCTTCACAAACATCCACTTATTTATCCTTGCTAAGGTATTGTGAGTTTTATTTTTGTTATAATTTATTTTACAGATGAAGAAATAGATTTTTTTGCAGGGAAATGCAGACAGGATTTGATATGCCTAGGACTAAAAACTGGGAAGTCCATGTCTGGAGCTCTTAATCCCTGTACTCAACTGCCTAAGATGGAAAATTATTAGAGAATATTTTTGTCACTTATTTACCTTTCTTGAAGCTTTCCATTTTCATGAATTTTTGAACAGAAGCTCTGCCAAAGGTTAATTAAGCCCCTGTTTTTCATATCCTTATAACAAGCACCAGCTTGGGTTAGAATGTATCTATCTTCTTTTCCCTTATCATTCACCAAGCATTAACAGCCATGCCAATATAAAACACTATGCTATTATAAAACAGCAAGAACATTTGTATTGCTTTGTATGCATTGATTAGTATTGACTGTTTATACTAATCAAAGTTGCTGTATAATTCCATAGTATTCAGTTATTTTATTTTTACATTATACAGCACTTCAAACAGAACTCTGCCCCCCACATGACAGTCTCAGAATCAAAGACTAAAAATAATGAACAGGTATTTTTGTTTCTGCCCAGGGCTTAACAATTTCTACTAGGAGCCATAGCTACGAACATTATAGACAGTCTCAGGCGATGTTAGCGGCTGCCAATGCTTCCTGACAACACAAGTATTCAAATTCAATGCTCCTCATTCAAGGGAGGGGCTTCCATGCTGGTTCAGTGGGTTGAGAATCTGCCTTACAGTGCAGGGGATATGAGCTCTATCCTTGATCAGGGACCTAAGATCCCATATGCCTCCGAGCAACAAAACCGGCCAGCCACAACTAGAGAGAAGTTCGTGCACCCTAACTAAGACCCATCTCAGTCAAAAATACCTAAATACATACTAAAAAAAAAAAAAAAAACTCCTTAATGGAGAAGAAACTTCCTTAAGTAACAAGATGAAAAATGCAATTAGCAGATGGAAAGAACACAGGGGTTAAAACAGAACAAGACAAAAACTGACACAACAGTTTAAAATTTCTTTCTTTAGTGTAACAGAAACCAAGAAGCCAGTAATCTAGCTGAAGAGGTGCAACAGAATAAAGAGAAGAGCAAACTCTAACTCCAGTGTCTTGTGTTAAAGGAATTAACTGTATATTCAGCAGGTGATAAACAGGAGGACAAGTGTCTGAAAACATGTGAAGCTCGGCAGTGACCATGGATAGTCACAGAGATGTCCTCTTCTTTGTGGGGGATGTGACTGTATTTCCCAGCCTCCCTCGTGCAGCAGGGTGACTGAGTTCTGGCCAAGGGGATGTGAGCAGAAACAGCATGTGCTTTGTTCAGCTGAGGCTCATCATCGCCGTTCACAGGTAATGCCTTACTCTCTGACTTCATCTGACAGCTAACGGGGGAAGCCCAGAGCGTGGAGAGCCACAGGATGGGAAAGTGTCAGTTTTCTGAATCATCATGGGACATGCCACCCACCAACCAGAAGTGTCTCAAAGACACATCAGCTGTCATTGGGTGAATATAGTGATATTCTGGGGCTTATTGTACGAGAGTGACTAAAGGACAGTTTGCTGCTGCTGCTAAGTCACTTCAGTCGTGTCTAACTCTGCGACCCCATAGACGGCAGCCCACCAGGCTCCCTTGTCCCTGGGATTCTCCAGGCAAGAACACTGGAGTGGGTTGCCGTTGCCTTCTTCAATGCATGAAAGTGAAAAGTGAAAATGGAGTCACTCAGTCGTGTCCAACTCTTTGCGGCGCCATGGACTGCTGCTGCTAAGTCACTTCAGTCGTGTCTAACTCTGCGACGCCATAGACAGCAGCCCACCAGGCTCCTCCGTCCATGGAGTTTTCCAGGCAAGAGTACTGGAGTGGGGTGCCATTGCCTTCTCTGAAATGACAATTTGATCATGGCATAAAAAAGGACTGTGAGCCAGACCCTTAGGTAGACAGATCATTCTCATTTGCTCACACTCTTCCAACAGACACAAAATCACAAACTCACACAGTGAGAGCTTTGCTCTCTCCAGGTTACACTGCATTGCACAGTACCATGGACACAAACATGGCATCCCCAATGTCATTTTGTAGTTCATCCCAGGAGGCAGTCATGAAGAAGTATTTCCAGTCTCTTCCTCCCTGGCTTCCTCTCTTATAACTCCCTGCAGAGGGGGAGCTAAATGGTCCAACTCTCTTCCCGTGAAAGCTCACATAATTCAAACACTATTAGCGTTTATAAGCCGTCGCTCTTCCAACCAGCAAGCAGTGCTTAACCAAATGACCTCATCATCTTCCCAGGTGCCATGATCCTTGATTCTCTGGAGACAGAGAAACAAATGTTCTTACCCCTATTTCACAGATGAATACACTGAGGAAGAAAGTAAGAGGCAAATAATAAAATAAAACAAGAACGCTAGTTTAATAAAACAAAAGGGCTACAGTTTAATGGCTATATGAAGCAAAGCATGTGGATTTAGAGGCAAAACTCCAGGATTCTGGGGCCACGGTCAATGAGGTCAGGTTCTGTGATCTAATGGTGCCTTATTAAAATGGTTGTTAATGTTTAAAAATCATACATTTACACACACATACACCAATTCATGTATTTTGACTTCTTTTGGAAAATCAGTAGATGGGGTCACATCCAGCACATTATTCCTGCATCTCAGGGCCTCTTAGAGTAGAGATGCTCCTCTGTTCTCCAGACTTGCACTGTTTGATCTGCTGCAGCATCCATGTGACAATGTGTGGCCTGTAATCCCCGGTGACCCTGAAGGCCTATGAGTTTGTGGCCCTATATTTATATGTCATTAAAGAAGTAAGAAATCTTGATTCTTCCATCAGCAAATCCCTCTCCCTTACAACATGCAAGCTTATCATCTGAAAAATGGGTTTAAAATGATCAGAAGTGGGATCATGTGTTTCTTCTGTCAATCTTCCCTACCACTTTTCCAGTTTTTTTCCTGTTCTCAAAATTTTTTATTGGAGCATCTTCGACTTATAATATTGTGTTGGTTTCAAGTGTACAACAAAGTGAATCAGTTGTACATACACATATATCCACTCTCTTTCAGATTCTTTTCCCATATAGGCTATTAAAGATGATTGAGTAGAGTTCCTTGTACTATATAATAGGTCCTGATTAGTTACTTATTTTATATATAATAGTGTGTATATGTCAACCCCAATCTCCCAATTTATCCATATTCATTTTTACCCCTTGGTAGCCATAAGTTTTTTTTCTACATCTGTGATTGTATATATTTCGTAGATAAGTTCATTTGTACCATTTTTTAGATTCTACACATTTGCGATATCATATAGTATTTTTCTTTGTCTGACTTAAACACTGTGTCTATAGCAGCAGCTGCTAAAATAGGGGGGCAGAGGTAGCAGTCACTTACAAATGGAATCTTTGTAAATCCCTCTTTCTTGCATAGATGGAGGAGGAAGGAAGGCTACTCACAAAGGATGCAAAACCCTACACACTTGGGAATTCTTGATCACAGAACAGTAAATATGTGCCAAATGAGTGAATGCATAACAAGGTTTATGAAGGCCCTGAAAATAGGGCCTGACCAAGCACACCTTGGACTTGAGGACAGAGTAACTGATGTTCTAAGGAAAATACCAGACTTTCCCAAGCATGATATCATGGCCAAGAAATGTGACTCACTGCAAAGTCATGAGAAGTAGAATTGTAACAGGATGGTTACTAGAGATAAATTATGGTGCTTGATATTGGTGGTTTGGAGGAGTACAAATTAATATTTATTCACAAGGCTTACTGGGTAAAACAATACACCCCTGACTGCTATGGGCAAATACCACAATGGAAGTGCTATTACTGTGTTAGGATGACTGTTAATCAAGATTTAGGCACAAAGATTATTATCACCTAGAAGCCCATAAATACATATTGTCATCCTCGTCCATGGCTTAGAATCCTTCAGCTACAAGGAAGCAAGATTAGCCCTGTAATTACTACATCTCTGGCCTTGAGTAGTTAAACATGGTTCAGAGATGTCTTCCTTCAGCTCTGCGTCATCTTTGAGGTTTTCAGCAGAGTTATCCCTCTCCAATGACGACGAAGAGGAGGATAAATAAGAGAAGTCACAGTAGTGGTTATAATTTAGTCTTTTCTTATAACTTAGTCTTTTCCAGGTCTTACATTAAAATTATCTATTCAATATCTTTAGTTTTTAGAATAACCATGAAATGTAAGTATACATATCTCAGTTTTACAGATGCCAAGATGTAACTTGGAGAGATTAAGTGGCTTAACTGAGATCTCATAGCTACTGAGCAGCAGGTCTGGAATTAAACACCAGCACTACATGGATCTAATGTTTTGCCATGATGTTGCTATTACAAAGACTTCTAAGCAAATCTTAACAAGTAATATTTATGAGGGCCTTTCCTTTTCCAAACTATGACTCTTTTCTAAGCAATATCTCCAAATATCTGTCCTCTTCTTGATCTGCTCCTTCCCGTGGAATCTAACTACAGAGGCTGTTTCTAGTCCACATGCCCACCTACAGGACTCCTGCTGCCACGTTTCTTTGCTTCTTACAAAATCAGTCTTCTAACTTTCACATATGTGCAGTCCAAAGGGAATAAAGTAGACTTTGGAATTTAAGAGTTCAGCCACTAGTAGCAGAAAGTACAATGAAGTTTGCATTTCTGCCAAGTTCAGAAATTCACAAGAGAGCATGTGACTCACTACAGAAGTTTCCTCGACACTTCTGAGATAAGAGGGCTGTCACAGGACAAACCTTGGAAATATTTAAGAAATAAACTTCAAATATTTTGCCTGCAAAACGCCATTAACCTCCTCCTTTTTTTTTTTTTACCTGAATTAACTAGAGACTTCCAAAAACACCTTCCACTGAAAATTTTTAGTTTTGTGTCTTGTTTCATATATGTGAGTAATAAAATTCTGCCATAGCTTCTTAGTCAATTCCTCCTCAAATAGATGTCGGATATGTAATTATAAGATCACTAGCAGGGGAACCTAAAATTACGGCTTTGTGAATAAATATTAATTAGCTAATGGAAGGCATAGAAATATAAAAGTCTTGGATTTCTTACTTAATCTGGGTTTCATATACCTTGACAACACCTTGGCGATATCTTAACTAACTGTCATTTCTGTGAGTTTCTGGTTTTCTCTTTATGTCATTTCTTAAATCCCTACAAAATTGTTGGAAAATTTATAGATTTGAGTAAAAAAATTTACAAGAGAAATTATATTTATAAAAACTAAAGAGTATGGAATCACAGCTGAGGAAGTTATGGCTAAACTCATTCCTGTGTGTTGCATCTTTAGGACGATGGTGATATGCCAACACATAGAAATCTCTGTATTTCTCAACTGTTTGGAATCAAGGAGGTCCTAGTTAGCTAAAATAAAACAGGAATGTATTTACAGGAGTTAAAAATGTCATGTGTTAGAATCTAATGACAAAAATGAGACAGGGCGCTCAGGGCTGGTGCACTGGGATGACCCTGAGGGATGGGATGGGGAGGGAGGTGGGAGGGGGTTCAGGATGTGAACACAGGCACACCCATG
Organism: Antilocapra americana; assembly: GCA_007570785.1. Taxonomy (NCBI): domain Eukaryota; kingdom Metazoa; phylum Chordata; class Mammalia; order Artiodactyla; family Antilocapridae; genus Antilocapra; species Antilocapra americana. Next base: position 2,575,300 of record ML660201.1, on the reverse strand, counting down.
GCTGAGTCATGTCAATGTATGGCAAAAGCCACCACAATACTGTAAAGTAATTAGCCTCCAATTAAAATTAAAAAAAAATGACCGGTAACATGGCCTTTGCACAACTCCAAATGAGGATAGCAAGATCCCCTAGGCTTTAGGATAGAAATTATCTTAATTACGGTTGAGATGAAAAGAAGATGCTTCTTGACATATACTGCCATGCGAACATATAATCTATTCAAAAAGTAAATAAAATACAAATTCAAAATAAATTAAAAGTAAAGGAAAATAATATGAGAACAGAAGGGATGAAGGGAAGGAGAGAATGATGGAAGAATAGATGTTGAGAAGCTTGAATGAAAGAAGTTATGCTTAATCTAAAATCACAATTAGTTCTAAAATTAGAAATTAGGACAACGTTACCACGTGAGTTGTGTCAAAACGCCTAAGGACACCTTCTGTACTCTCAACACAAGTGATGAAGTTGGATGTTTCCTGGGGTTTTTCCTAAAGCTAGAAGAATGAGACTGTTTGTTCTCCTGTATGTGGTGTTTCAGTGACCAGAATGGACTCACGTGCAACTGAAAACCAAGACAAAGATGTAAGGATGACATGGAAGTTGTTTCCTCTGAGATTCTCCCAAGCATGCTAATGCTTTGAAGGGAGCAGGGGTAAGCTTTCTTACACGTAAAAAGTAAAGAAATAGCAGGAAACAATGCAAAATAAGCAGCCAAAAAAGTAGACACTTTGACATCTTTAGGAAAAAATTAGAATTCTGCAAAATTGCCTTTCATGCATGCAGGGTGGTTTAGAAGATTCAAGAACCTCTCTGCTTTCTACTCTACTAATTCATCTGACAAAGCTGTGAATGCAGGTCAAGAAGCTGTAAAGACATATTTTCTAGTGTTAAAACAATAGATTTTTTTTTTTTTAAGGCAGCTGAACTTAGTTTCTAAAATTCTACTATAAGGAGTCTCTGGTAAAATTGAACACCCTCCAATACCTACATCTGGAAGGTGCACATACTCACCCCAGGGTGGAAACTTACATTGCTAGTATTCTATAAGTGCTGGGATTATGCATTTTCATAGATTTTGTGGGGTCTGTTACATCTCTATTTTTCTTCCAGAAGTTTCATTATACTTAGTGCATGATTTTGCAGAATAGGAAGTCCTTAAGGAGCTCACATGTACTGTTATATCAGAAAACCCTCTGTATGACTTTCCTTTTGGTAGAGTCAATGGATTTTAGTCATCCTTCCCTGGTGGCCCAGTCAGTAAAGAGTCTACCTGCAATGCAGGAGACCCAGGCTCAATCCCTTGGTCTGGAAGATCCCCTGGAGGAGGAAATAGCAACCCACTCCAGTACTCTTGCCTGGAAAATCCCATGGACAGAGGAGCCTGGTGGGCTACAGTCCATGGAGTCGCAGAGTTGGACGCGACTGAGTGATTAACACTCAACACTATATAAATCTTCACAGTGGACTCATTATTCAGCCCTTCAGCTAGTATTCATATACCTCTCCCCATGGAGCCACAGCACCAAGGATATGAAAACCAGCAAGATATGGAAAGTGGTCACTGGAATTCAGTGTGGAAGTCTGATCTTAGGTAGTATCAGGACCCCATACTTAGCATCCCTGAGATCAGCTGGGCCAGGGGGATATCTGGTAAGGAGCATCTGACATGACTGCCAAAGTCCTTCTCTCCTGGTCTTCACACTCTTTGTAATGCCCTCCCCATGAGCGTGGGCTAGTCTTAGTGACTTGTTCATAATGAACAGAATGGACCAAAGAGATAGGCTGGCCTTTCCAAGATTAGGTAACATAAGGCTGTGATCCTGCCTTTACATTTTCTCTGGCTCGGCTCACTTGCCACACTGCCAGCTGGCCTATGGGCAAGCCCATGTGTCAAGAATCTGAGTCCTTCCAACAAGTGGGTATGTGATTTTGGAAGCAGACACTCCTTTAGGTGCAGCCCTGGCCAACATTCTGAGTACAGCTTTGCGAAACACCCTAAGCCACAGTGTCCAGCCAAGTCACCTGAGGATTCCTCAGCCACTGAGACTGTGAGTTCATAAAGGCTGTTGTATGCCACTAAGTGTTGGGGTCATTTTTCATGGAGCAATGGACACTTCACTACAGATGGAGCACCGGAGCAGAAGTAAGTAATGAACCCAAGTTCTCCAGGTAGTTGATGGTGAGAGTACATTCTAGTTAAAGTAAAAGTGGGGCCCAGTTTGCTCTGGGAGCTGCAGTATGCTAAATATTGCTAAAATATGAGGTGCTTACGGAGGGAGGTAGCAGATAAGAAAGTAAAGGTGAGCAGCAGAACACTGATAAAAGGTTTGGGGATTAAAATATATATATATATATATATATATATATATACACACACACATATATATATATATGTAATAACCTTTATATTTTAAGAGAAATGGGTATAATCAGTTAAAAAATTATGCCAAGAATTCAGTTTAAAAACTCATTTATCTATATCAAAGTGCTATGAATTCCCCAAATCTTACCCTTTCAGGGTTGTCTCAAAGCATGTTTGTAGAAGAGGTTACCTGAATACACAGTGTGGTCAAATATAACATATTCCTAATCATCCTGAGTTCTTCAAATTCCTAAGCTTTTGAAGACTTTTATTTTGTGCATTTCATTTTCTTCCACAATGAATTATCAGGGGCTTCTCTGATAGCTCAGTTGGTAAGGAATCCGCCTGCAATGCAGGAGACCTGGGTTTGATCTCTGGGTTGGGAAGATCCCCTGGAGAAGGCAAAGGCTACCCACTCCAGTATTCTGGCCTGGAGAATTCCATGGACTGATCACAAAGAATTGGGCCCACTGTGCGACTTTCACTTTCACAATAAATTACTGTCTTGAATTTTCCCTTCCACTGACAATGCAACATTTAGTCTTCTTTCTTGTGATCATTTGATGGGAAAAGTTTGATCAGTTTTTTTTTTTTTTTTTCAGTTTGATGAGTCCCAGCTTTCAAGAACAAGAACACATGTCCACAGGGAGTGAAGACACTTCCTGGGAAGGGGCTTCCACAGTCCCATGAGCATATTCAGGGTCTAGCATTTGATAAAAAAAAAAAAAAGGATGCTTTAGAGGCCAGATGTCTGCTCCCAGATAATCCTACTTATGTACACACAATTCATAAGGAGGATGGAATTGCAGAAGGAGCTGACTTGCCTCAAAGCCTTCCCCACTTATACCAAGAGGGAGATTCTGAAAACAGAATATCTAGTGTAAAAGACACATTTAAGTCTCCCCTCTTTCTTTCCTTTGATAAGTAAACATCATAGAAGCAGAACTGCAGAACAGGGCAAGACCAGGGAAAGCGAAGAAGAGGAAAAATGAGCCCTTGGCTGGCATAGGATAGAGGTGACTTTAGAATGGACAGGAAACAGAAGCATCACTTAGAAGCCTTAACTAGTATTTGAAGGTGGACATATTTGTAAGAGTCCTTAGGTGATATGTTAACAGCAGTGAAATAAAAAGACAGACCTGTCAAGTGGCTGTTGGCCCTGTGCCTTTTAAGGAATGAATAAAATCAACATTTGAATGATTTTATATAATTGCAATGAGAACACATGATGAGGTGTAATTACACATGTGTGCCTCTGAGAGTCTCAGCTGCTTGTATTGACTTTGCTGTTTCTGGTATTGAACCCGGAACTGTCTGGCTACAATTGCTCTCTGCCTCTGGGTCAATGGAGGTCTCTCTTCTGGAAATCTATCAAGCATTTAAGGCACTGCTGGCCACCAGCCCTTCCTGCAATGACGGAAATATTCTACATCCGCCTGTCCAGTCGGGAAGTCGCTACTCACACAGAGCTCTTGAGCACTTGAAATGTGACTAGTGCAACTAATAAACTGAATTCTTAATTTAATTCCAATTTAAAGGCGTAGATATGACAGATGGTTACTCTATCGGACAGTATAGATATAAGGGAACATCATGAAGACAATAGAATTGTGTATTAGTGTCATACACCATAAGCCACACCCAGCAAATAGTACCCAGCATATTGAACAGAGGAAAAGTAATGTAGGGCCTTGCAAGAACCCCCACATGTCAGCTATGCCAAACCACACATAATTAGAGAACATAAATTTAAAAGACTATATATTGGGGAGGAGATGGAGGGCCTTGATAATGGCCAGTAATATTAAATGATTCACCCAAACTGTCGATTTTTTTAAAAATTTCCACTAAGTCACTGAATGATTCCAATATAATGGTATGCCTTTTGTATTGCAAAGCATCAAATATCATCTTAGAAATTCCTAATTGTGTAAAGAAGTACAACAATCACTGGTTTGAAGTAGATTTTGACTCAAAACTAAAACACATCAAATGAATTGACTTTTAAAAAAATAATCCAAAACAAAAGTGATGGAAACAAAAGTGATGGAAACAAAAGTGATGGGGAATAAACAATATTAAAAATGATAGAGTGAAATATAACATCAAAAATACACAGTGGATCAAAACTCAAAATAATTGCTTTATGATTTAACTAAAGTTCAAAGTTGTTAGCAGTCTTTGTAAAAATTCTAACTTGATTGAGGGCAGGTTGATCATTCATATATGGTAATAAAGGAATTTATTATTGTTCTTTATATAGAGATTTTTCTGCCCTGGGACATTCCTTAGACAGCATCAGATACCCTAGCAAGGAATGAATACAACACAAAGCTGAACTTATACAAAGCCAGATGTCAGCAGATATTAATTTGAGCAAAGGAATCAATAATGTATGCTGATTTGTAGACAACAATCACTAGTGTCATTCAAGACCTAGTGTTTAGAACAGAGAAAAGATGCCACATTTGCACATACTTCGTGGTTCCATTGCTTAGATAAACTCTTAGTGTGCAGGGTCCTTAGTGAGTTTCATGCATTCCAAAGTCATTTTACCTTGTACTGAGAAATAGGCTTGCAAAATGTAAGAACTGATGTTCTTTTTTTGTGCCAATGACATACTGAGATGCAGGGATCACTGCAAGTCATCACCATATATTTTTCCTCATCTTTATTCTGTGAGAAGCAACATTTCTTTAAGGATTAGTCACCGTGGCATTTATTTCTCAAGAACACTTTCTCATTTTCAGATGAAAGTTGCTATATAGAGTGATTCAGTATTGACATGTTTTAATACAATTATTGGGTAAACATTTCAACGAGTGACCTAGAGAATACCTTTCATCTGAATAGAAACACGCATTCTGAGTCATGGAGTAATTGATAGACATGCCCAGCGTGAACTACTCTTCTAATGTAATGCTACTTTTATCCATACTTTAGAATCAAACAATCATAGTTATTGTAATCAGAGAATAAAATTTGTATATTGGAGAAGGGTGCAAAACTAGGGCTTCTTTGCTGTTTGCATGAACTCTTTAGATAAACTCAGAGTGGTAGTTTTTGTGGAATCGGATCAGAACAAATACAGAGATGAAATCCTTAGAAGCAGAATTATGGGTCTGAGATCAGTCTATGGGCTCCATCAAAGACACACCAATCTCCAGGCCAGTGTGGTTTGTTCTCTAGGTCCAAATTCACCTGTGGTTCAACAACAGTCTCAGTGTATGCATAGAGGCACATAACCCCAGGGGCATGTACTTTAAGTACATAAAAATTTCAAGTAAGAAAGAATAAATTGTGGTGGCAAGCTGCTCAAAATTACCAACAATTGAACACAGCCTTCTGTGTTTCCTCTTTTTCACGGTGTCCGCCTAATACGTTGTGTTCTGTTTGCTAGAATCTATCTGGGAAGCCCATTTACCACAGGTAGCTTGGGGGAAATTACTGCATTAAGAACCTAAGAGTACTTGGAATTCCCCTCTTTTAGATTCAAATGTTCGGATTCAGAATGACCAGGCGGTGATTATGCAAAGATGGAGAAATGTTCAAAACACAGGAGGAGAAGAAATGAGGTCTGGTGCTGGTATAATGATTTTTCAGAGACACTTCAGTTTGGGGAGTGTTGGAAAGCCATGCACTAGAAAAACATTCTGATTTACAGGAATAATATGAAATTATCCTAAATGAGGGTTTTCAGAGAGAAAGAAAATGGCAGGGTATTAATTACCGTGGCGACCCAAGTTCTCCTGCTCAGGGAATGTATTTTATTCCTTCCTTTTTTTCAGGCTTCAAATTCTCTATAAAAATGGTGATGACGGAAATGATTCATGATTGATACTGCCTTAGAGCTTGACATTCAGAGTCACCAACAGACTAAATATCTGCTCATTGTCTTTTCTCTCTATAAAACCTCTCTAAAATCATCCACGTCAACAGAGAAATGAAGTGCAAAATAGTCCACAAGGCACAGTGCTCTCCTTGAAGGAAAAGAAGTCTTTCGCCTTCTTTTTTCCCCTGAAAATTGTGTAGCATCCTTCATTCATGCCTGCATAAAAAAGAAATGGACCTCAGAGTCAGTGCCCTTCCCTGCTACATTCAGAAAGAAGGCCGGAAGCCTGCCTGATTTAGGACTTGAGGTTGAACTAGGACTGTCTTAACCATGGAGTGAAGGAACACGAAAAACAGGAACGAGAACCATAACAGCAACCTGTCTGAAGAACCCAGTGCGGGGGAGGTTGACAAAGAAATCTCAGCACAGTGAAGCCCATACTGGCCCCAAACCTTGTTCCTGAAAGCTCCCTTCCAGCGGCCGCCAATGCCGGCAATGTGATTAGCTGCCTGAGAAAGGCCTAGAATTACTCCTGCTCTGACTAGATTACCAGGTAATTAGATTGAGAGCACTCTCCCCTGACTGGGGCTGTCAGAGCAAATCTGGCTGGTTCTCTTCAGATAATTGTCAATTCCCACAATAACAAACAGAGGCTGACACAGTGAGGACCTTTGTAAAAGATGTTCAAAGAACTCAAGGGCCTCTGTTTTCTCCATAATAAAACAAATGTTCCCTGAATGGAAGGGTTTATTCATACTGTCATTATAGTTGATGAAGAAAATGTTACCAGACAAAGCCTGGCCAGACAGGCTTAACCTGTGCTGGCAACTGCAAATCACCAGGCTGGACCAGCTGATGGAAGAGGCCCGAATCACCCAGAGAATGAAGCCGCTTGGCTGAAGCATGGCTGATGCTCTGAGTCACTAGGCCATTGTCCAAAGGAAGTTAAACAGGGTGTGTTAAGCACCTTCTCTGAACAGAAGTGGAACCTCTGAGGCTCTTCTTTCTTCCCCTCTGAGACAAGGACACTCACCCTTCACACTGTAAAGAGGTCTCCCCAGTTCCTCCCGGGACCACACAGAACAGAACAAGAACAGAGAAACTAGTAGGAGGAAGGCAAGGTCCCAGGACTTGTCCTGCCATCTCCAGAGACTGCATGTTCCTGCTGAGGACACTGGGCATGGAGTGTCCCCAGATGGACACTAGTAAAGTGTCCTTGTCTCTGGCAAAGGGAGGAAAATGATTTTATGTGGTACACATGAAAGCATATGCTTTCATTTATTTATTTAGTTAAAAAAAAACCTTGAAAAATAAACATGAGATCAATTCAAAGAAGAGAAGCATACAGCCATGGAAAAACACACAAATGTATCAAAGACTTTTTCAAGAAAGTTGAAAACCCAGGTGTAAATTACAGTGGAGCTGGGAGTCAGAGCTAAGGGTGAAGCCAGCACATCCACTTGTCACGGCAAACTCTTAGGCAAGTTAGCTCACGTCACTGGCAGCTCCAGGAGTTATGCCTTTTCTGATCACAGGTGGGTAGTAAGACATTAGCAGATGAAAACAGTTATGGTTTTAAATAAGGAAAACTGAGCATCTTTATCTCTATGAAAAGTGCTCTAGAAATGTCAGTTCCCTTTAACCTCTTACACTATTGCTGGAAATGTAAACTGCTGCAGCTGCTATGGAAAACAGTAGGGAGGGTCCTCAAAGACCAGCGGTGGGACTACCACGCGCTCCTGTGATCCCACTCCCAGGCGTATACCCAGAGAAAACTCTAATTAGAGAAGGTACATGCACTCCTGTGTTCACAGCAGCACTGTTCACAACAGCCAAGACATGGAAACAATCTAAATGTCCATCAACAGGTGAATGAATAAAGAAGACATGCTATGTACACACAATGGAATATTACTCAGTCAATAAAAATGAAATAACGACATTTGAAGTGACATGGAAGTCAGCTATGCTCACTATTATCTCCCCATTGCACACCGTTTGCAGCAACATCAATGGACCTAAAGATTAATGTACTAAGTTAAGGAAGTCAGAAGGAGAAAGTCAGATACATGTAGAATCTACAAAACTGACAAAAATGAATTTATTTACAAAACAGAAACAGACTCATGGACATAAAATACAATCACACTGTTACCAAAGGGGAAGGGGGAGGGATAAATCTCAAGCTTGGGATTCACACACACACACTCCTATATGGCTTCCCCGGTGGCACCAGTGGTAAAGAACCTGCCTGCCAATGCAGGAGATGTTAGAGACGCAGGCTTGATCCCTGCATTGGAAGACTCTCTGGAGAAGGAACTACCGCAGCCCACTCTGGTATTCTTGCCTGGAGAATCCCATGGACAGAGGAGCCTGGTGGACTACAGTCCATGTGGTTGCAAAGAGTTGGACATGGCTGAAGTGACTTAGCAAATATAGGTATCTGCAGATATATATATGATACCCAACAGGACTTACAGTATAGCACAGGGAACTCTACTCAATATTCTGTAATAACCTGTATGAGAAAAGAATCTGAAGAAGAATGAATGCATGTAATGTGTATCACTGAATCACTTTGCTCTACACCTGAAACTAACACAACACTGTATACCAACCATAGTCCAGTTGAAAAATACAAAAGTTCTCTTTGGGTGGGACTTGTCAAACTTTCCCATTCTAGGTTCTCCAGGAGGGATCCCTTGGCTTCTAAAGTCTGATACGCATCCCCAAGCACCCCGCTCCCCTTAGATACGCTGACTGAGCCCTGGCATCTGTCTGCTGCTCACCTGGCAGTGTGCCTTCCTTCAGTAGGTGATCAACCTGTGTCTCCTCAGTGAGTGTGACAGTACAGGAAAATCGGCCAATTGTTTTGAATCTCAACAAGGTATAGACAAAAAAGTTAAAAGCCATGAACCTTTTGGGGCAAAACGAGAGGCTGCACTGATTGTTTAAGAGTATTTTCTATTTTATTAGAAGTAATCTTTGTCATAGACTTTCTACAAGGCATGTTAACAATAATTACAAATATTAAACACATATTAAATGTGTTTACACAAATGTTTACAAAATGTTAAACCCATATTAAAAATACACTATTTTGTGCAGTAATTTGAATTCTAGATATTGGTTCTATGGTAATAATCATCGATATGCACAAATATTTAGTTTGGAGGGGAGTCAGTACAATTTCTTAAAATATTAATGATTTGGAAGTAGCCCGTAGGCTCACCAATATGATATTTAAATTAAATATGTCTTCTTACAAGTGGAAAAGTATGTTGCAACAGAAAATAATATGCTTTGGAAGCATATTTAAAAACAGAGAAAATGATTTAGTTTATATTAAATTAACAAATTATAATACAGTATATATAAGAGGATCCATTTTTGTATGTTTTGTTTAAACAAAGAAGGAAGATTTAAAAAGTCAGCAAAATGATAGTACTTCTTGCTTTGGAGGCAAGAATTCAGATCGTATTTACTTCCTTCTTAATGTTTCTCCTCCTAAACGTTCTATTATGAGTCAGACACGACTGAGTGACTTCACTTTCACTTTTCACTTTCATGCATTGGAGGAGGAAATGGCAACCCACTCCAGTGTTCTTGCCTGGAGAATCCCAGGGATGACGGAGCCTGGTGGGCTGCCGTCTATGGGGTTGCACAGAGTTGGACACGACTGAAGCAACTTAGCAGCAGCAGCAGCAGCAGCATCCCTTCCTTTTCCTTTTAGACATACCTGTTCGAACCCAAAGACATACGCAGGGAACTAAAAATCTCTGCCCCTTTCCTGCAACCTTTCTGGTTGTGCTCTGTCTTCTGCTGGTCCTTCTTTTACATCTGGGTATTTCCTAAATGAAAAGGGATACCTGAGGCCAGCTTTAACATGACACATTTTATTTTGGGATGCAAGGCATGTGGGATGTTAGTTCCCTGACCAGAGATTGAACCCCAGGCCACAGCAGTGAAAGTGATGAATCCTAACCACTAGGAAACCTGGGAACTCCCTATAATTATCCTTTTTATTTATTCTGGTCTGCCTTCTGAATGTACTTGTATATAGTTTTATATTCTGGGTTTTTCATCATTCTGTATTTTATTGTGAATATTTCCTCATTCATCTCCTTACAGATTCTTTGGGAGCAGAATCTAATGGCCAAATAATATTCTACTTTACAAATGCAATAGTGTGATGCCTCAAAAGTTTGCAGAAATGTAAGACTCACAAGGGGTATTTGTAAAATCTACAATTTCCAGAAACTTCCCTTGGGGTATTTTTATTTGGTCGCCTACAATAGAATCTAGGAGTTTGAACTTAATAAATGCCTCCAAGTTATTTTTTCTGTGTGTGACCATTTCCTTTCTTTTATACACGAAGTTCATTTCTAAATTTTTGCAAAAGTAGATAAATAATAATGAATTTTATAGCCTTTCAGGCAGAGATTAAGTGAAACTGCTTTGGAATTCAGCTGAGGTAAACCCTCTAAACATGCCCCAAATCTCACTTTGTCCAAATTGGACTATTCTTTACAACGGCACGTTTACATCTTTACTTTATAAATCAACTGGAGTAAATAAATTGAAAGGTAATCTGTAAGACTTCAAAATAAAAGAATAAAATTTTAACTCTTGAGGCAGAGGTTTTTCTGACCAATATTTTAGCAGCAGAAATCTGAAAGTGTTTTCCAATTTTTGAAATTAAAAGAGTGTGGTCTTATTTTATATTGAGATAGATTAAGAAAATTTCCAAGTTTGAAGAAACAAGCAGGGTTAATTTGTAAGAAGAAATACAAACAACCAAATAGTCTAGACTTATTCAGCTTAAAAATGACCTAATTTAAACATGTCTTTAAAAATGGCACATTTTTTGACTTTTCTTTTCTACCACAAGTCAAGAAAGGCCAAGAAATTTTAGAGTAGGAGAAATTATGGGATGTGTTGGCCTGTCTCTTCCTTGCAGATTTTTGCAGATTCCAAATGCTTCACAAATCATTCACTTGGAAGCTGACAGAATATCTAAGAACAGATGCTATATTTTAGTAGCTCCAGGATGAAAAACAAGCTGGGAATCACAGCCCAATAGTGACTGGGAGACACACATCAACAATCTCTGGGATGTGTTGTGTCGCAGAGGATGATTACAGATAAACTATCAAGTAATTTTGCAGCTGTGTATGAAAACCTTATAAGCCACACGATCCAGAGAGATTACATGAAATTCTCAGGATAATATCAGAGTATCAAAAATTGTGAGTTACAGGCATAGTGGCTTAGTGATTTTAAATAGATATCCATCACCTACTCTAAGATAGGCTCATAATCTATTGTTAACTTGGATTGGATTTTAATACATGGTTTTACTGAAGGAGAATCACATGCCTCAAGATTCTGTCCCAGCAAGTTTTCCAAGTACTTACAACATGCTGTGAAACTTATCAGCATACTGCTTGTAGTCACATTAAAACTGTGTTTAGGCTCTGGAATCTTTTCGTCTGGTAGGAGTGGAGGGTAGCTACTCTATCTTCTCTACTTTCCAAGAACACAATCCCAACCTGCTTACCTACAAATACACATATTTCCCACAGGTCCTAATAAGGAAGGTATCGTTCTGATACTAAGGAAAGTATCCTTCTGAAACCACAACTCCTCTGAATGGTATGAATGTTTCAAACAGTTTGTTTTTCCCTAGTGGCAAAGCCCAAGGAAGAGGGCATTTGTATACCACCAGTGGTTTCTAAGGGTCTTTAAATACTTGCAGAGTTTGGCACTGCTAGGAAAGTTTCTTTACTGCTCTTAAAGGTATTATTTCTACTTTTTGAAGAGATAAATGGTCTCCTCCAGTGCCCATTGTGTTAAGGATACTAAACGCCTTATAAATGTATTCTAGTAATAAATATTGCATAATGAGGACACAAACTTTAAGAGATAATATTAAACTTAGTGTTTTCAGTCTAAGATCCATCATACCCATTCATACAAGAGAAGCCTTCTCCAGCTTGCTTTGATGATCAGAACAATCAGCAATACTTGTTATAAGAATACCACCCAGCCTTAAAGAACAGAATTTCCAAGGGAAGAATCCTAAAGAAAAAATTTTAACCACACATGTGTCTTTTATAATCAGGCAAATTTAAAATCATCGAGTTACAGAAAAAATTGATAGCCTGAAAGGTTGTGCTTGAAAAAGACATTAATGAAAAAGAATCCTTTAATTTCTTCCAACCAACGTTAAAGAAATTGACTTCACTGCTGTGTCTTTTGGGGATGGTGGTGGGTAGATGGTGCCAACCCAGGTTTCAGGAGGGTTTTTACAGTTCTTCCTCCAGAAACCTAAATTCACCACAAATTTAGCAAACATGGAGCTCCTGCATGCTGCCTTCATCTGCCAGACACCGACAGGAACCTGCAGTCCCCAGGGATGTCGATCTGGCATCTCTTTAGGTCAACAAATTAAACAGGAATAAACCCACAAATGAACAATAAGAGAGAGAAAAAATGTGCTACTTCCTGCTGAAGCAAACTTTGATTTGTAAATGAGAGGCAGGGATGTGCCAAGGGGAGAAAGCTTCCCCATTCTTGCTGGAACCGTCTTGCTGCTTTAAGTTGGGACTGAAATTAGTTATATATCACACATGCAAAAATATGTTGCTGATGTTTCCTTGAAATGACTTGCTTTTTACTTTACATAACTTGGATGACAGTTTCTTGCTATTTCTGCATGGATGAATCTTTTACACTTGGTTCAGTCAGTAACTTTACTCGCTAAAGAAAGAAAAGCTAATTAAAATGGGAATCCATATACTAATTCATAAAATCACCTGCCAGGGCAGAAAGACTGGAGTAAGAGACTATGTTTATTTACATGGTGAGGGCTTGCTGTGCCAACATGCCAGCGGTGACAATCATATTTTAAGTGTTCCCAGCACAAATTCTCACACAAAAAAGCTCTGCTTCTAATATTCCACTTGACAACCAGAAGAAACCCATTAAATGCTTTACATTTTATTTCCAAGGTGAAAACTTGTTAGGCATTCTATAACTCAAAAGCCAAAACAAAACCAGACCAAAAACAATAAAATTCTAAACTTGGTCCTATCCCTCACAACCCGCTCCCCCTTCACACACACATTAGTGGTTCTAGTGACAGAGCATTCATTTATGAGTCTTAGTGAATTTGATTTCCTTTAGGAAAATTTTTATTTGCACTTTACAACTATCATTAACTTCAAAGGATACTGACAGTTTTCAAGTTATTAAGTTAAAAGGCAGCCAACTTTCCATTGGAGTCACTGCAAATTAATTCTGTCTTACAAGGCCAGATTGGGTCATTTCCTGAGCTGATGGTAATAAATAGCTCTTATTCTAATATAAAAACAAGTGAGTGTAGTAATGTATTTCTGATTAAAATGTTCAGAAATAGGCAGGACCTAGACCTGTTATAAACCACAGGAAATTTTACACCAGCTGCGTTAGAAATTGCTAGTTATCTACACAATATACATTCTCCATTTCTTTTTATTTTTCTCTTCCTTTCTACTTAACTGAAAACAAAACAAAACAGACGAACAAAAACACAGATTTTCTTCATGACAGCAACATACCTTTCTAAACATTTCCATTTCCAGCATCCTTTACTGCTAGTGTGACAGTATTTAGCCAATGAAGAGTAAGCCAAAAGGTTATGAAATTTTTCCAAGAGTTGTTCTTTCTAGCTTTGGGAATGACTTTGCTTTTTTTTTTTGCCAAGCCTGACCCAGCTGAGATATATAATTAATTAGGATTATACTGAAAAGTTACTACACTGTAAAAGCTAATAGAATCTGACCTTTAAGAGGACAGGAACCATACATTTCTTGTTCAATAAGCACTCCCAACACCTAGAATATGGCAGACACAGACCAAATGCTTCGAAACATCTGTTGAGTGAATGAGATGACTGACTAACTCGTATGACAGTGGTGATGTGAGAAATGGGGAAAGTAGTAAAGATGAGGGTCAGGGTCATAAAGCAAGTCCTCACATCATCCCTGATATCCCTGTAAGGAGGCTTGCTTGTACCCTGAGTGAGAGGGGGATTCCTTGATTGGTTTCTTGCAGTTGGGGGACATGATCTGACCCAAGAGTTTTAAGGAACTTTGTCTCCTGCGCTGAGAAGAAAGAGATGATTAGAAGTGAATTGTGGGGAAGGGTGCAATGATAAATCAAGGATATCTCCAAAGTTTTGGATCTAAAAGAAGAGAAAATTTGAGCTGCCATCACTGAAATGAGAAAGACTGAAGAATGAGCAGGTTTGTAGTGGGGAGACCAGGGATTCAGGCCTGACATTTCAAATTTGAAATGTCTAATGACATTCAAGGGCAGAGTTGAAGTATGCAGGGTACCCAAAAGACTGGCATTTGAGGCAAAGGTTCCACATAGAAATATAATTATTGGGCATCAGTGGCACATAGATATTGAAAGCCGTAAAGCCGGATCATAACACTACAGTGGTGACTATAGGAACCTCTAAGATTCTCAGATGCTGGAACCAAGCAACCAATAGATAATTAGTAAAACTTGTCTGGCGGTGGTTTACAAGATTATCTGAATGATATAAAAGCTGGAAGTAGAAGTTCTGGTTTGAATACTGCTGCAGTGATCCAGGCTTATATAGAAGGCTACCGGAACTGGTGTCCCACAGCAGGGTGAGCTCGCTGTGAAAATGTTAGTGATGTCCTGAATACGGAACATGGAGAAGGAAATGATGAAGTCTTGTAATGACTCTCATCTGAACAGATTGTATTAGAAAAGGCTATTATTTTGGTTAGGAGTCCCCTAGAAACAGAATCTGAGACAAAAATGTGAGTACCCATATATGAATTGGGAGGTGATGCCAAGAAATACCTAGTGGAGGTAGGGGATGTAAACCAGGCAAGGAAAAGAAGCCAATAAAAAGTACATGATCAAGAGACTTCCCTGGTGGCCCAGAGGCTAAGAATCCATTTCCCAAAGTAGGGGAGACAGGTTTGATCACAGGTGAGGGAATTAAAATCCAACATGCCATGCAGCAGCTAAGCCCAGGTAGAGAGGGCTGTGTACGCAATGAAGACCCAGTGCAGCCCCACACAAAAGGTACATTATCAAGTGACTGACCACTGTGACTGCTATGGGAAAGTGAGGAGCTCCGTGACATGTATAGAACCCACATCTGAAAATCGTCCCAAAGTAGGGGTGAGTCGTTACTTATCTGTTGGTCACTGATCTTGGAGGAAAAGTCTACAGGTAGAGAGGAGTACAACAAACCGTGGAAAATTCTTAAAGAGATGAGAACACCAGATTATCTTCCTTGTCTCCTGAACGACCTGTATTCGGCCCAAGAGGCAACAGTCAGAACCAGACATGGAACAACAGACTGGTTCAAAATTGGGAAGAGAGTACAAGGCTGTATACTGTCATCTGTTTAACTTATATGCAGAGCACATCATGTGAAAGGCTGGGCTGAATGACTCACAAGCTGGAATCAAGATTGCTGGGAGAAATACCAACAACCTCAGACATGCAGATGACACCGCTCTAATGGCAGAAAGTGAATAGGAACGAAAGAGTTTCTTGATGTGGGTCCAAGAAGGGGGTGAAAAAGTTGGCTTCAAACTCAACATTCAAAAAATTAAGATGATGGTATCTGTCCTATCACTTCGTGGCAAATAGATGGGGTAAAAGTGGAAACAGTGACAGATTTTGTTTTCTTGGGCTCCAAAATCATGGTGAATGCTGACTGCAGCCATGAAATTAAAAGATACTTGCTCCTCAGAAGAAAAGCTATGGCAAACCTAGACAGCATATTAAAAAGCAGAGACATTACATTGCCGACAAAGGTCCATAGAGTCAAGGCTATGGTTTTTCTAGTAGTCATGTGTGGATGAAGGAGCTGGACCATAAAGAAGGCCAAGCACCAGAGAACTGATGTTTTCAATCTGTGGTGCTGGAGAAGACTCATGAGAGAGTCCCTCGGACAGCAAGGAGATCAAAACAGTCAACCTTAAAGGAAATCAACCCTGAATATTCATTGGAAGGACTGATGCTGAAGCTCCAATACTTTGGCTACTTGATGCAAAGAGCTGCCTCATTAGGAAAGACCCTGATACTAGGAAAGAATGAGGGCAGGAGGAGAAGAGGGCAACAAAGGATGAGAAGGTTTGATGGCATCACTGACTCAAAGGACATTAGATTGAGGAAACTCCGGGAGATAGTGAAGGACAGGAAAGCCTGGTGTGCTGCAGTCCATGGGGTAGAAAATAGTCAGACCCGACTTAGCGACTGAACAAAAACAGTGATAACAGAGGTGTACATACAAAGAAGATAGGTCTAGCTAGAGTACTAGCAGTGCCTGCTAGGTTGCTAAATAGAAGCAGGAGAAGGGAAATTTGGTTGGTAAAGTTAGCTCATGATCTCTCTTTTAGATGATAAAAGTGTCTGCGTTGACACAGCCAATTACACATAATATGCTTCTGCATATTGAAGAATTCATTAATAGGTCAAAATGCTATGGATCCAAATGCCAACTAGTAATAAGTCACCTCAAAAAGGGCAGCATCGAAGAAAGAATACATCTCTTTCCTTCTTTTGTACCCCAACAATGGCTGGGACAGTACTAAACGCCGTTAGCAGCAACAGTAGTGTCCTTGGCCAGTCCTGTCCGACTCTTTGCGACCCCATGGACTGTAACCTGCCAGGCTCCTCTGTCCATGGGATTCTCCAGGCAAGAATACTAGAGTGGGTTGCCATTCTCTTCTCCAGGGGATCTTCCCAACCCAGGGATTAAACCCAGGTCTCCTGCATTGCAGGCAGATTCTTTACCATCTGAGCCACCAGGGGAGCAGTGATTAATAAATACCTATGAGACCATTTAATTTTTATTATTCTGGCAATATAAACATCTTCCTTTGTCAGAAGCAATAATTAATACTATAGGTACTGAAATAGATACGACAGCAACTGAACAACAAGATACTAAAACATTGCCATGAAATGTCCTTACGAGATAGTTGTGTCCATTTTGCCAATGCTGTTGTAGGAAAATGAAATGAGATTAATGAATGAAATGATTAATAATTGAAATGCTGTCTTAGGCTACTGAGAGGTATTAATATTCAGCAGGTAAAATGTGGATTGAGAATCAAAAACTATTGTGTTCAAGCTTAAACAAGCCAGGAAATCAGCCAAAAGTACAAGGTGTATTTTTCATCTGATTATAGCAACATAGTGGGGACCTGGCATATTCATCTGTGGGTTCATCTTCCTCCTTCTTCTCCAGGGAACTCAAAAAGAGAAAGAATTCTTCCTTGTCTTGCACTCTGAGTAGGAGGTGTATGGTTCAATGTAATTTTCAAGTAAGAATCAAGTTTTTGCCATTGACCAATTCAGCAACTGTTCAAGAAAAAAACAACTTGGAAACCAAATGTGTGTGTGTGTGTGTGTGTATTTCCTTTGGTGGTTTACAAGACTTAGCTAAAATAGCAAAATGCTATCCAGATGCAAAAAACAACTTGGAAACCAAATATGTGTGTGTGTGTGTGTGTGTGTGTGTATCTCCTTTGGTGGTTTACAAGACTGAGCTAAAATAGCAAAATGCTATCCAGATGCCCAACATGGTAGTAAATTTGTATTAGCACTGATTTTGTTTCTGGATTTCAAAATACAAGATACTGGAAAGGAAATAGCAATATTATATTATGTAAAATAATTTGGTATGCCACATTCCTACCATCCAAACTCTACCCTCTGCCTACTCTGTTTATTTTCCTCCTATTGTCCACCTGCATTATTCCCATGGTACACATAACACCCTTGAAAAGGTTTTCTGTAGGTTGAGCTGTAAGGTATAACTCTGACTACAAGTTTCATGGAGAAAAATGACTTTTATTTCTTCATTCTTAAATGTTCAAATTTTTAGACAGCCACAGGGAAATTTCACTTTTTGGTGATTTGATACGTGGAGGCAAATGCAGCTATTTTTTCAATGTCTGTGACCTCTTCCCTCTCAATTCATGCGTTGAAATGCTAATGTCCTATATGACATTATTGGGGGGGAATGTGTGTGGGCTGGGTGGCGTTTTGGAAAGCGCTTTGGTCATAAAGAGGGTGATTTTATGAGGGAGACTGACCTCCTGAATAGGATTACTGTCCTTATGAAAGAGATCCCTGGGGGCTCTCTAGCCCCCTCTACACAGGCTGTGAACCAGCCTAGAGCTCCCATCAGAATGAGAACATGCTGGGGCCTTGATCTTGGAAGTCCTAGCCTCCAGAACAGTGAGACATTAATTTCTATTTTTTATCAGCTACCAACTCTGTGGTTTCTGTTATAGCAGCCCAAGTGGACTGAACAAGAGCTATGGATAAGTGGATACTATGAATGTAAAGAAAAAGCAGAAGCAGAGATCATGCTTTAGCAAAATGAGTAGAGTGAAAACCTATAATGTCCTCAATTATTTCCCTGCAATGTCAATTATAATTTCTAGAGATATAGGATTTGCATGGAGATGCTTATAAAATTGCTTTTAGCACACAGTAAATCTCATTGGAATAAAAATTAAAACAGCTGTGCCAGTTATTCATAAGAAAATATTATCATCATTAGAAACTACATAAAGTGAAAGTGTTAGTCGCTCAGTCGTGTCCGACTCTTTGCAGCACCATAGCCTGGAGCCCGCCAGGCTCCTCTGTTCATAGGTT
Organism: Antilocapra americana; assembly: GCA_007570785.1. Taxonomy (NCBI): domain Eukaryota; kingdom Metazoa; phylum Chordata; class Mammalia; order Artiodactyla; family Antilocapridae; genus Antilocapra; species Antilocapra americana. The sequence goes on along the minus strand of ML660201.1, from coordinate 2,556,394 downwards.
TATCCAGGCAAGAATACTGCAGTGAGTTGCCATACCCTTCTCCAGGGGATCTTCCCAACCCAGGAACCAAGGCTGGGTCTCTTGCACTGCAGGCAGATTACCATCTGAGCCACCAGGAAAGCCTCAGAAACTACATAAGGTGTTGAGAAATCAGCAGAAGAGGAAAATCCACAGGTTTGCTCTCATATTGTCCAACGAAAACCTCCCAAATTCAATGTTGGGAAGAATGCACATAAAGATACATTCCTTGCTTATTAAGTTTTGTTGTTGCTGTTTAGTTGCGAAGTCATATCCAACTCGGCCCCCATGGACTATAGCCCACCTGGTTTCCCTGTCCATGAGGCTTCCCAGGCAGGAATACTAGATTGTGTTGCAATTTCCTCTCCCAGGGAATTTTTCCAATCCAGGAATTGAACCTGTGTCTCCTACATTGGCAGGCGAGTCCTTTCACAGCCACTGGGAAAGTTCTTAGTAAGGTTTGTACATCCATTAATCTCATTTTAGAGAAATTATCATCCAGTGTCTTTAAAATGAGCAAAGACCCACTTAGTCATGCCTCCTGGCTTTTGGAATGGAACATCCTATTTACAACACTGAGCATTTTCAAAGCCATGACAGAATCCTTTTAATAATTATCATCAAAAATCCTAGCCACACTCCACAAAGGAAGAATTCTCAAACCCCAAGGTACTCATGTGCCCAAGGGCCTAGCAACTCTCAGTCTTGAAATGAAAGAGAATTCAAAGACTTGTATTATGTCAATTAGAAAAGAAAACTTGTCATCACCAACCAACAAGTTTTAAATAACTATAACCATATTCATTTGCAAACATTAAGACCTTTTTCTGTTTTTCTTAGTCTCTTCTCCCACCAAGATTGTTAAGGAAGTTTATTAGCAAGAAAACAAGAAACAGTGCAGAACAAAGGTAATTTCATTAAAAATCAAAATTTTCATTTCTCGTATTGAGTGAATTCTCATACTATTAATTGATCAACAGTCTCGGGAGACTTGCTAACTCCTTGGAGCTCAGGGCCTTCATTCATGCAAAACTTGGCTGATGTGGAATTTCACTCTACTGGAATCATCCTGGGGAAAACCTTATCAGGGCACATGTCCAGGGTCTGAACTGAAGCAGCTCCACAGAAACAGGACACCAAGTGTAGAGCAGCAGGAAAGCACCTCATCTAACGGCTAGTCTTTTGCTAGGAGGCGCTGTGCACAGACTTTCCTTCCTGCTCCCTTGCTCTTCTGGGTGCTGTGCACATGCCTGCATCTGTATCTGCTGCTCTTCTCTGGGGCTGACAAGCTTTTCTGGTGTGCGTGGGGAGGGGGATACTAGTGGGAATGTTGTTGATGGAGACAGAGCCTCAGAGGATGGTCGCTTCTTGCTTTTCATTTATCCAGTATAAAGAAGCTTTGAAAAGTTAACCTGGCCTCTTCTCTGCTGTTTAATTTGCAAAGATCGTTAGGAATTGGAAGGTGCTCAGCAAACAGAACAAAATAGGTTTTCAGATAGACAAATAGTGATTTACAGGGACTAGAAGAAACATGCTCAGACAGGGCTATTCACTGCTAAAAATCTCATTATGAATGACTTGATAAGCCACGTGTGACACAGGATATGTGTGATTATTCTGGCTATGATCAATTTTTGTTCTAGTGGGATGCTGGTATTTGACCTATGGAGGATCACCATGCCTTACTGAGAGAAAGTAATAATCTAAAACTTCTACTTCTATTTATACAAATATTATAAGTGAATTTGAACCCTTATTGCCTCCGTAATCGAGCAATCAGATCACTCAGTGTTGATACTGCTATTTACAATAGTATTTATAATGCTTTATCTGATACAGACCATAATTATAACAGGGAGAAGCAATTAGAGATGAAGTGGTGGTCCCAAAGTTATATGTGTTTGCAATCAGAAATGTACACAAATAGTTTGGCATGGTGACTATGCCTGTCTTAATCACTGCAATGAAAAGCCGTTATCAAGTAGAGCCTTAAGGAATGTTCTCATTTTTTTTTTGAATGTTCTCATTTTTATGTGATCATATATTATTTTAAAATAATTTCTTCTTATTTATTTTATTTACAGGAATAGGTATAATGTAATTCATATATAGAAAAGATTATGATTTCCTGGATCACTTCTTCTCTGAGTCAATATCAACTTAACTCCTTTAAAAAATATTCAAGTTCCTGAGCACTGGAGAATAATACGTCCTCAGGTAAGAATAAAATTTAATGTTTTTCTGTTGCTCAATGAGAGGGACTAGACAGCTCAGGAAGAAGGACAGAATGATGGTTTCAGAACCAATTTTAAAACAGTGAAACTTCCTCTCACTTTTCTGCCAAGAACCATGTTTCCATATTGGTCAGAAGTGAATCCTAACATATTTTATCAATTTAACACGAATTAAAAAGAATACGGGAAAATGGCTTTGAAACATGTTAATTTTCATATGTGAAATCAATCGCCAGCCCAGGTTTGATGCTCGGGGCTGGTGCACCAGGGTGACCCGGCGGCGGCGGGGGAATCGGGAGGGAGGAGGGAGGGGGGTTCTGGAGGGGGCCATATGTATACCCATGGAGGATTCATGTCAATGTATGGCAAAACCAACACAATAAAGTAAAGAAAATTTTAAAAAAAAGAATATTGTCTTCTGGAATTTTAAAAAATTATTCAAGCATAAGAATCACCAAGAGTGATAATTGTAAATTATATTTTATTACACTATTTTTTTTGTAATTATAAATGATAGTTTTCCAATCCTTGCTCTTGAGAATTCAGATTCAGTGGGCCTGGGGTGGAGCTCAAAAATCATTTCCAATCATACTTCCAGGTGATGTACATATATGATTAACTCAGCTGCTTTGCCCTATTGGTGATATTCAGAAAGAATTCAAGAATATTCTCTGAATAGCTAATTTCTTCTCTCTTCCCTTTCCCATCCTGCTCTTCCTTATTCTCCTGTTATGCAATAAGAATTACTGAATGCCTGCCACATGGCAGTCCTGTACTAGGTATTGTGTGAGGCTGATAGTGCATTTGTACCCAACCTTTGCTTCTAGATTGCTCATTGCCATTCTAGGGATGATAAAAACTGACAGCATAATAAAATGCATATGAATCAATAATGTATTTCTCCAAATTCTCCCAACTTGAACTGTAGCTATTAGTTATAACATGAGGACATTCACCAGCTTGTCTATTCCAGAAGACAGAAGACAAAATGAAGATGGTATTCAATGTAAGTCCCACTTTACACTGTGTGAAGGAAACTAGAATCTGTATCTTGCTCTATAAAAAATGAGATACTTTTTCTAGATTCTTCAAGAGTTGGCAAGATGAAGAAGCAATAGAAATCAGGAAGAAAAATAAAGCACCAAGGTTAGGCAGCTGCTCCCAAGCTTTAGTTACCTTCGAGGAGAAGCCATATACTGCTTTTAGTTTCTGCCTTCCTATCCTTTTGTTTCATAAAATAAGAAACATGATTTCCTGCAAACTACTATGAATTTAGCACAGAACTGTCATACCAGGAATAAGAATGTTCCTCCTTTGATTTGAACTTTCAAGCCTATTTCTGGAGGTACAAGTTTTATTAGCATTGCACTAGGAGATACACATTAGTGTCATATAGAAATAGCTTTAGCAGGTCAACTGATTTTAAGCCATGTCTCTGGTTTATCCATGTCTCTGTTTAAAAGCTGGACTGAAAATGCGTATAGGAGAAAGAATATAATCAAGTATTTGATTATATTGCTGATTATATTGTCTATTGCTGATACAACATGTGACCTCAACCAAAATTTAAATTCTTGATAGGAGGAATTTTAAAAATTGACAGACAGTACAACCATAGATGGGCTCTCTGTTAGACAAAATATTTTACAAACCAGGCTATCTGAATATACACTTCATTTTCTAAAAGTAATCAGTTCATTATTAAGACATAACAACTTTACCAATTTTAATAATCTCCATCATAAATATCAAATATAAAAGGTTTAAGTGAAGTGAAAATACCAGTTCAAACTGAGCTCTTTTTTCACAGAAAGAATATATTTTTTATAAGTACTTAGGGCAAGGAGGTCTGTTTATATTTATTATTCCCAATAATTCTTTCAGACAAGTTTTACAGATGAGGAGACAGACTTGGAGGAGTTAAATAATTTGCCCTCATTAAAATAGCCAGTAGACAGAGGAATATGAACCCTGCTCTGCTGGGCTATAAAATCTACATACTTTGCACTCTGAATTCTGTCAAGTCTTTAGAAAAAGGCATTTCTCATCATTAAGGTGTGAATTACTTATTTCATCAACTCTAAAGTGCAAATTTTTATTTCATATTTTAATGACTCTGAAATTAGGATCCTTCTTAAAGTAGCTGTCAGCCATATATTATCAGCATGCAACCATCTTTGCCCGTGTGTGAACTTCAAAAGGCCCAGGAATGGTGACTTAGAGGAAAACCTCAGACATCAGTGGAGCATCCTTCTAAACAATGCTATGCCACCAATGCTCCTGATTGCATATGAGAGCATGCTCTTGGGGGAAAGACATGGGGGTATGACAACTCTTAGCCATAAAATTAATCGGAATTAGATTCGAATTGTGAAAAAGTGTTTAGAATAACTTTAATCATATTTTCTTTTTTATGCGTACACAAGAATAATTTTTTAAACTCTTTGCTTAAATAAGTCTAAAGAGTTATATGAAAATGGTCTATAAGATTGTGTTGTCAGCTGAAACGATAATGTGTTTTCTTGTGGTATATGAAATAATGATCTCTATTAAAGCAGATGAAATATATGAATTGGACCCTTTAAATTCTTAAATCCAGAGGATTTAGGGGAAGGTGCTAGTGCATTTGTTTAAGTTCTTGGTACCCTCTGATGGTTGGGATGTGAACGTATCAGCTCCCTAGAGAGACCACAGGCCCCTCCCTAATTCATCTCCACTGAGGTCATATCTGAAAGGCAAGGAGACACCAGCCTGAGTCCTGTGTAAGGAAAGCCTCAATCCCTCCCTTTCTCTGGGGAGAAATGTTCCAGTTGCATTGACATCAACTGTGGACCACAGCCCATTTTTACAAATTGTTGTTTTGCTAAAAAATATGGACTCATGGAACAGCTGAGGTACCCTGTGCATTTCATTTGGCTGGTGAGCATTAATGAAGCAACTACAATTGAGCTATGCTGGGAGTTCCCTCACAAAATGTGTTATTCCTTGAACATCCCTCTGAATCAAGGGCTACTTCCAGGTTCTATTCTGTTTTACCCAGGGATGGAAAGTGTCTGCTATCAGAGGATGGAGGCTCATGTAACAAGAATGAGTCAGGTTTTTGCAGAAGTTGGGTTTCTCTCTGGGAATATATGGAAAGCTCTGCACACTAGTTCCTCAGGAATGGAGTTACCCCTGCATCTCTGCCACAGCGTGGGTCTGGCAAGGCATGCAATGGATGCTAGACAATGCCAGGACCAGCATCCCACTTTCCAGATGAAAAAAAAAAAAAAGACTCAGACTAATTGACTCCTCCAGGACTGTCTAAGAATTGGCATAGCCAGATAATCTGCCTGTCATCTGCCCTTCCACTCCCTCCCTCTTTTCCTTTGCTTCCCCCCATTCCAGATTCCTTCAACAAATACGTGTTGAGTACCTAAACCAATGGTGAGAAACAAACAATTCCTGGCCAAAGTAAACTTACAGTCCATACAGGGATATGCATAAGTAAACAGATAAATATGGCTCAAGGACAACAATTATCTGGGGTGGACATACATGAGCACAACAGGAGAGATAATAATGGGTGCTCAGGAATGCTTCCTGGAGGAAGCAGCATCCCATTCAACCTTTGATAATGAGAGAGGTAAATATTCTTATTACCATTTGTTTCAGATAAACAGGCAGAGATTCAAACAAAAGAAGTGGCAGAACCAGGGTGGCGACCCAGGCTTTTTTATTCTCTAGAATAGCAATGGGACAGCCAACCCTTTTCTGTGTGTTAGAGACTGTTCTGGTCACTTTGAATGTATTAACATGAAATCCTATTAGTGTTCCCATTTTACACATAAACATATTGAGAGATAGATAAGGAGCATGCCCCCTGGTTCAGTCAGCAGTGAAGCTGGTGAAGCCAGATGCCCTGGCTCCGGGGTTTGTGCCCCTCATCTCAGCATCATACCCTTGCTCTAGTCACTGTGCTCCTCTTGATGTTTATTAAAAATTGGCATTGACATCCAGGGCTACTGATAGTACAGGCGGTTTGTATCATTATCACTTCTCATAATGATATTACTATTACAATGTCTGTATATTCACATCTTACAGCTCAGGGATTGCCAGACAAGAACGGTCAAAACACCATTCACAACTAACGGTAAATCTGCTTGACCACTACTTTAGGTAAATAGTTATTGTCTAATGGTTTCGATGTAGGTCATCTGCAAGACTCAACACTTCAAACTGTAAGTCCCATGGACTAATACATGCTTCCCCTGTTATCTCAAGGCAGAGCATTCTCATGAAACCTTTCATAAGCCCAAATGGCATAAAGCAAAGAAACAATTACCTCAGGAAGACCTTGCTCTTGATGTACATTATAAGTTGAGAGAACTCAAAGATGCTCAGAGATACAGTTCAAAGCTCTGGCAATTTGATACTGAGATTCTGAAGACAGGACTGAGGTAGGAGCTTAGTGGGGCCATTCTCACTGCTGGGGGTGGGTGTGGGGTGATGCCTTGGTAAAAACTCCCTGCATACAAACACTGAGGGGTATTTTCACTTTTTGTTCTTTTTTAGAAAAGCAAACAATCCTCTCTGGATTTCTTTTGGTTAGTCAAAATAAGTATTGACATAGGTCTTTCATATAAGTGAAATGGCATAAAGAGAATTTTCAAAAATGGGGAGGAGGGCCTATATTGATGTCTAGGCTTAAGAGAGCTTGATCACGTTTTGTCAAAATCTAAAGGCTTTTACGTTCAAGCAGAAGTTTCTGACTTTTATGGAGTCTTCTGTGATTTTTACCTTCACATTCTTTCTTCTTGGAACTACAAACAACTTTTCGACACGGGAGTGAGCTAAGTAATAGGCTTTTCATTTTTCCAATGACCCTGAAACTCAGAGTTTCCAGTGACTTGTCTAAGACCAAACAGCTGGCTGATGGCAGGGCTGCTCAGCCTGGATTACTCTGCACACACCAAGATATTCCATCTAGTTTCCAGATCAGGGAAGTGGCCTAAGTTATCCTTTCCTCTTTACAACCAAATCTTCATGCAGTTAAGCACAGACATATGCAGGCATTCAACACACACACACACACACTATTATATTTTTAAGGGCTTTCTGTTCACCACTGAAATCTGTAATTCAGTCACTATTTGGAAACAATTCTTTTCCTAATGACTTGGGTGGGGGACAGGTATATATCTTCATGTAACTCAGCAAATGAGCTGCTTTGGTGATCTTCCTAACACCTGGGAGCACATTTGCAGCTCTGGAAAAGTGTGCACTTTGTAGATTAAGCAGAGATCATTGGCCATAGATCACAGAAAGTTGTCAAAGCTGATGAAGGGTGGGGTATATGGAGGCGTCACCAAGAAAACTGGTCTTGCATCAAATCGTCTTCCCCAAGGATCAAAGGGTTTGCTTACACTTGTTTTAAGTTGGTTCCACGGGGCCTGTTACAGAAATATCACAAAAATGTTGGGGAAAATAAAAAGCTTGTATTTTAGCAGTACCACAGTCTGTGTTCAGTGCTGAAAAATTTACATAATTTGTAATCCTGATGGAAGCAGAAAATACATCCTTTCTGTCAGAAGATATCATCATACACTGAGCCTTTTGAGGGAATCAAAATAATATGTTCATATGCATGCTCCTTTTGTTTTTCAAATGAACTTATCTACAAAACAAATAGTCACAGATGTAGAAAACAAATTTATGGTTCAGTTCAGTTCAGTCGCTCAGTCGTGTCCAATTCTTTGCTACCTGTGGGTAAAATGGGGATAAGCTGGGAGTTGGGGTTGACATAGACACACCTCCGTATACAAAAGAGGTAAACAACAAGATCTAACTGTACAGCACAGGGAGCTATATTCAATTATTCTGTGATAATCTATAAGCGAAAAGAATCTGGAAAAGAATGGGCGTTTGTATGTACATAACTGCTTCACTTTGCTATACAACAGAAAGTTACATAACATTGTAAATCACCTATGCTCTAATAACATTTTTTAACAATTCCTAAGTTTCTAAATGAAAATAAGAGATAGAAAACCATCAGAAACAAAAATGGACGGTGGCCCATTGGGGTTCTCTGCCTCTTATATTATCCCTTTTTCTCACCTCACTACTCTTTGCAGTAGTCAGAGAAAGATTTTAAAACAATATTAAAGCACAGTTAGAGGAAGAGAAAAGAAATCTAGCCAGTCAAGGCTCTATTTTCAGGGTATTCAAAAGTAACTACCCTCAGGACAATTCCTTTACCAGACATGTTATACAGAAACATCCATCTGCTCCAGGGGTAGCATCCTTCATCCTCGTTGCTCAGCCCACTCTCCCCCACCCAGCTGTCCATCACACCACAGCATCTGCCATCAAGCAGCCATTCCATTTTCCAAAAAGGTGATGAAGGGCGTTTGGGTTATTTTTTCTTTAGTGGGTTTTCATTGTTTTCTCCAGCATATGTTTTCTCCACTCGTTTGCTTTGAATATAGCCTTTCAAAAAATGATACTTTTTTAGTAATGGAGAAGGTCATTGTGGAAGGAGGGAAAAAGAGAACTGACGTCTATAATGTTCATTCATTCTCTAGTATTCAGCGTCTACTTAAGGGTAATGATTTTATTATATTAGGACAAGGTTAAAATTAAATATATTAAAATAGGATATTAATAATAAACAACTCCCTAAAATAGCAGATTACCCTATTCATCCCCAAGCAACTTTATAGACTAGAGTCTACGTTTTTGCATTTTGGATATGCTGCATGGCATGTAGGATCTAGTTCCCTGACCAGGGATTGAACCTGTGGCCTCTGCATTGGGAGTGCAGAGGCTTAACCACTGGACCACCAGGGAAGTCCCAGGGCTACTTTTTAACCCCACGTTACACAGGAAGACACTGAAATACAGGGGAAGGAAGTAATTTGCCTAAATTTCTATAGTAAATGTGAAGTTTCTACAGCTGGAATGTAAAAGTATGTATTCTGTCTCCATAATCTATGCTTTATATCACTACACATGGATTCCCTATGGTCAGCTATATTTTGATAGTACTTATTACTTATTTAAGATTTAGGGTCTGTCCTAGACACTTGGTAATTTTTTCACCTTGGATATTTCTGCGATGTGGGACAGTGAGGTTAACAGGTCAATTTCATGGTACACTTCATCTGACAGAAAACTATTCTGCTGCATTTCTGAGTCCAATATTTAAAGCTGTCTCCAAATACATCTTGATCCATTATTGTATGAACAGTACTTAGGTTCATATTAGGAAACTAATTGCATATGTACACTTTCAACAGTATCACTTTGCCTTCTGAGCTTTATTCTACTAATACACATAGCTCTCCCAAGCACTGTTGTATCATTCTATGTGCCTCTTTTGCTTCACTCAGTTATTACTCTCTGGAATCACACTTTATTTGTTAACATTTTTCAGGTTCTTCTTCTCTTACTCACATGTAAACCATCCTCTGTCCTGTTTACCTTATCGCCAGCACCTACAGCACAACTCCTAATTCATAATAAACATTCACAGAAAGAATAAATGAATATATTCATTGTTTTTTTTTTTTTTTTACACAGGATATCAGAGGTGGAAGAGTATAGAGATGATCAGTTTCTTTCACTCTATGGATGAAGGAACTACATTCTGGTAATAAAGAACATGAAAGCCGTAACTTAGTTTTTATTTCTAGGGTACTCTACAGTGCCTGGTACAAGACAGGTGTTCCATAAAGGTATTTACATTTCTCTATGACAAAGTCAAAGCTAAATTAAGGGTCTCAACTTCAAGATCAGAACTAATTCCATAAGCTGTATTTTCTATTTTTCACAGGTACATGGTGGCTTTTCAATTAGGATTTTCCTCTGTTATCTGAGGGATTTTCTTCCTTTCTTTTAAAAATGGCACAGGGCATACTTCTTACTGCCACAACAAAGTTGAATGCTTGAACCAGGCCACCTTAATCTCAGCCAACACAAACATTGTCTTCACTCCAGAACTTGACAGTAAGTTGCCAGAAGACTTTTCTGATAGGTTACAGTTTGTCCTTCTCAATAAATGGGGATAAAATGCTAGTCAAATTTACTAAAGAGTTTAATACAACACACTGTAGGCGCTTTATAGATACAACCTCTACCCTCTGCGTTTATTATTTCACTAATAATGCGTGTGCATGCTCAGTCTCCTCTGACTCTTGGCGACCCAACAAAGTAGCCCGTCAGGCTCCTGTGTCCATGGGGTTTTCCCAGGCACAAACACTGGAGCGGACTGCCATTTCATCCTCCAGGGGATCTTTGTGACTCTGGGACTGAACCTGGTTCTCCCACGTTGCAGGCAGATTCTTTACCACTGAGCCAACTGGGAAGCCCTTAGTAATGGCAAAGATCATCAGCACGAATCTGCAGCCTGAAGACAGTCAGGAGTCCCTATCTTTGCCATTGATCTGTGAACATCCTTCTTTTTTTTTTCTCACATTTTCCCCAGTTTATTTATTTATTTAAGTGTGTGTGTGCGCGCGCGCATGTGTGTGTGCATGCGCGTGTGCCCACTCGGTCATATTCAACTCTTTGCGACCCCATGGACTGTAGCCCACCAGGCTCCTCTTTCCATGGAATTTCCTATGCAAGAATATTGGGATGGGTTGCAATTTTATACTCCATGGGATCTTCCTAACCCAGGGATTGAATCCATGTCTTCTGCGTCTTCTGCATTGGCGAGTGGATTCTTTACCACTGTGCTGCTATTTATTTTTACAGGAGCAAAATTGCTTTACAAAATTTTACTTACAATAAAGTAGATCAGCTGTATGCATACATACATCTCCTCGTCCTTGAGCCTTCTGCCCCACCATCCCACCCCTCTAGGTCGTCGCAGAGCACAGAGCTGAGCTCCCTGTGCCATACGGCAGCTTCCCCCAGCTGTCTATCTTACACTTGGTAGTGCAGATATGTCAGCGCTTCTCTCCCAACTCATCCCACCTGCCCTTTTCCCCTCCGTGCATATTCTTCTGAAATGGAGACTATTTAAATTTTTTAAAGTTCAGCATTTATAACCACATAAGTACATACAGATTTATGTTTCCATTCCAGCCTCTTCAATGATTTTGCAGTGGGGAAGAGTTTAAAATTCTATGTGATAGATCAGTTGCATTTAAGGAGATAGAATTAACATGGTCTCTCTCACCGACAGGAGCATAAAGAAGCAGGCATCTGGAGCAAGAAAACATGAATAAAGAACCCAGAAGGCTTACCAGGATAAGGACCAGAGTTTCAGGGATGCAACACTAGCCTGACTCTCATGTCGGCCAGCATCTTCCAGCAGCACATTACAGCTGTGGGTCCAGGGGTATGTCTGGGAGGCACTGGAGGGAGCACCTCATTTAAAAATAATCACTATTACATTTCTTAGACTTAATAGGTACATCTAAACCTTTGAAAAATTGACTTGTGCTTTACCAATATTTAAAATACTAGTAATACTGAACTAATTGGTTCATCACTTTATTTCAGTTATGAATAAAATCACCCAATGTAATTCCCTAAAACAGTGACCTTTTTAAAAAGGGTAAATAAACAACCCAATTAAAAAGTGGGCCAAAGAACTTAACAGACATTTCTCCAAAGAAGATATAAAAATGGCTAACAAACACATGAAAAGATGCTCAACATCACTCATTATCAGAGAAATGCAAATCAAAACCACAATGAGGTACCACTTTACACCAGTCAGAATGGCTGCCATCCAAAAGTCTACAAGCAATAAATGCTGGAGAGGATGTGGAGAAAAGGGAACCCTCTTACACTGTTGGTGGGAATGCAAACTAGTACAGCCACTATGGAAAACAGTGTGGAGGTTCCTTAAAAAGCTGCAAATAGACCTGCCATATGACCCGGCAATCCCACTGCTGGGCATATACACCGAGGAAACCAGAATTGAAAGAGCCACGTGTACCCCAATGTTCATCGCTGCATTGTTTACAATAGCCAGGACATGGAAGCAACCTAGATGCCCATCAACTGACGAATGGATAAGAAAGCTGTGGTATATATACACAATGGAATATTACTCAGCATTAAAAAAAAATTCATTTGAAGCAATTCTACTCAGATGGACAAAACTGGAGCCCATTATCCAGAGTGAAGTAAGCCAGAAGCAAAAACAACAATACAGTATATTAACACATATATATGGAATTTAGAAAGACAGTAATGAGAACCCAACATGGGAGACAACAAAAGGAACGCAGATGTATAGAATAGACTTGTGGACTTTGTGGATGAGGGTAAGGGTGGGATGAGATGGGAGAAGGGCATTGAAGCATGTTAATTGTCATGTGTCTAATCAATCGCCAGCCCAGGATTGATGCTCGGGACTGGTGCAGCGAGATTTCCCGGGGGGGAGGGAGGAGGGAGGGGGGACCCGGAGGGGAAGCATATGTAAACCCATGGTGATATCATGACAATGTATGGCAAAAACAATAATAAAAAAA
>ML660201.1:2478358-2543567 GCA_007570785.1 Antilocapra americana | reverse complement strand
TCAGCATTAAAAAAAAAATTCATTTGAAGCAATTCTACTCAGATGGATGAAACTGGAGCCCATTATCCAGAGTGAAGTAACCCAGAAGCAAAAACAACAATATAGTATATTAACACATATATATGGAATTTAGAAAGACAGTAACGAGAACCCAACATGGGAGACAACAAAAGGAATGCAGATGTATAGAATAAACTCGTGGACTTTGTGGATGAGGGTAAGGGTGGGATGATATGGGAGAAGGGCATTGAAGCATGTTAATTGTCATGTGTCTAATCAATTGCCAGCCCAGGATTGATGCTCGGGACTGGTGCAGCGAGATTTCCCGGGGGGGAAGGGAGAAGGGAGGGGGGTTCCGGAGGGGAAGCATATGTAAACCCATGGTGATATCATGACAATGTATGGCAAAAACAATAATAAAAAAAAAAAAGGGTAAACTGGTGGCTTTACACTATGGAGAATAAGCACCTCAAAATAGCCAAGGACTGGTCCCTAGGATGACCTGTTAACAAACGTCTCTGGGAAGAAAGTTAATAAAGACCTTTATTCCCCCTAAATTTAAATAAATTCTTAAATTCCTTTTAAGAATGCTAAAGTTTACCTACATGTTTGTCAAAAAAACTTGTAATTTACCCTCACTTTGCATTTCCATATGCAGATATAGAAGTCTAGTACACAAAGATAATACACTTAAAACTTTTTCTGCTGACTTTTTAACAGCATTTATATAGTAAGCAGGCCACTTTGGTTGAAAAAAAAAAAAACAAACAAAAAAACCTGCCTGTGGGACTTCCCTGGTGGTCCAGTGGTTAAGAATCAACCTGTCAATGCAGAGGACATGGGTTTGATCCCTGGTCCAGTAAGACCCCCCATGCTGCGGGGTAATGAAACCTACATGCCCCTACTACTGAGCCTGTGCTCTAGAGCCCGTGCTCTGCAACGAGAAACCACTGCAATGAGAAGCATGCACGCTGCAGCTTGAGAGTAGAGCCCGCTCGCCACAACTAGAGAGAGCCTGTGTGCAGCAGCAAAGAACCAAACCAGTCAAACTTAAATTCATAGGTAAAAAAAATATAGTGAAATTAAAAAAGAACCACAGCCTTGGTCACATGAGCTTTATCCTAGTGACAGCCCCTAAAACTGTTGTTACTATGACTCAAGGTTACTGGTGACACATGTCTGGCTTTGGAGGAAAGTGAGATATAAGCTGTGAAGTTGGACATCTGAAAGAGATATCATTCGTAGCAAAAGTAAAAACTTTTCCAAAAATAATACAAAGAAGTAATTGGGAAATAGCCAATTGCATGAAATAGGTAATTCAAAATGTATGAAAACATTCGCTTTATATGCTAGAATTCTTAATAAGGGGCATGTAGAGGAATATCAACAAAAATAAGAAGGATGGCATGAAAATCTAACTTTTAAAGGGCCCAGTTTAAGAAACAGAATTTCATGGTGGGCGAAAAAGTTATAAAATTTAGTCTTGCCATTGGCATACTTAACAGCTTCATTTGTTTTTTTTTATTTTTGAACTGTATCTCTCTTCACCATTATTCACTCTTCTTTTAACTCCCAGCAAACTTTTCTCAGGGTTCCAAGCATATGTAAGTTTATTTTCCTGTGCTCAGCTTTCATTTTCTAAGATCAGGATTCGTGGGCTTTTAGTGAATACAAACGGTTTCTTGGGAACTTAAAACATTCAATAGATGATCCTTGAGAAGGCAAGAATAAACAGCCTCCAGTGCAAAAACACTTCACTGGACCAGAACATACTACATTCAACAAAGTGGCCTTAAGTTGGACACAAAATCCAGAGGTGTGTGAAAGGTGGTATCAAACATTAAACTTTGCTTTGTTAATAACATCATCCAGAAGATTTACCAAATTTAACATGGAAATTTTGGAGTTTTCAAGTGAATCGAGTGAGTTGTATTAACATTCTATTGATACACATAATTTGAGCAATGTGCCCAGTGAGTGGATTAATACGCTGAGGACTGATAAGACAAGAAACTGGTCCAGGTCAGCAGAGAGGTTCTTTCTTCATTCCCTGCTTTCTCCACTGCCACACTGCCCATCCAGTCTTCATAAAGTTCTCTTACTATATGCCTCCATCTATACCAGCAGGGGCCCCAAAGAAATAAACAACGTGGTCCTCACTATCATAAAGTGACAATATCATGTCAGTCATTGAGACTATAAGTGATTTACAACTGTCCTCAATCCTAATAAGTACATCACAGGTTTTGGAGGGAGATTTTTTTTTTTTCCCCACTTCTAAGCTGTGGTACATATACACAATGGAGTATTACTCAGCCATTAAAAAGAACTCATTTGAATCAGTTCTACTGAGGTGGACGAAACTGGAGCCTATTATACAGAGTGAAGTAAGCCAGAAGGAAAAACAACAATACAGTATACTAACACATATATATGGAATTTAGAAAGATGGTAACGATAACCCTGTATGTGAGACAGCAAAAGAGACGCAGATGTATAGAACAGTCTTGTGGACTCTATGGGAGAGGGCAAGGGTGGGATGATATGGGATAAAGGCATTGAAACATGTAAATTATCATATGTGAAATCAATCGCCAGCCCAGGTTTGATGCTTGATACAGGGTGCTCAGGGCTGGTGCACCAGGATGACCCAGAGGGATGGAATCCGGAGGGAGATGGGAGGGGGGTTCTGGAAGGGGAACACATGTATACCCATGGCAGATTCATGTCAATGCATGGCAAAACCAACACGATAATGTAAAGAAAATAAATAAAATAACAACAACAAAAAAAATAAAAACTGTTTTTGTATTCTCGCCTCCCTATCCTTTCCAAAGTATAATAATAAAAAAAAATTTACATGTGCATTTTCCTTCTTACATGCCTTCCCACACACTTTACAAGAAGATCTGAAAAAGTTTTCTCATAATTCTTTCCCTATCTAATTTTCTCTGGGCTTGAAAAGAATCACCACTCCTCTAGCAGACGCTATTCTAATATTTGTTGCTGTTGTGATGTTCTTGCTGGGATGAGAGAGAAAGAAAGGAAGTTCAAGAGGCACTCAGCTGCTGAGTATAGACTACAATGATAGGTATTCTCAACAATTATTATGGTATTTAAAAATGCTTGGTGAGTTATCTGATGTTCCTTCCTGACAGAAATCTCTAGAAACTAACATGTTTTTGGTGACATTATGGATCTCAGGAAAAGAAGACTTCATTTTACATCTAAAAGTTGACTTTTTGCACTAGAGCACCTTAGATGCTTCATCATTATACCGTCACCAGTTCCTTATCACCAAGGACCTATCGAGGAATGACAAAGTGGGGAAACTTGGGCTTAGACCTGTGTTTCTTAAAATGTATTTAATTTCTTAAATTGCTAACACATTTGTATACTAGAAACCAACACTATTCTGTAAAGCAATTATCCTTCAATGAAGAACTAAATATTTAAAATTTAAAAATTAACAATAAGGGATGCTATAAGTGGTAACTAACACAACACTGTAAATCAACTATAAAAAACAACAACAACAAGTAACTGGAGATATTCTGTGTAAAGCTCCCTACTCTCATCTCCCATCTCTCTACCACAAAAAACTTGGGAGGCAGTTTTAGATCATCAGACAAGAAAAAGTGACTATACCTTGACTTTTTTTCATGTAAAAGAGTGGCTTGTATTATTTAACACACACACACATGACTATCCCCTAAATAAAAAATAGCACATTATCAGTGACCTAGAAGCATATGCACTTCTTCCTACTTATCACCCTCTACCCAGAGGTGGCACTCACTCTATCATCATCATTGCTCAGTGCTGGCTCTTTTCCAGCTCCATATATACAGAAATCATAATGGGTGTTCTTTTTTGTGTCTGACTTGTTATAACAACATGTATGACCTCATTTAATTATTAAACCAACCCTACAACACAATATCATTCCTATTTTACACATCACAGAAATGATGTTCAACAAAGTTGAGAGAGGGACCGTGTCATGACATCAGTGTTAGAGCTGGCTCTGAAACAGGATCTCCCCAGCACTAAACTTGGGTCATTACTAGGCAGCACGGTCGTAAGAAAACATTCTTTCTTCTTCAGCCTTTCTTTTTTTGATATTCTTACAGGTGTCATGGGTGACCTGGATATGGTCTCCCCTGACTTCCTACCTTCCTCATTTCCACCATCTACCCATATTTCCATCCATTTTTTGCAATAACCCCCTTCCCACTCTTGGACAGGCACTGCAGGGAGAATGAAAATGACTTTACTCCTGACATATCTACAGGAATCCAGGAGCTATTCTTTAAAAACTTGTCTTCCTGGGACTTCATCGGTATATTTCTCCCATATATCAGCTTCGATTTTGCAGAGTAAGCCTAATTTTTTTTTTTTGCTTACCTACTGTACATTTAAAATTGATAATATTGTTTTTTCTGCATAATTGTTGCTAGTTATTAAATGAAATTGGCCAATTAACTATAAAATATATTCTTTTTATTTCCCCAGTAACACGTTGAGAAAATAGACTGATTTAAAAATATATATATTTCCAGGGAAACAGCTGATAAGCTTCTTTGGGGACATGGGAAGTGGTATGATCAGGTGGCAAGGCTCCAGTCCTGGGCGCAGCTGTGGTACTTTGGGTGGGGGATGGATGCCAGAAGCCCAGCTGTGAGCCAGAAAAGGCCCTGAGCCTTGTGTGTTGGTGGGGCAGCCTCTCAGTTGCACACACCTGTCAAAACAGATCGCTTTGTACATTTCCAATGGACGCACTTTGTTGAACATAAATTATACTCCACTAGCACTGACTTAAAAGAAGAAAACTGGAAGAGCAGAGAATGAGCTGAATTTTCCTACTCTTAAAGGCCTCTTCTTTTCCCCTTGCTTGTTAACTCGTCCTGAACACAGAAGGGAACCAGGATTCCTACACCTGCTCCATCTCTCTATCATCAATCAAAGCTGCTTTACTTCCTCAAACCCTCATTTTATAAATTCCCAAATCAAGTACTTCTATCGCCCATTTTGAATACTATTCCTTTCTCTCATAATTCTATGGATTTTAAAACTCAAGCAAGCCAAAAGTAAAGACACAAGATAGACTTCTCATTTATACGAGGAAGTGATGAAAGAAAATAAGAACTGACTTCAGTTCTCTCTGTTCATTGTTAAAGATGACAATAATCTCAGTTTAGTACAGTCACTCAGTCATGTCCAACTCATTGCGATCCCATGGACTGCAGCACGCCAGGCCTCCCCATCCATCACCAACTCCTAGAGTTTACCCAAACTTATGTCCACTGAGTGTGTGATGACATCCAACCACCTCATTCTCTGTCATCCCCTTCTCTTTCTGCCCTCAATCTTTCCCAGCATCAGAGTCTTCTCCAATGAGTAAGCTCTTCATATCAGGTGGACAAGAACTGGAATTTCAGCTTCAGCATTAGTTTTTCCAGTGAATATTCAAGAATGATCTCCTTTACAATGGACTGGTCAGATCTCCTTGCAATCCAAGGGACTCTCAATAGTATTCTCCCACACCACAGTTCAGAAGCATCAATCCTTCAGCACTCAGCTTTCTTTATAGTCCAATTCTCACATCCATACGTGACTACTTGTAAAATGATAGCTTTGACTAGATGGATCTTTGTTGGCAAAGTAATATCTCTGCTTTTTAATATGTTGTCTAGATTGGTCATAACTTTTCTTCCCAGGAGCAAGCGTCTTTTAATTTCATGGCTGCAGTCACCATCTGCAGTGATTCTGGAGATCAAAAAAAATAAAGTCTGCCACTGTCTTCATTGCTTCCACATTTATTTGTCATGAAGTGATGGGACCAGATGCTATGATCTTAGTTTTCTGAATGTTGAGTTTTAACTCAACTTTTTCACTCTCCTCTTTCACTTTCATCAAGTGGCTCATTAGTTCTTCATGCTTTCTGCCATTAAGGGTGGTATCATCTGCATATCTGAGGTTCTTGATATTTCTCCTGGCAATCTTGATTCCAGCTTGTGCTTCATCCAGCTCAGCATTTCTCATGATGTACTCTGCATATTAGTTAAAACAGCAGGGTCACAATATACAGCCTTGACGTACTCCTTTCCTTATTTGGAATCAGTCTGTTGTTCTATGTCCAGTTCTAACTGTTGCTTCCTGACCTGCATACAGGTTTCTCAAGAGGCACGTAAGGTGGCCTGGTATTCCCATCTCTTGAAGAATTTTCCACAGTTTGTTGTGATCCACACAGTTAAAGGCTTTGCCATAGTTAATAAAGCAGAAGTAGATGTTTTTTCTGGAACTCTCTTGCTTTTTTGATGATCCAGCAGATGTTGGAAATTTGATCTCTGGTTCCTCTGCCTTTTCTAAATCTAGCTTGTACATCTGTAAGTTCACAGTTCATGTACTGTTGAAGCCTGGCTTGGAGGATTTTGAGCATTACTTTGCTAGTGTGTGAGATGAGTGCAATTGTGTGGTAGTATGAGCATTCTTTGGCATTGCCTTTCTTTGGGATTGGAATGAAAACTGACCTTTTCCAGTTCTGTGGCCACTGCTGAGTTTTCCAAATTTGCTGGCATAGTGAGTGCAGCACTTTCACAGCATCATCTTTCTGGATTTGAAAAAGCTCAAGTGGAATTCCATCACCTCCAGTAGCTTTGTTCGCAGTGATGCTTTTCTAAGGCTCATTTGACTTCACATTCCAGGATATCTGGCTCTAGGTGCATGATCACATTATTACGATTATTTGAGTCATGAAGATGTTTTTTGTATAGTTCTTCTGTGTATTCTTGCTACCTCCTCTTAATATCTTCTACTTCTGTTAGGGCCATACCATGTCTGTATTTTATTGTGCCCATTTTTGCATTTAATATTCCCTTGGTATCTCTAGTTTTCTTGAAGAGATCTCTAGTCTTTCCCATTTTATTGTTTTCCTCTATTTCTTTGCACTGATCACTGATGAAGGTTTTCTTATTTCTGTACTCCAAACAAATATTTTACAACAAGGCCTAGGTTTTTGAGTAAAAACTCTCATAACCTTTGTGTTCTGGGACTCAAGTTTCCTCAGTTACAAATGAAGATTCTGGAATAAATGCTTCACAATATCTTTTACTTTTATAAAAAAAATCATCTTACAGAACATTCTATGAACCCAAAACATGGGTTTTTTTGACCAGCAGCCCAAGATCATGCTAGTTGATTGACATTCTGTTCATCCGACATAATATTGGAGTAGGAAAGTTATATTACTTATATTTATTACATTATTTATACTTATTATATTAGTTATACTCTAAAATATCATTCAAATATGGTAATTTCAAGATAATATTTTTATAGCATCTGAACACTGTTTTTCCAAATGCACACACACTGTTATACATCATGATAAAATCAGAACGTTGTAATTTAGTTGATGTTTTCATTTCTGTTTACTCAGGACTTATCAGGAGTATATTACTAAAATAAAAAAATTATATATAAAATACCTCTATCTCACTGTATTTTATCAAATATATACGATAACCCATTTATGTGAAATCACCTTTCTGTTTCTTTGTTTTATGTAGTCTTTTCTTTGGAGCTCACATGGTTAAGGTTCTTCATAGATAATCTCATTCAATCTTTTTTTAAAATTTTCTTTACATTATTGTGTTGGTTTTGCCATACTCATTAAATCTTAAAAATGTTCTATGACATAGATTTATCATCATCCTTGTTTACCATCAAGAAAGCCAAGCTCAGAGAAGTGCTCAAGGTTTGAAGGTCACGGGTTTTAAGTCAAGTGGTTTATCTCCAGGATTTGAGCATCTCTCCTCTTCCACAGCTGACTGGAAAACCCATGTTTAATTGGTTTTGATTTGTCTGTCAGGTAGGAGAACCCAGTCATGGAATATTATGATATAGTGATTGTCTGCAATTAGAACCATTTATCAAAAGGTGAAAGGAAAATCTGGACTGGGGAAGGAGGAGAAGGTGGGAACACTGACTCAGTTCAAGTTTGGGATTGGTTACTGATGTCAATGTTGTTGAAAACAAGCATTAATCTTGCCTGAGCTAGTTTCGTTGTTAAATTGGGGTTATCAGGCAATTAGATCTCTAAAATATACATCATCAGCACATTAGCACAAATGAGCAACTTCCCATTCGACTTAACAGTTTCCATGGGAAAGTAATCTTTCTGTGGATAGTGATATTCTCCCACAGTCTTACAGAATATACATTTATGTAAATACCAGCTTTTTTGTTGTTCAGAAAATAAGATCCCTTTGAAATAAATCTGTGTCAAAGGCTCATTGATAATTATATTCTCACAGCTCTGTATCAGATATTTGGCTGATACTTTTGCTGATATCCTGTTGGACATTAAATCCTGCATCTTCTTAGAAATATGGCATGAGCACAACCATGAGGCACTTCCCAGAAGACAAATAAATATACTGTGTTTCAACTGAGCAGGCTTAATTAATAAGGACTTTAATTACTGCTAACCAAGATCCACTATTTAATTTGTGGGGTCCAGAGCAAAAAGAACATAAGGGGTCCCTTGTTCAAAAATTGTGAAAAATTTCAAGATGGAGATAATAGCGTGTAAACCTTGCATGGAGATCAGGGTGCTTCTATAGATTACAGAATCATGGAGGAGGTTCTCAGTGCTAATATAGTTAACAAAAGGAGGACATGAAACTGATTTGACTAAAATTCCTATAAATTACAACAGATACATTAAGAAACTAATCCAATCATTTAGTATACAATTTCAAAATAAGATTGTAAAAATTGTTTGCAATATTTCCTTTCAGTTCAGTTCAGTCACTCAGTCATGTCTGACTCTTTGAGACCCTGTGAACCACAGCGCACCAGGCCTCCCTGTCCATCACCAACTCCCGGAGTCCACCCAAATCCATGTCCATCGAGTTGGTGATGCCATCCAGCCATCTCATCTTCTGTCATCCCCTTCTCCTCCTGCCTTCAATCTTTCCCAGCACCAGGGTCTTTTCCAATGAGTCAACTCTTCGCATCAGGTGGCCAAAGTATTGGAGATTCAGTTTCAACATCAGTCCTTCCAATGAACACCCAGAACTGATCTCCTTTAAGATGGACTGGTTGGATTTCCTTGAAGTCCAAGGGACTCTCAAGAGTCTTTTCCAACACCACAGTTCAAAGGCATCAATTCTTTGGCACTCAGCTTTCTTTATAGGCCAACTCTCACATCCATACATGACTACTGGAAAAACCACAGCCTTGAGTAGACGGACCTTTGTTGACAAAGTAATGTCTCTGCTTTTTAATATTCTGTCTAGGTTGGTTATAACTTTCCTTCCAAGGAGTAAGCATATTTTAATTTCATGGCTGCAATCACCATTGGCAGTGATTCTGGAGCCCAGAAAAATAAAGTCAGCCACTGTTCCCACTTTTCCCCATCTATTTGCCATGAAGTGATGGGGCTGGATGCCATGGTCTTAGTTTTCTTTCTTTCTTTTTTTTTTTCTTAGTTTTCTTTTTGTTGAGCTTTAAGCCAACTTTTTCACCCTCCTCTTTCACTTTGATCAAGAGGCTCTTTAGTTCTTTTTCACTTTCTGCCATAAGGGTGGTATCATCTGCATATATGAGGTTATTGATATTTCTCCTGGCAATCTTGATTCCATCTTGTGCTTCGTCCAGCCCAGTGTTTCTCATGATGCAAGAAAATTCTATCTGTGGTTTGTGATTCTCTACTTCAACTTTGGTTTATGATATGCAATGACTGGTCAAAAAAGCAAAAGCTACCTTCTACCAATTAAACCTTTTCGTCAGCATCAGTGTAGCTTCTTTTCTCTTGGTGTCTCTTTTACAGGCTGTTTTTAAAAAAATATTAGACCTTAAATAAAGAGTCTTCAAAATACCTCCCTTACAAGACAACTTCTTTATCTTGTTGGTGGAAGAAAAGCTTGGCAAAATTTTGTAACATATTTTTCACTGACTTTTCAGACAGTAAAGAATCTGTCTGATTCTGTCTGACCTGCAAAGAATTTGCCTGCAATCAGGTTCAATTTCTAGGTCAGGAAGATCTCAGGAGAAGGAAATGGTTGCCCACTCCAGTACGCTTGCCTGGAGAATCTCATGGTCAGAGGAGGCCGGAGAGCTATAATCCATGGGGTAACAGAGTCAGACAAAACTGAGTAGTGACTAACACTTTCACTTTCACCAATATTTTAAAAGTATTTGTTCACAGGCCTGCCTCGATCCATTCATCCTATAGGTAAGGTTTTGTAAGAACAATGATCTACAAAGCTGTTATGACAACACTGTGGTCATAGGGCAAGACAGGAATGAATCT
Organism: Antilocapra americana; assembly: GCA_007570785.1. Lineage (NCBI taxonomy): Eukaryota > Metazoa > Chordata > Mammalia > Artiodactyla > Antilocapridae > Antilocapra > Antilocapra americana. The sequence goes on along the minus strand of ML660201.1, from coordinate 2,533,246 downwards.
GAATATCTACCATAGAGGATTCATAAACCATGGTCTATCCGTGAAATACAATTCTATACAGGGTTAAAAACAAATCTTTATGTATATTAACATAAATATATAAATATTCCAAGATAAATGCCCACTGGTGTCTATAGGAAGATACTGTATAAATATGAAAAAATATATGCAAGTATCTATATACATATACACTAATTCTTTTGATATAAATAGATATTTTATGATCATTCATAATAACAACAAAAATAATCAATAGTTAAATTTGAAAGCTTCTTCAAGAAGGTAGGTGTTCTTCTAAACTTTAAATGTCAGTTAATCCTCAATCTTATGACATAGGTAGTATAATCTTCCTAAAGTTAGAAAGGAAAAAATTGAGTAGAGAGAGTCAGTGACATGGTCGAGGTCACCCAACTGGTCGATGAGGTCCAGACCTGTCACTCGAAGCCTGTGAGCTATACCGCCTCTCAGGTGCACACCTGAGCAATACCTGTGTTTGGACACACGCAAGAAATGGGTGGTACCTCTTACCAGTTATCGCCTGTGGTGATGGATGAGGAATTGGAGCTTACTTTACATTTCACACTTCATGAAACTTCATTTCTTTTTACATTAAAAATGCATTCCCTGAAAATACACTTTAATGCACAATATGTGTAACACTTCTTGTTTTCTACCCTGAAAACACAACTGTAGAAATTTCAAAGTTGCCCACGAGTGTAAAACTCTCTAGTTCCAGCCTGGAAAGATTAGCTTGAATTACAAACTTGTGAAGATTCTTTGATTTACTCAATCCTTAGATTCTTCTAGTACATAAGATTGACTTTTTACTGCTTTGTCAAGTACACAATTTCATATAATACACATCAAACTCTTCCAAATAGCCAGTCATTTAGCTGTCTGTGTGGTGTACTTATGCATCCTGTCATACATTGTGAACAACATACAGCCGAATTTGATCAGCCTGCTGTTTATAATTTAAGACAAAGACCTCTAAATGACTCCTCTTTGGTATGTATGTGGAAAGGTCAGGTACTAATGTGTTTTACCAAATAAAACCAGGTTTGAAGAATATGCCTTCTAAACTGATTTTTTTCTACCACGACAGTAACAAGTTTTACAGGGCTTCTTTGCTAAATTGTTCTGACAATTTCCATTTCCAGTTGCTTCAATCATATTAACAGAAGGTAAAGTTCACAAACAGTAAAATATGGCATTGCATTGCACTTGGCCTTCAGAAATAGATCACATAACCGACAGACATACAACAGACACACCGTGTTTGGCGCTCCAATTCGTGTTTGGGTTGGCATACCTCATTTAGGGCAGGACAAGGTACCCTACCTCATTACTCAGGAAATAAAACATTACTCAGGAAATAAAACATGTCTGCACACAAGATTTGGCAAATCCCATGAAATATATAAAAAGAAGAACGGATTTTATTTTTCTCAGAAGAAAGGCAGAAAGGTCAGGGAGGTTGGGTAGAAAATATGTGCATACGAATATTCATTCTTGAAAAGTTTTAAAAATACGTATGTAAAATTCCACCAGAATGTATGAGTTCTTTACTCATGCATCATTTCTCCTTCCAAAATATGAGGCCATGCTTTATTGCAAGGAGTGTTTTCTAGGAAATTAAAATAAGGCTGTTTGGTTTCTGAATGTTCATTAAGAGATTGAAAATCTTTTTTTTAACCAGTCAGCATCTATTTCTTGAGCATGGCAGACAAGGGGCTAATATTATGGGAGAGATCAGAAGTAAAGTGCAGGTATCAAAGGTTTTAGTCATTTGACAGGATAATTATAGGAGGCTGGGAGGATTCCAAGAAGGGACATATAACTAAAGATTCTTGGAGGCACTGCCCATCAAAGTGGTTCTAAAATAAGTGTCATCTACCCTGAGATCTGAAAAATGGCATTGTATTACTTCACCAAAGAGGGGTAAGAGTGGATGCTGAGAGCAAATCTCATGCGTAAGCCAGGATTTAAGAAGACCATGAAAAATAGTGGGGACTGCTACACAAAACTATTATGCAAATCTGTTTCTTGTGGACATTGAGCCTTATATTACTTTGTCCCTATTCTCTCACTAATGTATATGAATTAATCTGCCATTTTCATTCTAGAATGTACATGTGTTAATTGATAGGGTCTTCATGTATTTTGTATCCATCAGTCAACATTCCATACCCATGTCAGTGGTTGTTCTCTAATAAATAAATCATATAAAAAATACTTATAAGTGCAAAAATTAAACTTCTTTTAGAATAGGCCTTGACTCAAAGTCAATTTGATTTTTTACAATGAAAATTGCTACTTATGAGCAGAAAGCCAAATTATTACAACTGCAAACATATAACGGGGGATGAGGTCACATAAAAGAGAAAAGCTCCAAGTGAACTCAAGGCAAATGTGCACTAAGAATTCTCTGATTTAGACATGGGTTCTGAATGATCTGTGTCCCCTTGTTCTCATGCTTAGGTCCTGTTATATCTAATTAGAGAGGAAGCTCTGCATGTCCTGACACACATCTTATATTGGTGTCTGAATTGCCATTAATAAAAACTTTAAAGGAGAAGCGCTCCTTCTATAAACCTCATTCAATCACTCACTCAGCACATATGTACCATCATCTATTATGTTGCAATGGTACTGACAGGTACTGGTGTTTGCTTATGCAGATTGTTAGCATACTGGAACACTGTGACGTCTCTTAGAAAACAGTTTCTTACTGAGGCATCCCAGCCCATACTTAAAAGTTCTAACTCGGACGCCCTGGTTACCCTGCCTCTTCTTCTTCCAGGACTCCTAGAATCATCTTGCAGCCCACTCAAAACCTGGCACAGATCAGGGGGCATCCACAACCCCTCTACAGGTCTTTGGTTGGGGTCTAGGCTTGTTGGTCAGTGGCCGTGCTATACTGGCAGTTCAACAGTGTGACTGTCACATCTGCCTGCAGGTCACAGTCCCGTCCAGTCTGCAGACTTAAGGCCGTAACACAAAACATTTGCTACTTGTCTGATAAGAGGTAAGGAAAGCTTTTAAAGACAATGTAACTCACTCCTGGGCAGATATACAGAAAAATCTGTAATTCAAAAGATATAGGCACTGCTATGTTCGCTGCAGCGCTATTCACAATAGACAAGACATGGAAATAACCTAAATGCCTATCAACAGATGAATGGACAAAGAAGAGCACAGTGGAATATTATTCAGCTATCAAAAGAATGAAATAATGCCATCTACAGCAACATAGATGGACCTGGAGATTATCATACTATTATTATTCTGACATATACTAAGTATGTCAGAAAACAATTACCAGATATCATTTATATGTGGAATCCAAAGATTGTTACAAGTGAACCAACCTGTAAAACACAAACAGACTCAGATAACAGAGAAGCAACTTGTGGCTGCCAAGGTGGGAGAGGGATGGACTGGGAGTTTGAGGGTGCGAACCCCAAAAGGTCCTACTGTACAGCTGCTGTTTGGTTGCTCAGCCATTACAAACTCTCTGCAACCCCATGGACTATAGCCTGCCAGGCTCTACTGTCAATGGAATTTCTCAGGCAAGAATACAGGAGTGGGTTGCCATTTGCTTCTCCTGGGGATCTTCTCAACCCAGGGACTGAGCCTTGGGCTCTTGCTTGGCAGGTGGATTCTTCACCACTGAGACACCAAGGAGCCTTATTGTACAGCACAGGGAACTATTAATATATCTAATATCCTGGGATAAGTCATAATGGAAAAGAATGTTTTAAAAAAATGTTTATATATATGTAAAATTGAGTCGCTTCTATATAGCAGTGATTGGCACAACACTATAAATCAACTACAATAAAACTGTAGAGAAGGAAAAAAAACAGTAATTTGACAGACAAGTTTTACATATGTTAAACCTAATAATAATAAAACTGAGTTTGTATTTTGTCTCTGCTTTCTTTTATTCTACTTTTCTGGATTCATTCTTATTTTATAAAAGCATCAAATCTATAGCAGGTTTGAAATAAAAACTATGGGTTCTGAAACATACAGAGTACTTTGAGAAGCAAGTATTCTGCTAATACCAACATGACAATGAACAGTGCATGTAGAGAATATGAATGGAACACAGAAAACACACAACCCAAGCATTATTTTTTAATATAAATTTATCTATTTTAATCGGAGGCTAATTACTTTACAATATTGCAGTGGTTTTGCCATACATTGACATGAATCCGCCACTGGTGTACATGCGTTCCCTGTCCTGAACCCCCCCTCCGCACCCCCCTCCCCATCCCATCCCTCTGGGTCGTCCCAGTGCACCAGCCCCGAGCACCCTGTCTCATGCATCGAACCTGGATTGGTGATTTGTTTCATATATGATACATGTTTCAATGCCATTCTCCCAAATCATCCCACCCTCACCTTCTCCCACAGAGTCCAAAAGACTGTTCTATACATCTGTGTCTCTTTTGCTGTCTCGCATACAGGGTTATTATTACCATCCTCTAAATTTCATATATATGCGTTAGTATACTGTATTGGTGTTTTTCTTTCTGACTTACTTCACTCTGTATAATAGGCTTCAGTGTCATCCACCTCATTAGAACTGATTCAAATGTATTCTTTTTAATGGCTGAGTAGTATTCCATTGTGTATATGTACAACTTACTTATCCATTCATCTGGTGATGGACATCTAGGTTGCTTCCATGTCCTGGCTATTATAAACAGTGCTGCAATGAACATTGGGGTACACGTGTCTCTTTCAATCCTGGTTTCCTCAGTGTGTATGCCCAGCAGTGGGATTGCTGGGTCATATGGCAGGTCTATTTCCAGTTTTTTAAGGAATCTCCACACTGTTCTCCATAGTGGCTATACTAGTTTGCATTCCCACCAAGAGTATAATAGGGTTCCCTTTTCTCCACACCCTCTCAAGCATTTATTGCTTGTAGACTTCTGGATGGCAGTCATTCTGACTGGTGTGAACTGGTGCCTGACTGTGGTTTGATTTGCATTTCTCTGATAATGAATGATGTTGAGCATCTTGTCATGTGTTTGTTAGCCATCTGTGTGTTTTCTATGGAGAAATGTCTGTTTAGTTCTTTGGCCCATTTTTTAATTAAATCATTTAATTTTCTGGAATTGAGCTGCAGGAGTTACTTGTATATTTTTGAGATTAATTCTTTGTCAGTTGTTTCGTTTGCTAATATTTTCTCCCATTCTAAATGCTGTCTTTACACCTTGCTTATAGTTTCCTTTGTTGTGCAAAAGCTTTTAAGTTCAATTAGGTCCCATTTGTTTATTCGTGCTTTTATTTCTAATACTCTGGGAGGTGGGTCATAGAACATCCCACTGTGATTTATGTCGGAAAGTGTTTTGCCTATGTTTTCTTCTAGGAGTTTTATAGTTTCCGGCCCTATGTTTAGATCTTTAATCCATTTTGAGTTTATTTTTGTGTATGGAGTTACAAAGTGTTCTAGTTTCATTCTTTTACACGTGGTTGACCAGTTTTCCCAGCACTGCTTGTTAAAGACATTGTCTTTTCTCCATTGCATATTCTTGCCTCCTTTGTCGAAGATAAGGTGTGCATAGGTGTGTGTATTTACCTCTGGGCTTTCTATTTTGTTCCATTGATCTATATTTCTATCTTTGTGTCAGTATCATACTGTCTTGATGGCTGTAGCTTTGTAGTATAGTCTGAAGTCAGGCAGGTTGATTCCTCCAGTTCCATTCTTCTTTCTCAAGACTGCTTTGTCTGTTTGAGAATTTTTATATTTCCATACAAATTGTGAAATTATTTGTTCTAGTTCTCTGAAAAAGACTGTTGGTAGCTTGATAGGGATTGCATTGAATCTATAGGTTGCTTTGAGTAGTATACTCATTTTCACTATATTGATTCTTCCGATCCATGAACATGGTATATTTCTCCATCTATTTGTGTCCTCTTTGATTTCTTTCATCAGTGTTTTATAGTTTTCTATATAAAGTTCTTTTGTTTATTTAGGCAGATTTATTCCTAAGCATTTTACTCTTTTCGTTGCAATGGTGAATGGAATTGTTTCCTTAATTTCTCTTTCTGTTTTCTCATTGTTAGTGTATAGGAATGCAAGGGATTTCTATATGTTGATTTTATATCCTGCAACTTTACTATATTCATTGATTAGCTCTAGTAATTTTCTGGTGGAATCTTTAGGGTTTTCTATGTAGAGGATCATGTCAGCTGCAAACAGTGAGAGTTTTACTTCTTCTTTTCCAATCTGGATCCCTTTTGTTTCTTTTTCTGCTCTGCTTGCCATGGCAAAAACTTACAAAACTATGTTGGGTAGTAGTAGTGAGAGTGGGCACCCTTGTCTTATTCCTGACTTTAGGGGAAATGCTTTCAGTTTTCCACCACTGACGACAATGTTTGCTGTCATGGGTCTGTCATATATAGCTTTTATTATGTTGAAGTATGTTCCTTCTACTTCTGCTTTTTGGAGGATTTTTTATCATAAATGGATGTTGAATTTTGTCAAAGGTCTTCTCTGTATTCATTGAGATAATCATATGGTTTTATTTTTCAATTTGTTAATGTGGTGTATTATGTTGATTGATTTGTGGATACTGAGAATCCTTGCATCCCTGGGATAAAGCCTACTTGGTCATGATGTATGATCTTTTTAATGTGTTGTTGGATTCTGGTTGCTAGAATTTTGTTAAGGATTTTTGCATCTATGTTCATCAGTGATATTGGCCTCTAGTTTTCTTTTTTTGTGGCATCTTTGTCACGTTTTGGTATTAGGGTGATGGTGGCCTCATAGAATGAGTTTGGAAGTTTACCTTCCTCTGCAATTTTCTGGAAAAGTTTGAGTAGGATAGGTGTTAGCTCTTCTCTAAATTTTTGGTAGAATTCAGCTGTGAAGCTGTCTGGTCCTGGGCTTTTGTTTGCTGGAAGATTTCTGATTACATTATCAATTTCTGTGCTTGTGATGGGCCTGTTAAGATTTTCTATTTCTTCCTGATTTAGTTTTGGAAAGTTGTACTTTTCTAATACTTTATCCATTTCTTCCTAGATGTCTATTTTATTGGCATATAGTTGCTGATGGTAGTCTCTTATGATCCTTTGTATTTCTGTATTGTCTGTTGTGATCTCTCCATTTTAATTTCTAATTTTGTTAATTTGATTCTTCTCCCTTTGTTTATTGATGAGACTGGCTAATGGGTTGCCAATTTTATTTATCTTCTTTAAGACCCAGCTTTTAGCTTTGTTGATTTTTGCTATGGTCTCTTTTGTTTCTTTTGCATTTATGTCTGCCCTAATTTTTGAGATTTCTTTCCTTCTACTAACCCCAGGGTTCTCCATTTCTTCCTTTTCTAGTTGCTTTAGTTATTTCAGCTCAAATAACCAAGTTGAGTTAGGTTGGTTATTTGACTTTCTCTTGAGGTAAGCCTGTATTGCTATGAACCTTCCCCTTAGCACTGCTTTTACAGGGTCCACAAGTTTTGAGTTGTTGTTTTTTTCATTTTCATACGTTTCTATGCATATTTTGATTTCTTCTACGATTTGTTGGTTATTTAGCAGCTTGTTGTTCAGCCTCCATATGCTGGAATTTTTAATAGTTTTTCTCCCGTAATTGACATTAATCTTACTGCATTGTGGTCAGAAAAGATGCCTGGAATGATTTAAATTTTCTTGAATTTACCAAGGCTAGATTTATGGCCCAGGATGTGATCTATCCTGGAGAAGATTCCATGTGCACTTGAGAAAAAGGTGAAATTCATTGTTTGGGTTGAAATGTCCTATAGATATCAATTAGGTCTAACTAGTCCATTGTGTCATTTAAAGTTTGTGTTTCTTTGCTAATTTTCTATTTAGTTGATGTATCCATAGGTGTGAGTGGGGTATTAAAATCTCCCACTATGGTGTTATTGTCAATTTCCCCTTTCATACTTGTTAGCATTTACCTTACATTATCAAGATGCTCCTATTTTGGGTGCATATATATTTATAATTATTATATCTTCTTCTTGGATTGATCTTTTGATCATTATGTAGTGTCCTTCTTTGTCTCTTTTCAAGGCCTTTATTTCAAAGTCTATTTCATCTGATATGAGTATTGCCACTCCTGCTTTCTTTTGGTCTCTATTTGTGTGAAATATCTTTTTCCAGCCCTTCACTTTCAGTCTGTATGTGTCCCTTGTTTCGAGGTGGGTCTCTTGTAGACAGCATATATAGGGGTCTTGTTTTTGTATCCATTCAGCCAGTCTTTGTCTTTTGGTTGGGGCATTCAACCCATTTACATTTAAAGTAATTATTGATAAGTATGATCTTGTTGTCATTTACTTTGTGGTTTTGGGTTCGAGTTTATACACCCTTTCTGTGTTTCCTGTCTAGAGAAGATCTTTTAGCATTTGTTGGAGAGCTGGTTTGGTGGTGCTGAATTGTCTCAGCTTTTGCTTGTCTGTAAAGCTTTTGATTTCTCTTTCAATATATGAATGAGATCCTTGCTGGGTATAGTGATCTGGGCTGCAGGCTTTTTTCTTTCATCACTTTGAGTATGTCCTGAGTTTCTATTGAAAGATCAGCTGTTATCCTTATGGGGGTCCTTTTGTGTGTTATTTCTTGTTTTTCCCTTGCTGCTTTTAATATTTGTGCTTTGTGTTTGATCTTTGTTAGTTTGATTAATATGTATCTTGGGGTGTTTCACCTTGGGTTTATCTTGTTTGGGACTCTCTGGGTTTCCTGGACTTGGGTGCCTGTTTCCTTCCCCATTTTAGGGAATTTTCAACTATTATCTCCTCAAGTATTTTCTCATGGTCTTTCTTTTTGTCTTCTTCTGGGACTCCAGTGATTCGAATGTTGGGGCATTTTAACATTGTCCCAGAGGTCTCTGAGGTTGTCCTCATTTCTTTCAATACTTTTTTTCTTTTTTCCTCTCTGTTTCATTTATTTCCACCATTCTATCTTCTACTTCACTTATCCTATCTTTTGTCTCCGTTATTCTACTGTTGGTTCTCTCCAGAGTGTTTTTGATCTCATTAATTGAATTATTCACTATTTATTGCAGAGAAGGCAATGGCACCCCACTCCAGTACTCTTGCCTGGAAAATCCCATGGACAGAGGAGCCTGGTAGTCTGCAGTCCATGTGGTCACAAAGAGTTGGACATGACTGAGCAACTTCACTTTCAGTTTTCACTTTCATGCATTGGAAAAGGAAATGGCACCCCACTCCAGTGTTCTTGCCTGAGGAATCCCAGGGACGGGGGAGCCTGGTGGGCTGCCGTCTATGAGACTGCACAGAGCTGGACATTATTGTAGCCATTTAGCAGAAGCAGCGTTATATAGTGACTCTTTTATTTCTTCTAGATCCTTGTTAAACATTTCTTGCATCTTCTTGATCCTCATCTCCAGGCTATTTATCTGTAACTCCATTTTGTTTTCAAGATTTTGGATCATTTTCACTATCATTATTCAGAATTCTTTATCAGGTAAATTCCCTATCTCTTTCTCTTTTGTTTGGTTTGCTGGCAGTTATTGTGTTCCTTTACCTGCTGGGTATTTCTCTGCCTTTTCATCTTGTTTACATTGCTGTGTTTGGGGTGGTCTTTCCGTATTCTGGCAGTTTGCAGTTCCTCTTTATCATGGAGGTTCCTCACTGTGGGTGGGGTTGGATGAGTGGCTTGTCATGGTTTCTTGGTTGGAGAAGCTTGTGTCAGTGTTCTGGTGGGTGGAGCTGGATTTATTCTCTCTAGAGTGCAATGAAGTGTCCAGTAGTGAGTTTTGAGATGTCAGTGGGTTTGGTGTTACTTTGGGCAGCCTGTATATTGAAGCTCAGGGCTATGTTCCTGTATTGCTGGAGAATTTGCGTGGTATGTCTTGCTCTAGAACTTGTTGGCCCTTGGGTGGTGCTTAGTTTCAATGTAGGTATGGAGGCGTTTGATGAGCCCCTACTAATTAATGTTCCCTGGAGTCAGGAGTTCTCTGATGTTCTCAGGATTTGGACTTAAGCCTCCTGCCTCTGGTTTCCAGTCTTATTGTTGCAGTAGCCTCAGGACTTCTCTATCTTCTTCTGAAGACAATGGCCTGCCTTTCTGGGTGCCTGATGTCCTCTGCCAGCATTCAGAAGTTGTTTTGCAGAACTTACTCATTGTTCAAATGTTCTTTTGATGAATCTGTAGGGGTGAAAATGGTCTCCCCATCTTATTCCTCCACCGTCTTAGGACCACCTCCCCAAGAATTCCATCAGCATAAGAGCAGACTTCTGCTACCTTCTAACATTATTCCTAAGGCATGCAATGGAGACCAGAGAAAGACATGTACACACTGAATCTCTACACTAGTTCAGGAAACATCGGGGCCTTCTGCCTCTCAGCTGTTCCATTTCAAATGTAATTAAGCAGTGTTTCCACTAAACAGTTTTGGTGAAGGTATTCAACTGTGCTTACCACGGCCACATTCTTCTCCTAGTCTTAACAGTTTATATGTTTAAAAAACATGTATACAATTTAGGTGAGTGATGCATGTAAGTGACAGAGTACATCCTATCATCTAAACAATGGCGTAACAGAACCAAAATACTCATCCCAAGGGGATTAGCTTGGGAAGTTTTCTGCAAAATTGTATAGTCTTCACAGTTAACCACATATGACCCAGAAACAATGACAATAAAAATGTAAGATGAAACATATTTTGCCTTATCCTTTAATATCTAATCAGCATTATCGCACTTGGTTGTAAGTAATATTTTTCTAGACAATCATCAGTGATTTTGTTGGAAAGATGCAATATTAACTGAAAGCATTATATCAAGCTTATTCAAATATTTTCACAAAATAATAAAACAGCTTTTTTTTTAAAAGCTCAATTAGGAGGTGGTCTCATAGGTAATATACAAATTCTCAGCTAGTCAAGGATGAAATACTTAGAGGGATGTGGTCTAGTGGTGTGAGGAAATTGAGAAAAACCTTGGAAGAAACAGGACTTAGAGTAGGAGAATGATGATTAGGTGACGGACATGTTAAAGATACTTATAACTTATTATTACACTATTTTCTCTGCATGTGTATGTGGTTTTTAAAATTCTAAAAAAAGGTGAAAAATATATAAAATATATGTAGACATATTTTTTCAACAAATTTTGTTTTCCTCATGAAACCAGCAGCAAACAACAAGTATCATAACTAAATGATAAACTAAAATGTATAAGTACAATATTTAGAAGAGTTATTTTTTATAAATTTTAGTTTTAATATAATGTGATTGGTAGCCTCATATATAGAATTATGTGAAAAATACAAGAGTAAGATATGAATTTTCTGAAAGTGGAGTAAAATGTAAAGTGTTTCAGTTTTATTTCTTTATGAAAAGGGGTTTAGGGAAAACTTCAAAATCCAAAAAACCCAAAACAGGAAATCTTTTCCAGCAATTATACAGCAGAAAAGGGCGACCTTGAAATTAAATTTAAATATAATGAAAAAATTAATGATTTACTATTTATATATTCTCTGATAGGTAGCTCACAAATATCTAAAACTTGTAATAAATTTACCAGTTTACAGTATCTTGGAAATATACCCAATATAGCAATTCTGGTGTCCCAAATAGGACGGTTGCCATTTCCCAAAACATCTTACCCCATAGACTTTATTAGAATATTTATGCTGAGCCCAGCTATGAAAAAAAAAAAAAGGTCTTTTCCCTCTCTTTCAGATTTTTAAAAATGATTATATCTTATGTCCTTTGTCTATTGCTTGGATTGCATATTATGGAAAAATCGTGCTTCATGTGAAAGAATTTTGTCCTCCCTTGACAGTGAAGATTTTTTTTTCCCCAAATTAAAGAAAAAAAAAAATAGCATGTTGATGGAGAGAGTGTTTCTACCCATTTATTTTTCTTAAACATTGGCATTAGCAACATTTGTCAGCAAGTGAGCTCTAGTAGATGAAAGAATAAATAAGTAGAAAAGGAATCATAAAGGAAAACTCAGAAACAGATGTGAATGTTTAATCTCGCTGCTGGTTTTTCTCATGTCCACTTATGCCAACATATGTTCTGCTCATAAAATTCCCCTTAGTTATTATAAGAAATTACCCATGGCGGGTTCTCATAGATGCTTTGTACTTTGAGAGTCTGAGGAAAGATTCTTAGCATGTGAGCAAACCATACCCAGCTCTAGCTCTGATGCAAGATTCTATGGGTTACTGAATACTCTGGGCTCCAGGAAGACTTACACTGATGATCAAAGGAAGCAAAACACACTTAGACATCCTTGAAAAGAAAATTCTTTGGTGTGAAAAATATTCGCACACACCTTATTGTGAATCAGGTCCCAACAATACAGTTTTAACTATCAATTACACAACCATCCAAATAGAGTGCTGTAGAGACCACTGAATTTGTGTTGAATAAAAAGTAGAGTGATCTGCAATCTCATTTATCATGATATATCTCAAAGATAGCAAGACAGGTACTTCACGATCTCACAGTACTGATACATGAATCAACATAATTCCTACCTAGCAATAGTTTTAGTAAGTTAGGAACTCTGAAAACTGGGAGTTTCACCAAAGCTAGTATCTTAACTCTTAAGATACCTACACACTGCCAAGCAGCAAAAAGGAAAACTGCTTTGCACTCTATTCTAACAAAACCCAAAGGAGGGGGAAATAGCAAGAAGACCATATAACAGACCTAATTGCCATAGCAGACCACCTCCTAACTAGCTGTTAGAAAATCTTTGGAAGCGCAATGACCTGTGAGCCATATTAATGTGAAAGGATATAAATCAGTGGAGCCTGCAGGATACACCGTGAATTATGCCCATTCATTAAAATTAAATTAGGGAGGATATGGAAAAGGTATCAGAAAGCTACACTGCTTTTTCCCCTTGCAGAATCTAAACTGCCAAGACTGAGGCTAATAGACATCCATGATTTATTTTTGTTAGCTCATCAACTCGTGAAGCAATGTTATATCATCTCTCATTTCTACTTTCTCTATAGGCTTCTTGGATTACCCTTGTTACCTGCAACCCATCTCAACCTCATTTCCTCTTCTATAAGGATCTGCCATGATGTACATGAGGTATAATGATGATGCCCCAGTACATGCTATAATCTGGAATCATCAATTTTAAGAGGAATACACAGTTTTTATTAACTCATTTAGAATTCTAAAAAATGCAAAGGAAGCCCATAAAATTACACAATATTATTCTGTAGATTGAAATGTGTAACAGTCTAGAGGTGGGGACTTGCCTATATTTAAAACTCTGCATTCTTATGCTTGTGCATTGACCTTTTTACTGTTGACTGTGTTTACCACTAAAATAAACATTTGTAGTGCCTTTTTCCCTTCAGCTTAAAAATTTATAAGCTGTATGGGCTTCTTGGGCTTCCCTGGTGGCTCAGACAGTAAAGAATCTGCCTGTAATATAAGAGACTCAGGTTCAACCCCGGGTCAGGAAAATCCTCTGGATAAAGAAATGGCAACCCACTCCAGTATTCTTGCCTGGAAAATCGCATGGACAGAGGAGCTTGGCATACTACAGTCCATGGGTTGACGGAGAGTCGGACATGCCTGAGCAACTAACACACACATGCACATGGGCTTCCTGGGTGGCACAGGGGTAAAGGATCCACCTGTCAACGCAGCAAACACAAGAGGCGTGGGTTCAGAACCTATGCTGGGAGGATCCCCTGGAGAAAGAAACAGTGATCCACTCCACTATTCTTGCCTGGAGAATCCCATGGTTAGAGGAACCTAGCGGGCTACAGTCCATGGGGTCGCAAAGAGTCGGGCATGACTGAGCACGCGTGCTCGCTCACACGTGTGCAGGCGCGCATACACACACACACACACACACACACACAGAGCTGTACCACTTACTCAAAGATGTGTTTTTCAGACTGAATTTTAAAGGAGAAAAAGCAAATGAAGGGAAACAGTTTAGGAACATATAAAGAAACAAAGAAACAAAGTGAAGCCACTCAGTAGTGTCCGATTCTGTGCGACCCCATGGACTGTAGCCCACCAGGCTCCTCCATCCCTGGGATTTTCCAGGCAAGAGTACTGGAGTGGGGTGCCATTTCCTCCTCCAGGGGATCTTCCCGACCCAGGGATCGAACCCAGGTCTCCCACATTGAAGGCAGATACTTTATTGACTGAGCCACCAGGGAAGTCTTATGAATACAAGAGCAGAATGTAAATATTACACTAAAATATTTAGAGAAGAAAAAGAATCATCATCTTCAGTGCAAGTTATAAAAACCAGGATGAGAAAGTTACAGTGACTGCACAGAGGAGAAAATGTCTCAAAATAAAATATTGACATGCAGGTAAAATGGAAACAAAATTATAAGATTTATTTTTGCTTTACTTTTGGAGAGTATGTGAGCATAGACAATATGTGAAAATGTATCTGAAAGCACCTGAATTGTAATTAATCATCATTTTCTCTCCTTTTTAAAAGGACATGCTGGTAGCCAAATGCTAATCCAATTTCCATTCTTCTAATTGTCCAGCCCTGAAGGAAAATGAATGATCTCCAACTACAAAGGTAGTTCTTAAAAATAAATAGAGGCATTTTCTGAAAAAGTATTCCAACATTCAGAGCAAATTATCCAAAAGGAGCTTAATCATGTATGACTTCAGAGCCTTAATTGAAAGAATTTTAAGTGATCAAAAATTTATCATGTGGGCCCATTTATATGCACTAGAGTGTACTAAATGTATTTTAATCCATTGATCTCTACTTTTCAGCAGACTTACTTGTTTACCCTCTCCAAGAAAATTAACTAGTATGGGGTTGTCCAATATGGGTTTTAAAAATGCAGTGATGATATCACAATGACCTGATGTTATCATTCTAAAAGAGGGTTTCTCAACCTCAACCTTATTGGTATTTTGTATCAAGCAATTCCTTGTTGTGTATGTGAGGGGGAAGTGAAGGTAAGGTTTCATAAAGGATGTTTAGCAGCTTTCCTGGCCTATATCTACTCTTTAGATACTATATCAACCCCTTACCACAAGTGTGACTTTCGAAAATATTTCTAGAAATTGCACTTGAGAACCATTGCTCTAAATCATCTTTAAGTATTGATGAAATTGATATTAGCCTAGATGCTACTTTCTCCAGGAGAGCATCCCAAAAGAAATATACTGTGCTCCACTATGAGCCACTGGATGCACCTGTAGATAACTGCTTCCTACATGTGACAATTACCTATTCACTTCTCTGCACCTCCCCGTGGATTGTAAGTTTCCTTTCACCTGGAACTGTGTTTTATTCACCATTGGTTCTCCACATACAAAGCAGTCTATGGAAACATATTGAGTGAATCGATGCAGGAAGGAAGAAGGAAAGGAGAAAAAGTAGTTGACCTGGAGGAAAGGAGCCCCATCCTGTACCAAGAACGCCAGCAGATCCTGGCAAGACCCTTGTCCTGAGCTGTGACAACCTGCAACGTCTTCAGACATCCAGACATCACCAAGTGGTTCCAGTGGGCAAAAAGTTGTCTCTGGCTGAGAATCAGTCTAAAAGACTGTACAGAGAAGTGGTAAATAGTTAATAAAGTTCAGTTTTGATATAAAAGGAAATAATATATTTTACAGTGCTTTCATTAGCTTACTGAATCAAAAAATGTATAAAAACAAATGGATGTGGTAATGGCTGTATGACTTTCATTAGGTTACACTTTTGAGATTTAATTCTTCACTGATAATACCTGAACAATGGTAACTCCACACAGAGTTCTTTCATTCAACAAATGTTTACTAGTCCATGCTATCTGATGGATAGAACCTGTACAACAGTGGGGGCAGGAGCCATTATGGTCTTTTCCCTCATGAATTTTATAGTCTGGGTGGCAGAAGGACTGTATCCAATTATCTCCTATATAAGATTTAAATTATAAATTGTGAATATAGTGTCTATGAGGCTGAACATGGTTCTGCTGCTGCTAAGTCGCTTCGGTCGTGTCTGACTCCGTGTGAACATATAAAAAGACTCAAGTGTCATTAAGATTTCCTCAAGAGCTAGCCCATGAACCGTGGCTTGAGAGAAATATGAATGCTGACTATAAAATAGGGCAGGAAGGAAAGAGGCAGTGAGGAGAATAAATGAGACAATATGTACACAAAAATACACATCATGAGGCTGGCCTGATGCTCTGTAGGAAATTAACAAATGAAAACAGCAGATTATAAATAATCAGCACCATTGCTGACAAAATGAACAGATAGGAACAGAACATTAAGCAAAGTGACATCTGATTTAATATTTTTCTCACAGCTAAGAAATAGTCACAATCCATGTTACAGAATTTTAAGCTAATTAAGAGAACCATGTTATGTAAGAACAGCAGGGTTAAAATTTTAAAAAGTTCCTTTCTGAATGTTGGTGCCTTTAACACTTTGACCGTTTGGTTACACACTTTTCTGTTGTGTTGTGTATGACAGCAATGTTCCTCAGGCAGGGAAACACAAGGATTAGCACATAGTCCAGGTAATAAAGCCCTACTATTCTACTCTGCTAACAATCCCTGTGAGAACTCCAGCCACCAGTTAAACAAATCATTTGGCTGGGAACAGAGCGTTTACCATATGCACGAGTTACTAATTTCCTGGACATTATCAGCCATTAGCTGGTTTCCTGTGTCCCAGCGAAGGCTGAGGTGAGCCTCAACTGCCAAGACTGCACAGTACAGATATTAATCCATGGGCCATTTCCTCCATCTAAGATGCAATAATACTCTCTATCTGTAGTTCTTTTGTCAAATACATAGTAGAAGGGGCCAGAAAGTTCAAGTGGAGGGAAATGTGTAAATAAAGGAAACCCAGTGGTATACTAGTGTAATTACATGAGTGAAACGTAACATTTTGGGAACTTAGAGCAGTATGGAATAGAATGAATCACCAAAAAGCTCCCAGACAGCACTTAGGGATTCCTTTAGAACTCAATGTTTCTCAAGATTAATATGCTTCAAAAACACCATTCTATTCATCCTTGGGTCAGGAAGATCCCCTGGAGCAGGAAATGGCAACCCACTAAAGTATTCTTACCTGGAGAATCCCATGGACAGAGGAGCCTGGCGGGCTACAATCCATAGGGTCACAAAGAGTTGGACACGACTGAGTTACTAACAGTTTCACTTTTACGTTTCACTTTAGAACTAAAGTGTGTTTAGTGTGTTTCTCATAACATTAAATATACTTCAAAAATACGATTTTATCAATAGTAGATGGGTTATAAGTTTGCTCTAATCTATCAAACCACTATTCTACAAAACTATGTCTACCAAGATTATTCTTGCCTATTTGATAGTCAAATTTTTCATACTTAGAATTATTGCTATAACAGGTCTCAGTCTGCAGGTTGGAATTTTTTTAAAGCTACATTTCTAGAAAGAAATGAATACATAGAGGTTGATTAATTTCTGGAAAAGTCAGGCTAATTTTCATTCAACAACTATTAACTTTGCCAAAATATGGTACTTTTAAAATTAATTAATTCATTCATTTATTGGCTGCCCGGGGTCTTCATTGCTACACACAGGATTTCTCTAGTTGCTGCAAGCAGGGACTACACTCTGGTTGTGGTGTGCAGGCTTGTCATTGCAGTGGCTTCTCTCGTTGCAAAGCACAGGCTCTAGAGAATGGGCTCAGTAGTTGCAGTCCATGATTTAGCTGCATCTTGGCACATGGAATTCTCCAAGACAAGGATTGAATGCATGGCCATTGGCAGGCAGACTCTTAACCACTGGATCACCAGGGAAGTAAGTCCCTTTTGTTTTAATCACTGAAAATTTGATCATAAAAATCTTGTTTTTGTTTACATTTCTTTTATTACTAGTAATATTACTTTTAAGGTTATTGGCCTTGTACATCTCATCTGTGATTTGTCTGCTTATGTCTTTTATTAAATTTAAATTTACAAATATATACTAAATGAGGTAATAACTATGTATATTAAGAAGATCAGCTTTGCACTTCAACTAGATAGTGTTTCTGTGGCTTCATTCAGTAGGGTGAATACACAATTTTGTTATCTTACCTCCAAAAATCAGTAATCATTAATCCATTGTCTTCTGATTTTTAACCCCATAGTAAATAAATAAAAAGAGCTAAATTTTGTTTCCTTCATAGTTAACTATTTTTTCCCCTCCTGCATGGGTGTTTGGACATATTTTAATTTTTAACTCTTTAAATAATCCCCAAATACCTGTAGCTATTCTGTCTTTCCATTTTGCTTAGAATTTGGTCACTTCTTTCAGTCTCCATGAAGGATGTATCAGTTCCGGAAAGATGGCTTCAGTTGACACATTGGGTTATTGCTTCTGTTTCAGTGTAGTTCTCTGTCTGGAAGATGTGCTGCTTATTATGTTGGTTTCTACTCTCTAGCCTCCATGTACGTCATAGTTCAGTTCAGTCACTCAGTGGTGTCCAACTCTTCGCAACCCCACAGACCACAGCACACCAGGTTTCCCTGTTCATCACCAACTCCTGGAGCATGTCTATCGAGTTGGTGATGCCATCCAGCCATCTCATCCTCTGTCATCCCCTTCTCCTCCTGTCTTCAATCTCTCCCAGCATCAGGGTCTTTTCTATTGAGCTGGCTCTTCACATCATATTCTCCCTCAAGTTTTGGGAAAAAAATGACAATTTTGTTTTGCTGTGTATTGAGAGAACTTCTTTAAGTCAGATCTTCAAGACATATACTTTATTTTCTACGGTGTTAGTTCTGTCCCTACTACCACCAATACTAAATCCAGTTTTATTAACACACTATCTTTATTTGCAATATTCCTTTAGTTCACTCAGTTCATTTTTTTTCCTTGACTTAACATTTCTGGATTTTTTTTCTGTTGAATTTGGACTCTACCTTGTTTCATTTTCGTAGATTTTTTGTTCCCTTCAGAGCACATTTTGTGTCTTCTAGAGAACTTGATCACAAATATGGTTAACCTTCAATATGACTGGAGAATCTTTTTAAAAAAATACATATTCTCAGATTCTGCTTCTAGACACTCTTTATTGAAAACATTAAAAGAATGAAAAAAGTCTTGAATATGATGTTTAGCAGGGTCAATCACTATAGCAGTGCTGGTATTTGACAACATGCTATGTATAATGTGGGCTTGCTTGTGTGTTTGAATATAATGTTTTCTTCCAAAAGCTAAGCAAGGAGAGGAACAAGGAAAACTAGATTTAGTTGTGTAAATTAATTAATAAGGTAGCGGGGTGTTAAGAATCTCAATTCTGCTCCAAGGTATATGTAGAGACTTGCATTCTTGTACATTTCTGGGAATTAATTCTCTTTTAATCTTGGTTTTTTGAAGTTACTCATTGATATTTTTTCCTGTAGCTTGTATATTTCATAGGGAAATGTGGAGTATCTACTTCAGGGATTACAAAACTAGGGCTGGGTAGATATTTTGAATGACTTCTACATCACTAAATCATTATTTTTATTTTCTTTGAGTTTAGAATACATACTTTTGTGCATTTTATTCAACACTAAAGTATTCTCTAACAGGATACTCTTACTTTGTTCGATATTGTATCTTTAAAAATTGGTGTAATTTCTTACACAAATAACCAGTTTCTTCTAAAGCCAGATCCATATGAATATAAATGTGAATGTTAGTACCCCTATAATATGCCATTATTCTCATGGACTATGAATTATATTTTTGAACAATAATTATTTTAGAAGATCTTTCACCTCTCCTGCAATCCACCTTTGAATTAGACAATATCTGTATGTGAAATTCATTTGGCACTGGGCTTATCAAGCAGTTCCCTGTAATTATCTTAAACATAAATAACAGGGAAGACACTTTGTGTTTGATATAGAAATATTGTTACCAAATGGATCTTAAAAGCCTAAAGTCTTTCATCAGTATATGGGTAAGGAAAAAAAAAAGCAAAAGTTACTCATCAGAATAAGAAAATGAGACCTCAGTATCATTTCATCTAAAAGTTTATTCTTTTTATTGAAAGGCATAAAATTGCTTAAGTCACTTTTCCAGGGATGCTAAAAGTAATAATTTCAATAGAGAAAGATAGGGAAAGAACTCTTGCCTGGAAAATCCCATGGACGGAGGAGCCTGGTAGGCTGCAATCCATGGGGTCGCTAAGAGTTGGACTCAACTGAGCGACTCCACTTTCCCTTTTCACTTTCATGCACTGGAGAAGGAAATGGCAACCCACTCCAGTGTTAGTGCCTGGAGAATCCCAGGGACGAGGGAGCCTCGTGGGCTGCCGTGTATGGGGGTGGCACAGAGTCGGACACGACTGAAGTGACTTAGCAGCAGCAGCAGGGAAATAAAGTCTGTATTTCCTTTGAATTTCACCACTTTCCTAAAGTTAGGCATTGCCTTTTTGTTTGGAATGCTTCTTAGATATGGAAAATGTTCAAATATGATTTGGCCAGGAGACCTGAGTTTGATTAATTCAAGTAGTGGATAAAATGTGTGTTCTGGATGTGGGAAGGGAGCCCATCTCTGTATGAGGCTGGCTCATTCACAGCACTCCAATTTCTACATGCCCTGTGTAATGTATTTGTGAATAGCTTCCACAAATGTTGAATTGATATGAATCATATTGTAATAAATATAGGATGCAGAGGAAATCAGTGATGGCAGAAGCCTATCATTTAAATTTTATTATTAACTTTAAGCTCCATTTTCAAGCAAAAGCTAAATTGGCTGTGAAGCTGTCAAAAATTTTTATATTTGTTGAGTAATTGCATAGAAAAATGATGATAATTAAACAACTTTAAAAAATAGACATTTTCTAGATTATATGTGTGCATGTATGTATGCATATTCAATTGTATGTTAAACTTCCATAAAGCTTTTAAAATATAAGTGCTATTGATCTTCATTTTCAATTCCTTGGTGATATGTTCTTAAGAAATAAAGATGTCCATCTTATCTAATCACAGCTATCACCTCCAGTCCATGGGTAGAATGATTGCCTCAAACCATTTTTGGCAGACTCAGTAATTATATCTTCCTAGGTAACTGGTTGGGAAATGAATTAAAGAAATATCCCTGGGTAAAAGTTAGTTTAAGGTCACAACAATTTATCAGAGTTGAAAATTATTTCAATAATCAACAATGCAGGAAAAAAAAACTGCCAATCAAGATTACTCTATCTGGGAAAGTTGTTCTTTGGAAGTAAAGGAAAAATAAAGATTTCCTCACAAAATAAAGCTTAGGGAGCTCATCACTACTAGACTTGTCATAAGGGTTCTTCAAGTGGAAATGAAAGGCTGCTAATTAGTAGCACAAACACATTTGAAAATATACAATGCACTGGTAAATGTAAGCATGTAGTCAAACTTAGAATTCTCTGATTATATAAAATAGTGGTATGTTAACCATTTAACTCTAGTATCAAAGTTAAAGAAGATATTAAAAACCCATTATATAGTAATTTGTTAATGACTACACCATGTAAAAAGAGATAAATTGTGACATCAAAAATATAAAAGGTAGAAAATAATTTTTGTGTGCAATTGAAAATTACATTGTAATCAAGATAAAACAGATTATTATAAGATACATTACATAAGCTTCTTGGTAACCACAAACCAAAACCTATATTAGATACATAAAAGGTAAACAGGAGGGAATCAAAACACATCACTACAGGTAATCATCAATTCATGAAGAAAGGTAGCTAGAAGAAAGGAACAAGGGCACTACAAAATAGCTGAAAAATTAATAAGATGACAGGATGTCCTAACCTATCAACAATTACTATAAATGTAAATGAAATAAAATTCTCTAATCAAAAATAGACTGACTGGATGGATTAAAAGATGTACCTAACTGCTGTCTACAAGAGATTCACTTCAATTTTGAGGACACACATATTCTCAAAGTGAAGAGTTAGAAAAATACATTTGATATGAGTGGAAATCAAAAGAGAACAGGAATACCTATACTTATGCCAAACAAAGTAAACTTTAAGTCAAAAATAGTAACAAGAAACAAAGAAGGTCACTATGTAATGACAAAGTGGGGTCATTCATCAAGAATATATAGCCATTAGAAATATCAAAGCACCAACATTATATTAAACACATCCTAATTTCTGAAGTGAGAAACAGATACAATAAAATAATAGGAAGGAACTTCATTATTCCACTTTCAACAACAAACATATCATCCAGACAGAAACTCAATAAGGAAACACTGGACTTAAACTATACCTTAGTCCAAATGAACCTTAGAGGCAAATATAAATATTCTTTAGGATAGGTCAGATAAATAAATATAGGAAAATTTAAGAAAACTGAAATTGTAACAAGTATATTTTTCAACTACAGGGTTATAGGAAAATTTAAGAAAACTGAAATTATAACAGTATATTTTTCAACTACAGTGTTATGAAGCTAGAAGTCAATAACAGAAGGAAAACAAACAAAAAATAAGAAATGTGGAAATTAAATGAAAAACCAATTTGTCAAAGAAGAAATCAAAGTAAAATTGAAAAAAAAAAAAAACACATGTTGAAAAAGTCAAAAATAGAAACACAACAGCCAAAACTCACTGGATGCACAAAAAGTAGTTCTAAGAGAAGCTTACAGCAATAATAACAAAAATATAATACCCTTTCATGACAAACTCTAAACAAATGGAATATAGAAGAAAAGTAGTTCAACATTACAAACGTCATACATGAAGAGCCCACTGCTAACATCATATTCAGTGGTAAAGGTTCAAAGTTTTTCCTTTAAGATCAGGAATAAGACACAGGTGGATGCTCACCACTCACCTTCTTCTTCAAGGTAGTGCTGGAAGTCCCAGTCAGAGCAATTAGGTGGGAAAAAAAAGGCATTCAAATTGTATGGAAAAAGTAAACCTGTCTTTGTTTACAGATGATATGATCTTACATACAGAAATCCCTAGACTCCACTAAAAAGCTGTTTGAACTAATAAATGACTTCAGTAAAGTTTCAGGATACTAAATCAGTATACAGAAATCAGTTGCTTTTCTATACATTAACAACAAAATATCTGAAAAAGTAATAAGGAAAATAATTCCATTCACATTAGCATCAAAAATAATGTAATAGCTAGGAACAAATAAAATGTATTGATTGACTTTTCCATCTAGTCACAGGAAGCAACATTTTCCCTATCATCTCCTTCTGATCCTTTGAGAAACTTCTTTGGTTGGTGGGTTACTAGTATGCCCCACCAATGTAGCGATCCCTGAACACCAAATAGCCTGCTGACTCTTGTATTCCTAGAAATGGTAAAAGCAAAGCAATATAAGCAGATTAAAAGCAGTATTAATGCAGATGAGGAAGTCTGCTTATGTATCTCTGCATTCAGAAGAGCGGTTTTGGTAGACAACCTCATAGGACTAGTGGCTGAACTTTAAAAATATCTAGAATATTGTATACAATAGGTCCCTCATTCATTCACTAAATTTCTCCTCCTGGAATATAACTGTTAGGACTCCACAGAGGTGATGAGTTTTTAAAAATAAATTATATGGAGACTTCCCTGGTGGTCCAGTGGTTAAGATTCTGAGCTCCCATTGATGGGGACCCGAGTTCCATCCCTGCTTGGTGAACTAAGATCTCACATTTTATTCAGTGTCGTCAAAAATAATAAGTGCATGCATATACATATTTGAAGTTACAGAATTAATTTTTCTTTATGCATGGACTTTTAAAATTTTCACTTCTGATCTCAAAATATTTTCCTCACAAAATGAAGACTAAATTCATTGATTCATAAAAAAGAATTCCTTTCCTCTGGTACCAACCTGGTTCTCCACAATGTTTGACATGGTATTTTTATATCATCCTAATGGTTGATACAACATTTTTTACATTCTTCCTGGTGATCTGACATCCTCTTGGACACTTGGTCTCCTTGGTGATCACTTAACTCTGATTTATTCTAGATATCCCACAGTGGGGTGAACCACCTTTGGTAACTGGTACAGTGGTCACAATCATAGACCTGATGAAACTTTATTTAAAGGCCCTGAGGAGGGGGTGACTTCTTCCTTGTGGTGGAAAGAGTTGTGTTCTGTTCCCTCACCGCTGCAACTGACATGTGGGAAATAAGAAAGACACCTACTAAGCTGAAGATGACCAAAACTTGGCTGGTGGTAGCTACTGACTGCAGAGTCTATAGAGCCATTCTGGAGCTTCAACATTTGTATCAGGAAAAACTCAGTTTCTAAAGTTGTGCAGCCCTCCAGCGAGGCCTCCATGAAACCCTGGGAAATAGTGGGCACGCGAGATCTTGGATGCCAGGCAAGCATGATGTGACTGGCTAACCAAGGAAACTCCTACACTGATACACAAGAATTCTACTCCTGCCCAGATGAACTCTATACGCATTAGCTCTCAATGATTTCTGTTTTTCACACTCGCTGTTCCCATGTGGTAGTTTCCCTTAGATCCATGCTCCCTGTTTTTCTGTCATTCTGTACTGTGGGAACACAGATAACTTTGTTATTATTTTTGGCTGTGATGAGTCTTAGTTGTGACATATGGGATCTTTGATCTTTGTTGTGGTGTGCAGGCTCTTTAGCTGTGGCATGGGGGATCTAGTTCCCTGACCAGGAATCGAACCCAGACATCCTCCATCAGAAACACAGAGTCTTAGTCACGGGACCCCCAGGGAAGTCCAGATAATGTGTTTTTAAAAGCTATGAGTTGCTAAGCAGCTGAGTCTGGGCCTGTTGGAGATGTTGCTGTCCCTGCCTGTGATTACAGGGTGAGGCTTTGAGGTGGGCTCCCTTCAGGAAAGAATGAATGCATGCTGCTCAAATAGCCAGGGAGATAAGCAATTCTTGCTTTTCTCTGCTACAGGTCAACAAGCTAAAATATTCATCATTCTAGACTCTCTTGGAGCTAAAGGAGAGACCATATGACTCAGTTTTGGCCATTGAGATGTAAACACACGTTCAGGAAAAGCTAGGAGTCTGGAAAAGGCTTTAAAATTTCAGAAGCAGTCTTATGATCCTTCAATCTTTTGCCCTTTTCATATTCCTGGCTTAAATATGGGTGCAATAAGCAGCATTTTAGAAAAGAAAGCCCAAATGTATTGATGAATGCCACATATGAAGAATTGCAGAGCAGCCTTAACCTTGATGGCACTCAAAACATTCACTGCCTTTCTACAACTTTCTTATTAATGAGTAAAAAAAAAATACCTAGAAGGTAAACTGTGGTTAGTTTGGTTTTTTTCTTTTCCTCAGCTCTTTTCCTTTTATGGTTGAGACATATTAATGACTTTCTCCTAAATACTCTAAAATTGGCAAGAACAGCAACAGTCAATAGTTTTAACCCAGAGTTGTATCTATCCCAAGAGATAAACTACATGATGAAAATTCAGAATAAGAAAGAAGTTTTATTAAATCTTGATTTTCCAACACCTAGCACAGTGCCTGCCACTTAGCAAGCAATTAAAACATTTGTTGATTGATCCTATTGATTGTATTTCTCAGAAAGCTTTTTAAATAAAGTAACACTTGAAGCATGCATCATGATTTATGGAAAGTTCAGTAACAAATTTGAATTTAATGCATAACAATATTTATTGAATAATTAACAGTCATTGAATTTTAATATAATCCAAGTGCTATGCTAAATTCTTTGTTATCTTTTTAGTTAATTTCCACAGCAGTCCTATAACCAAGGTATTATTATTGGACAATTTCAGAAATATTTAAAAAACTTAGCCAAGGTCACACAGCCAAATGGTACAGGAGCCAGGATTCAAAGCCAAGTTTATCTCCCTCCAAACCTATGCTCTTAACTGCTGTGTATTAATAAAATATTTTAAATGTGTTCTCCTAAAAGAAACATATCCTTTGCTCCCTAAAAACCCTTTTTGGCAGACCATCAAGTACACAGAAAATGATAGTCTGTGTTAATGGTTATACATTATTAATCAATTACCACTTACTGGAGGATTTATTGTTTAATTCCTGTTTGTTGACAAATCAGCTGAATTTTTCATATGCACACACTGGAGTTAGCTATATAAAGCAATTCACTTGAAATGTTTCATGTTTGCCCCAGGTTGCTATTGGGAGCCTAGATTATTTGTGGCATTTTTGTTTGAAAATCCTGGAGTCATTAAAATCTGAGTCCATAACCTGCATAGTAGGATATTGATATGAATAAGGATGCAGGCAGCAATTCACTAGGTACTTGAATGGTAAAAAATATAGTGTAAGTTTTCCACACCCTGCAGACTGCAGGTTTATATGATAATAAATAACAGTTATCACCAGGACAAAGAAAAAAAAAAAGGCCATGAAATCCAATAGCTCAGTGAGAAATCTGCTAATACAGGTGGTCAAGCTTGTTCCATTTCATTGTCAAAGGGAGGCTATTCATTTGCTTCTGGGTAGTTCGATTACAGAGTCATTTACTGCTGAAAGTTTTCCAGTAGGCAGATGTGGACCTATAGCTCTAGGCTTTAGATTCAAAATCAGTGAGGAAAAAGAATAAGAATCTCCTCACAGACAGCATAATTGATAAGGCAGAGATCTTTAAGGAACTCCAGAAATGAAATAAGCGCCTTTAAGCATCCCGGTTGGAATCTCCTTGCTGTGTACAGGGGGCATGGACAAGGGTCAAGATGCTGACTATAATTAATCATTTTTAGAAGCTCTTTAAAATATTTTCCCTTTGACAGTTACCTGTCTAGATGAGATGTCAGTGATTGGTGTGTGTATATAAAAGAGAGAGAGAGATTCCTTATGTACCAAAATGCTCAGAAACAAAGGGAAAATATTCACAATGAATTCTCAATGGTTATAAAATCAAAGACAACTTTCTTTTCCTCTTGTGCAAGATACAAGTGATTTTTATCCAACAAGTAACTGTCTCTTTTTGAGAGACATTTGAACAGTGGAGATTATACAGACTGTAATCATTATTTCTAAACTGCCACAATCTAGCAATTTGCCAACTTTGGCAGTGTATCCAGAGAACAGATCAAAGATACGCCAATAACAAGGGTTTTACTTAAGCATGTGTATCATCCTTTCTTGTCTATAGGTTCTGCCTTTCAGGCGAAATTCAATTTCTCTTTTGCATATACCTAGTAACTATATTTTATATCACATGTTTGCTGGGTATAAGAAGCCACTACTCAAGTTGCCAAATAACTTGATTCTTTTGTCAAGTAACCTTTAAACCAAGACATGTATGTAATTCTCTTGTTAATTACAAAGATTAACTTCATCAATCTTAGTTCATGACCAAATCCAAAACTTCCAGTCACAGTCATGATGAGAAATGCATTACACAGCTGAAAGGTTTTAAATTCTAATTTATCCCACCTTGAAAAACAATTAATGTGTCATTAAGGGCAGTGAGTCCACCAAAGTAATCTCTATGGGCAGTGACCCACAATGAAAGGTTAACAGATACGGGAGGTATCAGCTTGCTAGAAGATGAAGAAAACCAAATAGCCCACCTCTATTTATCAGGTGCTGAAACTGGAAAATGTCATCAAAGAACTTTAGCAATGATAAAATCCTAATGTGACTGAACTTAACTGAATGACCAAAAACCTGACAGCTTAGTGTAACTCAGCTCTTTCTGGGAAAAGTTAAGAGTAAGTATTAATATATACATAAATATGATATAAATGCACTAGATCAGTATTTCAAGACCTATTGACTTTCCACATAACTTTTGAGAAGCCAAAGATCTACACATTCACTGACAGGAATCAGAAAACTAAAGTTACATATGAGTAATTCCAAAATGACCATTATTTTAAAACAAATATGTACCAAGCATCCCTATGTTATAACTGATATTTAAAGCATTTCTATTTGGAAATAATCATAGATTTACAGGAAGATAGAATAGAGAGACTCCCGGAGGCCTCTACTTAGTTTCCCCAAAGGTTATATGTTAATTTTCGTATAATATCAACACCAGGAAGTTGCCTTTGAGTGAACAGTATGTGTGTGTAGTTCTATGTCATTTTATATGTGTAGATTCTTGTAATTACCACTGCAATACCAGGATAAGAGATTACTATAAATGATTTTATTTTCTTGAATATAAAAATGCATTATAATTTCAGGTAGGAAGTTCCATACTACTTGTTTTACAAAACAGTAACAGTGTATTGAAAATTATTAATATACAAGAAACTGTTACCTATGAAAACTCTATATAGGCCAAAGTGAAATTCTAGTAATACAGACAATATATACTAGGGTTAAACTCATTTCCCTGCACAGATCAGACCATCCCCTCATTCAGGGATTGTCTCTCCCCAGCACGACAATGAGCAATTTTTCAACACATAGTTTATCAAAGACATCTTACTGAGAACTGTATTTTCCAAAACTGTTTATAGGTGAGAGCCCCAGACTACACATGCACGCACACACACCTCTCCTATCTGGGGTAAAACAGAGCATTTCACAAGTGCCCTTGAACTGCCAATAAGGTAACCATAATAAAAGAGAACATTAATATATACACACAAATAGTCGATGAAATCAACCAGCCAGATTCTTCCAAGCCAAGTCTATGATGAGGTTTCTTATTCCCCGCTAACAAACATAATCCAAATGGTCACAAACTCCAATTTCAATTCATCTCATAGGAATGGAAAAATATAGGATCACAAAAGAAAAAATGATGAAGCAGAACTGAAACATCGTTCTTACCTTAGCCATCTGTGCCTGTACGCCATTTGCCTTGAGAGATGCTACCGCTTTCTGAGCAGCTGCTGGGCTGTCAAAATCTACAAAACCATACCCTGTGAAAACACAAAGCCTCTGGTTAGCACTCACAAGCAGCTCTGTGTCACTGATGGAATGGGTGTTTGTGGTCACACTTGCACTCATGACCTTGGTTGAACCATAGACCTCAATCTATGGCCCTTAACATGTCAGGAAAGAGACCACAATATTAAACATAAAATAGTAACATGCTTATTTTCTCGAGGTTGCTTTGGAGATTGGCTATGCAATCAGCAAGCTGATTTAGATTAATTTGGTGAATAAGGTAATGTTATTTAATCACTTCTTTCTTCAGTGACTTTGTTACAAGAATTAGGAACACAAAATGCTGAAAAAGATAGAAAAGTTTATCTCAAAAGGTAATCTTCTCAAAAAACTTGATGGTATTAAAAGCAGTGCTAGAACCTGCATGAAGTTAGTATTGGCAAACTTAACAGTTGCTGGCATTCAAGCAGGCATTCAATAAATGCATGTTGAATGAATGAATGAAGGTGATGAATGAGTTCAGGGAAATTTGAGCCTAGTTTCAGTTGATTTCCAAGCCCATGTTAATTCATTATAGGATGTGTCTCTCTCAAAGATAACATCCTAAATAAACAATTTTGACTGTTAAGGAACTTATGATAAATAGACAAATATTCAAATATCTTTTAAAAATAAGAAACAAAGACCTATGCCACTTATTTGCTATTTTTAAAGCTTAAGTACAATCTGAAAAGAGCATAAAAGTTGCCTATGAAAGGGAAAAAGTCATGTCTGACTCTTTGCGACCCCATGGACTGTAGCTTGTCAGGCTCCTCTGTTCATGGAACTCTCCAGGCAAGAATACTGGAGTGGGTAGCCATTCCCTTCTCCAGGGGATCTTCCCAATCCAGGGATCAAACCGGGTCTTCCGTATTGCAGGCAGACTCTTTACCATCTCAGCCACCAGGGAAGTCCCCAAAGTTGCCTATATTGTACTTTGGGTGCCTCTGTGTGTGTGTGTATAGTGAGGCCCAAGGAAATAGCCAGTAAAACATAACATGAAAAAGGGGGACTTTGAATACCCATGATATATAGCTGTATTAGTCAGGGCTTCACCTGAGAGTAATTTCAGCTGCCAAAAATATTTCAAATTAGAAATGATCAAGAACGTGTGTAGGGCACTCAAAGCCCACCGCACATGCATCCTGCTCCTCTTCTCTGCTGCCAGGCAGGTATCAGCTCTGTATCCCCATGCTTCTCTCATGTACAAGTTTGGAGGTCTGCTAAGGCAAACCTACTAACCATGAACTGTGACCCTCTTTCCCAAAATGACTAAAGAGAGAATAGGAATTCAATTACCAAGTTGTTTCTTGTAATTAACTTTTTAATCTTCTCCCCTTGAATCTTGTCTTCTTTTTCTCCCTCCCAGCATGTTAACCAGAAATGAACTTGTTAAGCCCACTCTGTTAGTAATACTAATTCCTCTCTTCCCACAAAATTCAAACTATGTGAGTAGTATGAAGATTACCATCCACTGAGATGAGTACAATGAGGGAAAAAGAAGAAAAAGAGCAAAATAAGTCTAGAAGTAATGCTAGGGAGAAGATACAATAAAATAAAATATAGACTTTCTCTATTATGGGCCAACAACTGCCCTGGGTGGGTGATGTGTTGGCACCTGATGAAATGATAACAATGCAGGTATCAATACCATTGTCCTCATTCATGTATTTACACAAAGAAACCAAAGTGTAAGCCAGGTGACAAAGACTGACCCCCCAAATCACAAGTTGCTTAATTGGTAGAGCAGGATTTGAAGCCAAATCTGCACAGGCCTTTCCAAATACACTGTACAATGAACTGCTTTATAATCTTACTTTGCAACCTATTTCTAGAAGCCTCTGAAACCCACCAGAGAGAGGTCACAATTCTTCAAAATCCCTTAGATGTTGAGGCTAGCACATGAAATATAACAATCCCGTAAAAAAATTCAACCCAGCTCATTCAGGGAGTGATTGAGTTCTCAGCACAATGGGCTGTATGAGGTTTGATAAGTCACCTTTCCACCTCATGCTTCGGTCAATTTTCCTCATTCATTCACAGTCTTGCTTTCTTATTCAGTAATGAAATTCCATGTCAAGCATTTTGCCAGGTAGAGTGTAGACTAGTAGGGAAAAAATAGTCCCAGTTTGCATCCTTACTCAGCTTATAGTTGAGTTGGGAGATGAACATAAAATGAATAACCACAAAAGTGAATCTATAATGACAAATTGGTTTACCTTCCTTGAAAGAAAATGAGCACATATACCACAGACTCTGATGACTGGGGTTTTAAGAAAGCAGTGGCATGAGATGACCTGCATTTTTATATCACTCTCACTGGCTTGTCATGAAGATGGGATTGGTTGGAGGGAGGTGGGCAATAGGAGTGGGATCAGGGAGATGACCTAGGGGCCATCACAGTAATCTGGACAAACAGCAACTGTCCATGAAAGAGAAAGGATGAAATGGATGGTTTGACTTACATGTTGGAGGCAGAATTAACAGGACCCAGTGATGGATGGACTGGGTTGAGAATAAGGGAAACATAGCAGATAAAGATTACTACTGTTTTTCCAGCATAAGCCAATCGGTAGGTAGAGATGTGATTTACAGAAATTGGGAGCCTGGAGGAGGAACCAACAGAGAAGAGGGAAAATTAAAATATCAGTTTGAGACATGGTGAGCCGGAAATGCCTGTGAGACATGTAAGTAAAAATGTCAAGTAGTAGCTGGATATATTAGGCTAGTGCTCAGAAAAGGGAATAAGACTGGAAATAAAATCTAGGAGGTCAACAGCATGAAGGTACGATGTACAGATATGGAAAAAGATAAAAGTGCCTGGTGTAAGTAGAAACAAAGAGCACAGGTTTGGAGCTAAAACTTCACCACTGAAGGGTTAGTGAGAGGAGAAAATAAGATCTCAAAGGAGGCCGGAGGAGAATCCGATGGAGAGAAAGAAGTACAAAGGGAAGAAGACGTCTCAAAGTCAAAGAGAGAGAGAGTGATCACTGGTGTCCAATGCCACTGTGAAAGCAAGATGGGAGCTTGAGATGCCCAGTGTTCTAGGAATGGGAACTTGTCTTTTTTAACCACGGTTGATTGATGATATTGTGTTAGTTTTCCGGTGGACAGCTTCTTCACTGAACTGTACAGAAGGTCTTTGTAGCTTATTGTATGTACAGTAGTGTATAGCATGTATTATTACCATGCTTGACTACAGGCCAGGGATGGGGACCGAAGGCTGCTTGAGTAGCACAAGAGCAAGATGGAGAAGTAGAGAGTGTTTACAGTCTTGTCTGAGTTCTGTTGCTGGGAATGAGGATTAGGAGCCAGCTTAAGCTTGAGGGATATGTGAGGCGAAGGAGCTGTTTATGTTTGTTGCTTGTAAGATGGGCGATGCTAAGGTCTATGGTTTCCAACCTTAGCTATATGCTAGATGCACTTACTTGGGAGCTTAAAAAACGACCAATGCTCATTTTTCCCCTCTGGAAAAATGAAATAAATATCTCTGGGAATGTGGCCCAGTTGTCTGCACACACAAGTGTGTATCTATCCCCCGGCCTGGGTTACAGTACTACTGAGTATTCATTCAAATATTAAACATGCATTTATGTGTTGCCCTGCTATGAGACAGATACTGTTCTTAGTACTTCTGAATGCTGATGAGAAAGATCAAGCAGAAGTAAAAAGATTGAACCTTTAGGCAGAAAGACAGATAATTTTTAGGATAATGTTCCTGAGAAAGTGGAAGTGTGAAGGGGGTTCTAGAACATGACTGAAGTGCTGTCCTTTGCTAAAACAGGTTTTTTGCTCATTGTAACTGGAAGGAAGAAAAAAAAAAGCACTTTCCAGGTGTTATTTCTTTGTATATCTTTGTTTCTGGGACATAGCCTGAGCTTAATAAATATTTGTCAAAATTAATTGAAACCATGTTTAAAAAGATGCTAAGTTACTTCATGGGACTTATGTGGAGATTAACTAATAAAAGTGTCTTAATACGTGTTGACTCTACAGAACATAGATGCCAAGCAGCCGTGGTTCAGACTCAGCCACGTTCCCACACAGTGAGGCACCAGGGATTTCATGATTCGCGGCCTCTGTAACAGTGTGGCTTCCTTCATTTCCTTCATCCCACACATCACACAGGATAGAACAAAATCATGATGCTGATCTCCAGGGCTAACCTCCAGTTCAAACAGAAGAAATCCCTGTGAGGGCAGGAGACACCCTGAGCCTCCTCTGAATCAGGGAGGTGATGGGTGAACTTTGAGAATAGCGTCTTTCCAAAGAGCCATTGTTCCAGCAAGGAGAGTGGCTCCTTAGTACAAAACATCTCTCCTGAAGACTCCTGGGAAGCAAAGTTATAAAATAATCAATGTTTTGGGGCTCTCCTGGTGGTTCAGTGGTTAAGATTTCACCTTCCAGTGCATTGGGTATAGGTTCAATTCCTAGTTACAGGGAGTTAAGATCCCTCATGCCTCACAGCCAAAATAACCAAAACATAAAACAAAAGCAATATTATAACAAATTAAAGACTTTAAAAATGGTCCACACCAAGAAAATCTTAAAAACAAAATACATTTCACTAAGTTCTGTTTTTCATACGAACTTACTTTCACTAATTAAAATGAATGTGTACTGGTAAAACATCTCAAGTAATTCCCACTCTTGAGTTTTATATGACAGCGTATACTACGTCACAATCACAAAGAAACAGAATGAAATACAAAGTTGCCCCTAGAGAATAATGATGCATTTATGAAGGAATAAAGCAACTCCAATTTGGTTTCAATTTGCTCTCCTTAATGACAAATCATCAAGCCTGGGAACAGAAACCTCCATACCTACATCTGGTGAGGGGCCGCACAGGGAGATTAGTTCAGCTCCAGCTAATAATGCTTTATGGTAACTGCCAAAATCCTCGATAAAATGGGACCCACTGGAAACACCCACCCAAGAGGCTGGAAGGCCACTGGTCTCACTGCCTCAATGACATAATGAAGCCTGGTAGCAGGTTCAAGTGGATGAAAACTGTATGCCACTGATTTCTCCATACAGCTCTGTCCTTGTTTTCCTTCCTTGTCACGGGGAGAAGGCCAGCAGCTCTGCAATTAGCAGGAAGCAGAGAGCGGTGAGAGAGAACTCTATGCTCCACGCTAATTAGGTCATTCGCCAAATGCACTCATTCCACTGGCAGATCTAATCAATGCTTTCCTGAAATGCTTGAAACTTGGTGTGTTAATTTAAAGTTTTGCTATTGTTTTGTTGCACTACAAGCCTAGTGACTTTATAAAGAAGCAAAAATACATTTATTTAGAAACTGTGACAAAGTTCTACAAACGGTGGTACTGCCAAGAAGGTTTAGGTTTTGTTTTCTTTAGTATACCTGTAGGCAGCTTCTCATGACTTTTGCCACTCAATTGGACAACTGTGTGACAATCCATTTGGATTCTGTTGAAAGTATCTTTATCCTGTTTTTAAATTAAGGTTTTATTTTATTTTGGAGTATCGTCGGGACACGACTGAGTGAGTAACAGGAGGGGGGCAGTTAATTTACAATGATGTGTTAGTTTCAGGTATACAGCAAAGTGATTCAGTGCTTCATATACACATATCTGCTCTTTTTCAGATCACTTTCCCATGTAGTTCAATGCAGAATATTGGGTAGAGTTTCCTGTGCTACGTACAACAGGGCCTTGTTGATTACCTACTTTATAATTCATTTACTTATTGTGGCTGTGCTGGGTCTCTGTTGCTGCTTGGGCTTTCTTCTAGTTGTGGCAAGTGGGGGCTGCTCTCGGCTGCGGTGTGTGGGCCCCCCGCTGCAGGGGTGTCCCTCACTGTGGAGCACAGGCTCTAGGCACGCAGGTTCAGCAGCTGGTTTTCCTGAGCCGCAGAGCACAGGCTCAAGAGCCGTGGTGCGTGGCTTAGCTGCTCCCGAGCACGCGGGGGCTTCTCGGACCAGGGATCGGACCAGTGTGGCCTGCATTGGCAGGATGATTCTTTACCACTGAGCCACCAGGGAAGCCCCTGATTATCTACTTCATATAGACATTTTGTAAAGGTCAGTTCCCGACCTCCTAATTCATCCCTCATCCACCTTTCTCCTTTGGTGTCATCTTTATCACAGTCAACAGTCTTTTTCATACTTCTGTATTGTTACTGGCTCTTTCAGTCCTTTATGTAAACTGCTCACATAGGTAACAACTTGGGATGGCGCTTTGCGTGGGAAGTGGTACAAGCCAGGACTGCTGGCTCAGACGTGTGGTAACATGAGCCCGCGAGCCGAGCAAGACCTGCTCTCGGAGCGTGACCTCACACCGCACCTCATGTCTGTGTAGGAGGACTGTCCAGGAGCCCACTTGAAGCACACCGCCTCTTCCAAAGGCGATCCAGCGGTGAGTCAAATGTGATTTTTAAAAAGAAGAAGTGAACACTTTGTCTAGGAATCACACATTCCACTTAAGTTCTACTCAAGCTTAAACAGCTGATGTTTAAGAATCACCGTGCCATAAATCCCCCGCTTTCTATTTTCGCTTAGGTACATGCCATGGATGTCGTCTGAGCTCAGAGCGGGAAAGCTAAACTGCAGGGAGAGAAGGCGGCCTGCAGGAAAGGAGGAGTCATTTGCAGGTTTCCTGGAAGTCTGCTGGGCTCAAGGCCACCCCCAGGCATCTGCATTTCAGCTCAACATTTTGTACATCACTAAATTGTTGAGTGACAGCCAAATGTCTTCTCTTATTGGATTTCCTAGCTCTCTGCATTATGTTGATCAAAGGAGGTAGCTGAAGGACAGCACTTTTAAATTCTTTGCTGCACACAGTGCTCGTAAAACCAGACGAACAAGAGAACCTAATCACTTCTTCAGTATTTCCTTTCCCACTGATGTCCTGTGACTGATCATTACAATGAAGCAACAATGCTACAGTACAACAGGCCTGCAGCCTAACTTAGATATGGAAGGAAAAAAAAAAGGTAAAAGAAAAATCCTGCTAGAATGCAAAGGCCAAAGAGTGCTCATTTTGAAGGAAAAGAATCTAAACCAGAAATGACTCATTCTTTGAAGCATATTTGGAAACAAAGGATGTGACGGCTTCATACAGAAAAGAACAGCTACGTACTTCTCATGCAAAGGGCTGCAACCTGCAGATGCTTAGCAAGCAGAGGCAAATAAGATGGGTAACAAGGTCCACCCACGGAAAGCAGATTGCTTCACTCTCTTCCCTGATTTCTGAGCTTAATTACTTAAACATTCTGATATTCTAGTTCCAGAAACAGTAAAATAAGACATAGGTTTTGCAATAGAACTAACCTGTGTGGAAAGACACTTTTGAACCATCATGTGACTTTACTGTTATTATTTTTAATCTTAGTTTTTTACTTACTTTTTATTGAAGTATAGTTGATTTATAATGTTAGTTTCAGGTATACAGAAAAATGTTCAGAATACACACACAGTTTTTCAGATTCTTTTCCTTTACAGGTCATTACAGAATACTGAATATAGTTCCCTGTGCTATATAGTCAGACCTTGTTCTTTACCTATTTTTATACATATTAGCGTATATCTGCCAATCCCAAACCACTAATTTACCCCTCCACTGCCCCTTTCACATTTGGTAACTGTAAGCTTGTTTTCTATGTCTGTGAGTTTATTTCTGTTTTGTAAATAAGCACGTGTATATCATTGTCATAGATTTTACATATAACTGATATCACATGATATGTGTCTTTCTTTTTCTGACATATTTCACTTAGTATGACCATCTCTATGTCCATCTGTGTAGCTGCAAATGACATTATTTAATCCTTTTTTATGGCTGAGTAATATTCATTGTATAAAGACAATGTGTATATATTACTACTAAATTTACTAAACATCTACTATGTGCAAGGAAGATAGTGTGTTCGATGCTGCAGGGAAAATTAAGATACTGTGACATCCATCCCTTCCTGAAGGGGAGCTTCTGATCTAGCAGGATAGAGAAATACAT
The DNA here is from genome assembly GCA_007570785.1 of Antilocapra americana. NCBI lineage: Eukaryota > Metazoa > Chordata > Mammalia > Artiodactyla > Antilocapridae > Antilocapra > Antilocapra americana. Next base: position 2,496,511 of record ML660201.1, on the reverse strand, counting down.
TTAAATACAGTAGAGGGTCCTCCTACCGGGGGGTTGTGTCAGCGAGTACATGCAGAATGGCACGTTTTCATTTAGTTTAGCATGCCTGGTTTAGTACATGCAGCTCCGCTCATCAGAGCTGAATACCCGAGTCAGGTTCCCTGTCAGTGAGCAGAATGATGGCAAACCCACCCACAGTCTATTCTGTGTGTATTGCCCTATCTTTCTGCTTTCCTGTTTTCATGCATAACAGACACACAGTAAGTTAAATCCAAAACATAGGGAGGAATTAGTGTCGCACGAAAAGTGAACACAGGAACTTCTCTGGCAGTGCAGTGGCGAAGGATCCGCCTTTCATGGCAGGGGGTACAGCTTTGATCCCTGGTTGGGGAGCCAAGACCGCACCTGCCTCCTGGCCAAAAAAACAAAACATAAACCAGAAGCAGGAGTATAACAAATTCAATAAAGACTTTTAAAACACTGAAAAGAAAGTGCTAGTATTCTAAAATGGTAAACATTTCTTCCAGGTGGGGGCAAACTCTGTACATTCTAAGAGCGAATGGCAAAAGTGAGGACTCGGGAAAAGAAATTGGGTCCCAGGCGGCATTCCCTGGCAGAATAAAACAATCACAAAGATGGACGAATTTAGCGAGCAGCACACTCAGTGGCGAGCTGCTTGAAAATGGGACACTGCTTATTCCATTTAAGGTGCATCGAAAGTATTAAGCCAAACACAAATTCAAATCCCCAAACTCACTTCCCTTCTTACCCCACTCAATTGATTTTTAAATGAGAGAAGTGGCTTCTATCTACTGAATAAAGTCAAAATTAGGATTAGGATCATTATTTATGGGCTTAGCGAGATCATTAAGGTTTAGTGAGATTAAAGAAATTCACTGATTTGCCAAGGTCTTCGACTAAACCAGTCATGATGTTATTGCAATATTGCATAGACTAAGGGAGCAGCCTGCTAGGCTGTAAGTGGATGGATTAACCTCTGTGAATCGTCTTACAGAACTTTCCTTTCCTTCATTCTAGGATACAAATCAAGTATGTGTCTTGTGTGAACTGCTGGTCCTGTTTCTCTGCCATCAAGAACAGTGGGAGATTAAAGCGTGTAACGCATTGTGTCTGCAGAAGCCAGCCAGAGTGTTGATAAAACAATTCCACTCCGTCTGCAACTATGATGGAAGCAAGCTACAACTGACTACTCTAATTACAGCTCTTCAATCCTTGTGCACAGAAGGGTAGCCAAAACGATGACCTTATACCTGTGCTCATTTTTCCCTCCCTCTCTCTGCTCTGGCCTTTCTATAGACAGGTACGGCTGTGGACTGTTTCTCCATCAGAAGCGCAGAGATGGCGACTTCCCTAGTGGTCTAATAGTTAAGACTCCACACTCTCAGTGCAGGGGGCCTAGGTTTGTTCCTTGGTCAGGGAACTAGATCACATACGAGTGAGTGAAAGTCACTCAGTTGTGTCCGACTCTCTGCGACCCTATGGACTATACAGTCCATGGAATTCTCCAGGCCAGAATACTGGAGTGGGTAGCCTTTCCCTTCTCCAGGGATCTTCCCAACCCAGGGATTGAACCCATGTCTCCCGCATTGCAGGCGGACTCTTTACCAGCTGAGCCCCCAGGGAAGCCCAGATTGCATATGCTGCAACTAAAGATCCCGCACGCTGCAAATAAGACCTGGTGTTCAACTGTGCGTTAGTCTGTTAATCACACAGTTGTGTCGGACTCTCTGTGACTTCATGGACTGTAGCCCGCCAGGCTCCTCCATCCATGGAATTCTCCAGACAAGAATACTGGAGTGGGTTGCCATTCCCTTCTCTGGGGTATCTTCCTGACTCAGGGATCATACCTGGGTCTCCTGCATTGCAGGCAGATTCTTTACCATCTGAGCCATCAGGAAAGTCCTATGCAGTCAAATAAAAATAAATAAATGTGTATATATAAGTATACAAATATATACATATAAAGAAGAGCAGAGATGGTGGCCTTGGTATGTGAGGATCAATGGAAGGACAACCTTCCCCTTTCCTCATACCACCACCACCAAGTACCGTAATGCACATTCACTCAATGGCTCCAGCCAATGGCCAAGACACTTGAAAATAATGTACGCATGTGGTTAAAAAAAATTAAATATAAAAACCATGCTAAACAAAACATTATTCTGTGAAATACAAGTCCTTTTCCAACTAGATTTTAGGGCTCTGGTCCCACTTCCCAAGAAACTATCCAATGATTCCTTCTGTGTTCTAACTGAGAAACAAACAAACAAAAAATAGCTGGAACTAATTCTTGAGCTCTTATTTGTGTATGTATTAGAAGCACTTAGGGATTCATATAGAAATGGAAATAATTTCTACCAAAAATGATGAAATGAAAACCATTTGTAGTTAAGATTTTGCCCAATATTTCCTAAAGATTTATGAGCTCTACATTATGCCTTAGCCAAATGTTTCCTACTTTGCCAAACTGATTTATTCCAATATTTTAAAAGATTTTTTAAATTAATAAAATAGTAATAGGCAATACTTTCAAGGCCTTGTAGACTTTAGAGAGTGATTTTTCCTAAGTTTTTCATTTCTTTCAAAGATGTTCCAAAGGACCTTTAGGCATTACAAACCAAAGATATCAGAAAACAGTGAAATCAAATTCATAAAATATCCTACTGACATATAAGGATTGCGAGCCCATTTTCCTTCACATTGCAATGAAGTTGGATCTCTCTCAAAGGGATTTGGGAAACACATCAGGATCTTAGGAGAAAAAAATTATCTCTGATTCAGAAAGCATGCCAAGAGTTGAAATAGTCATGTTATTATATTCATGACTGCACATTCATTTATAAGTTGATAGCGGATTTTTTAAACAGTCAAAGACACATTTTCCCCAAAGTAATCTGACTGTAATTTGTAAATTGGTATGGTAGTCCACGGTACCAACTCTTCTGGGTGCCATGACTTCCAGCCATGGCCTTCCCTTATCTAGGGAGAGCTTCCTTGAAAAATCCTAGTCATCTGAAGAGACCAGGACTTATTATCCTAGGAGATGCTGGTTGAAATGAGGTTGGGGAACCTTGACCACGACGTACACTGGTCCTAAACAGGGTCAGGACCTGGATCACTAGGGAAATGGCTCTATAAGCAGAGCCTGGAGAGGCCTACCTTGAAAGGCATCCTTCTTTGCTACTCTACGTGGTGTCTGAGGACCAGCAGCAATGACATCACTTAGAAGTTGGTCAGAAATCAGACTCTCAGGTCCGCCCTAGAGCTGCTGATTCAGACCGGTCATGTTGACAAGATTTCCAAATACCTGAGTGCACATTAAGGATTGAGACACCCTGGCCTGCAACCAGACACTCTTTCAAATCAGGACTGCGCACACCATCCCCATAAAACAGAAGTAAGAATGGGGATCATGTCATTCAACCTCCATCTGATCTTGAAATATGTCATGCGAGATAGCACGGAGTCCAAAGGCACAGAGCACGAAGTTAGCATTAAGGTCAATCATATTACTTCAATTACATATTGGCTCTGGATATTGAACGAATATAAATGCCTTCAAAGCATCTGGCCCACTGCCTAAGTCATCATTCCTCTCCAGCGCCCTCACCTTCTCAAACTGTACTGAACCCTGATGCAAGCCACTCACCTTAAATGCAGTCTGGGACAAGGCCGGCAGGTGTATTTCATTCTCCACGTAACAATTTTTTAATATATGTTTAAAGACAGCAATCCTGCCCCTGCTTGTATTTGCAAAAATGAGTATTTGAAAATACAGGATTGGGGCTATTTTTACATAATAACCAATTTCAGGACAATTGCATTCCCTCCCCCTTTCTCTTTTATTTGTCCTTCAGAGGTATACCTAATTCTGTTCAAAGTTCAAATTGGCCCAACATGAATGTATTCCCTTAAAAAAAATACTGTTCATTTGAGGAAGCAGGTAACCAATGTGAAGCATGATTATACAATAAATGTATTATGCAAATTCCAGTGAACATTTTATGCACATTGGATAAAGAATCAAATTAAAGTCTCATAACCCTTGGAAAATTAGAATTAGCAAGCACCGAGGTTGATTTGCCCTTGAACACAAAAACTGCTAGGAGCAGACACTCCCCCATCATTTCCACCAAACTGAACCATTTCAGAAAGTTTCAGATTAAAATAAGAAATCCCCCAGGAGTCATAAAGATCGGCTATTTTTACAGGGATAATTTGGAGCCACAATTTGAAAGTGTTATGAGTTGGAAGGAATGGGTGAACTTCCGTGTCACGCCTTGCGAAGTTGGTACTCCAGATAATCTGCCAGTTTGAAACATCAGAAACTCCACAAGGAGAGTGTAAGAGAAGGGGAAAGATTTCTGAAGAGCAAGTACAAGAGGGCTGATTTAAGATATTTCCCCACAACAAGCCGAGTGGTAGGTCTGCGACAGACCACACACTCCTTCCATCACCCTTCACACGATGTAATGATGGGACGTAATAGCCGCCTTCCTATTACATTGTCGTGTCCACTCTGTGCCATTTGCCAGTACTGATTCCCCCACTGTCTGTCCACAGAGGAATAATGGACCATTAAGCAGCATAATGCAGAGGGTCAGCAGAGCATCTGCCTATTGGAGAACAGAGAAGCCATCACATGCGTCTCACTAGATCAATAAGCAAGTATGGGCATGAAGAAGGTGAGTCAAAAGCCCATTCTGCTTCCAATTTTTACACATGAAGTCGGGATGCGGGCTCCAGTGTTGAGAAGAGCCCATCCATTCATCCATCCTGGAATCAATTTTATTTTCTATTCATCCTTTTTGGGAACCAGGCAGGAAGTAAATATGAAAATTGTGTCACTGACTGAACAAGTGTTCAGTGAGGTCTTCTTTTGAGTTCTGATGACTGCACTAACTGGCAGAAAAGACAAACAGGATGAAGACTGCCTCCTAAGGAGAGAAGCCAGCCCAGAGGAGAACCAGCCTGCAATATCCCCATGCTCCTTACGTGCCGTACGGGGTGTAGGACACAGCACAGTGCTGAAGGGGGAGCGAGGCTTATTTCTGAGGCGAGAGATAATGGAGATGAATCTGAGCTCTATAAAATGCCCCTTTTTCTTACTCTATAACATCTTACTCAGCTTTACTGATGGGTGATTTACATATGATCGATGCCCCACTTCAGTGTACAGCCTGCTGCAGCTGCTGCTATGTCTGATGAGTTTTGACAAACACATCCACCTGCATACCAGCATAACAATCAAGATCCAGCACTTCCATCACCCTCAAAGGTCCTCATTCCTCCTTGCAGTCACTCATCCCCAGCTGCCGACCCCCCAAACTCTGAAGTCCCCCGCCATTACAGATGCATGTCGCCGGTCCCAGAAACTCACACAAACAGAATCACAAGCAGGTACCCTTTTCGGTTTCTGTGTTTTTGCTCAGCATGATGATAACCTTTAGACATGAGAAGGAAAGGGAATTTTAGTTTGAACAAAGACTTAGGGTCAGGTAATAGACTTACAGGGCCAGTTAACTTAGACTAGAGGACTGGGAAGGGAGACACATGACCCAACCATCTGCCCTTGGGCCACGCAGGATCTGAACAACTTCACACCAACCCTGGACCACTGCCCTGCTCTCTCAGGATGCTCAGACCACGCGGCCTGGGACATCAGCACGTGCCGCCCCCACTGGCTGGAAGGCGCCTCTCCCAGACTACAGACACCTGGATTCTCCCTCTCCTGCATGAGCCTCTATCACCGCATGCTGTTCAAGTCCTTCACTGCACTAGGCACGATATGTGGATGACTTTATTCATATATTTTACTAAAACAGACTGTCAGGGACCAGATAATAGAGGACAGGATGGTTCTGTTCAGAAATGGACAAATCACCAGGGCTTAAGAGACACTTTCTGGTTTGGTTCATCTTGGCCACTGAAAGAATGATGAAGCGAGTGAGTGAAAGAATGAGTGGTAAATTCGTAACAAATTAAATACCTCTGTTTGCACCCACTCACATACATCACCCTGGGCACTGTAACTCAGACAACACTCTGTGACAAACAAGTCTTCACCTTTCTTCTTCTAAAATGCCCTTGTGCCATTATATAATTTAAAAGCAACAGAGTCTTATAAATTTACAGCGCTGACTCCCAAATGGCAGTATCAGCCTGATCTGTGTTTATGCTTTTTGGAGCAATAACACAAAATAATTAACATCCAGAAAGACCTGGGAGATGCTAGATGTCAAAGTCACCAAGACTAAAAAGACAGTAACTGTTATAAGGCAGAATTCTCATTTTTAAATATGTCCAAAGTGCCCTGAAAAAAGGACTGGAGTATTTTGGTGTTAATGCTTCGGCTGTTTTTGAGGAACTGGAGTTTGTGCTCTAGGATTTTAAGGTGAAGTGAGCCCTTGGTTTGCTTTCAGATCAATAAATGACTTTGTGTCATCAGCCTGCTGGGTACTCACCACATTTAGTGTGACTTAACAAAAGAGCCCAGGAACAATACTGCTCAGCAGAAGGGAAAAAAGTGAGCCAATGGCTCATCTGAAGGGACCAGAAGATACCTAGACCAACAATGTTCACAAAGAAGTGCAGCTGAGGGGCTGACAGGACCCTGCAGGGAGACGAGATTATGGCCAAGGCAGTGAAACCACTGTTTGCAAGTCCTGCTCTCAGAAGCTGGACCTTGGAAATGTTTGCAAAAATTCACGAGCACGGGCACAAGCCAGAGACGTTTTTATTTGCTTTATGACACAGTAATACTGCCATAAGAACTCATTTTCTATAAGCTCCTAAAAGCTTTCCTTTCCCTGTACCCTAAGGTCCTTTATCCATTCAACAAATACCACATATGAGATAAATAAGTGTTCGGGGACATAATTTAAGCTTTCTTTTCCAAAAGTATTGGTGAGGAGAGAATACATTTCCCTCTTCTTCATTTTGTCTCTTTTTTTTTTTTTTCTGCAAATGAACAGGAAGTTTTGAAATACACTTGAAAAAAAAATATCCACAAAGACTGACCTAAGAGAGCTTTCTTTCTGTCTGTATGAACAAGGACGAAAAAATAAATGAAAGCACAGGAAACTCCTGCTGCCCAAAACACCCTCTTCTAGGAAACAACGCAGTGATGGTTTCAGTAACACCAGATCTTTTGAGATTAATTTTTCAAGGATATTCTGATTCTTTTCTTGGAAATGATGGTGTTGACTTGTATCTAGATTGAAGGTGATGGCACTGTCTTTCCAGCAGCTGACATGCTCAGCAGACACACATTACAGAAGGCGGCTTCCATCCTAAAACACAGAGTGTGGCTGGAGAGGAGTTGTGAGGCAGGAGAGCCCAGGCCCCAGGTGGAGCAGGAGCAGTGTCCCGTTACCCCTTAAGACAAAGAGACAATAGGAGCAGAGCCCTGCTTGTGTAAACGCTAAGGAGATCACGTATTCCTCATTCCTGTGGTCAAGGGGACCTCCAAGGCCACAAATCACCAAAAAGATCCTCAGGAGTCAGCACCCATATGTCCTGCCAACCTCCAAGGATCCAAAAAAAAAAGACCAATCGTCACCAATGTTAGTTGGGATTAACACGTACACATGACTATATATAAAATAGATAACCAACAAGGACATGCTGTATAGCATAGGGAAGTGTATTCAATATTTTGTGATAACCTATAAGGGAGAAAAATCTGAAAAAGAATAGCTAGCTATGTATAACTGAATCACTTTGCTGTACACCTGAAACTAAGACAACGCTGTAAAGCGACTACACTTCAATTATACACACACATACATACAGAGAGAGAAACTGAATGAGCAAAAATATGACATTAAAATATTCTTTTCTTGTGCAACTGTGCCAGAGGCTCCCCCTTTAGTAATGTAGATGAAGATGTGAGAATTTACTACTGATGCATCCTGGCTGAGGGTTCAGCCAGGGGTGTGCTCCCCATAGTACCCTAGGGGTGCCCAGGGTGTGACAAATTGCTGGAGAAATACTGATAGCAGAAATGAATTAACAAATGATCCTTGAAAGGGTAAAAGACAGACAGACCCGGGATGGTCACAGGTCATTTTGGGTACTCAGTAGTTAAAGCAGGGGAATTCTGAGGGCTTTCAGAGAGTGTCTTATCAATAAATATGAGGGAAGCTCTTCTACATCTCCCTACATCAGGACTAAAAGATAGAGTCCTAGCTTAGATGTATGAATCGACAGAATAGACCTTTAGGTTCCTTTCTAAGAAGGCTTTCAGGAATGGGAAATAGGAGACATTATGAATGGAAAAGGGAGGTCCTGTACAAGGATCTGCTCTTCTAGAGGTCTACCTGATTATCATTTATAGGAGACCCGGTGCTGTTCTGTCTTTCTTGGATCAAATCATTAAATCAACTACTTAAGAACTCCTTGACTGTGTTCCTGCTGGCTCTCCCTTGCCCTTACTTCTAGGTTTTTCTTCCAGAAATATCTCCATGCTCCAGTTCTTTAAGTCACACCTTTAGGTTCAAATCACAAATGAATCTATATAGCTCAGTTCGTAAAGAATCTGCCTGCAATGCAGGAGACCCCAGTTTGATTCTTGGGTTGGAAAGATCCACTGGAGAAGGGATAGGCTACCCACTCCAGTATTCCTGGGCCTCCCTTGTGGCTCAGCTGGTAAAGAATCCACCTGCAATGCAGGAGACCTGGGTTTGATCCCTGGATTGGGAAGATGCCCTGGAAAAGGAATAAGCTACCCTTCTAGCCTATCCCAGTATTCTGCCCTGGAGAATTCCATGGACTATATAATATAGTCCATGGGGATGCAAGGAGTCAGACACGACTGAGAGACTTTCACTTACAGGTAAGTTGTAGAAATTTAAGAGTGGCTTCCCCGAAGAAACCTTACTTGTAACATGGGGTAATTTTCCCTAGAAACTGATTTGGTGTTTTACTCAAAGGTGGTCCACGCTCATGATAGGGGAGAATGGGTTATCAGAGGATGGACCTGAGCTGGAATATTCTTATAATGCAAAATCTATGAAGAAAGAGGGATGGAGAAAGACCCCCCTTGCACTACAGTTAAAACCAAAGGTAGAACCTCAAAAGCTCTTAACACTGTGTGTGTAATTCTATACCCAAGGTAACCTTACGCCAAGTAGTATAAGGTAGATTGAAGGGGAAAACAGCTCCTTAGCTGTGTGTAGAAGGAGAGAGAAGGTTTAGGTGATCTTCTGGAACATCCCAGAGGGAAGAGGTCGTCACATCACACGTGTGGCCTCTCAGTCAACATCATGACTTCCTCTAGATTGATTAGTGATCCATGCAGTAGAGTCAGCTGAGGAATGGGATTTAAGTTGCCCTATTTCTTTTTTTTTTATTAATTTATTTAGTTCATTACAATATGTTTTCAAATTTGAGTTGTTTCAGATAAGAATCAGATTTTTCAGGTTCTCTTTAACAATCAGAAGGTAGGACAGCGCTTGGCCTATGTGAAAACAGGTAATTCTATTTTCTTTAGCTCAGTCACCACCGCATTTGCATTCCAGAGTGCCCATGTACCCACACTTCCTTTCACTTACTTCCATATCTTGCCTGGAATACTCTTGGCTGACACCAACAAACAGAACTTAGTCCAAAAGTTGGATTTTTGATATTCAAATGCCTCCAGCTCATAAAATTGAGGATGATAGAATAATTGGATCATATTGAAGAAGTAAAAACAGACTTTACTCACGCTTCTCTTTATTATCATTTGATACTCACCATCCTCCCCACGCACTGGGTCAATCTATTTTATAGGGATATGTATGTGCAGATTTCAACTTCTTGCCCAAATACATGTAGGGCACTATTTTAGAAACACCCAACAGAACATTCCAGTTAAGCACTTAAACTCAGGCCAGATTTGGCATCAAATCCTGATTATCAATCTCTGAATCTCTATTTCATCATAAAATGAAGATAATTACAGTACCTATTTATAATTCATTATACCGTTGTGAAGATTAAATGAAGTAATACATGTAAGTTACCTAGAATAATGCCTAACATGCTAAAACAAGCAATCTATTATTATTTTTGTTGACAAAAACCTCAGATGCCTGCTGATTCAAAGCCATATTTTTAATTATCAATTACAAAGAGGTGTGGCCCAGGTAAGTCCCAGCAATGCTTGAGTTAATACCAACATATCAAGATCAGTATTTATGCACATGAGCAGATGCTCAGGTCAGCTGTACTCCCTTCTCTTCTAATTCACTGTGTGAGCCTGATCTTCACTCAAAACCTACACAGTCTATATAATAAAATGCCATCCTTAATTCCAGGCACCACTAGATTCTCCTTCCATTTCAAAGTCACATCTTCTAATTCTATTATAGGCTCCTGAGCAGACCATTTTGCTGCAGCAGCACTGAAGGAAAGCATTCTGCAATCCTCACATGAAAACAACAAATTTAAATTTTATGAACGATTCTTCCCTTATTTCAGATGCTTTTGTTTCCACTTTTTATTTTTGATGATGTGTGTATGTGTTATGGGAAGCTTACTATTTATACATTTCATACTGTTTCAAACTATTTTAATTGTTAAGTTACCAAGTATTTCCAAACATTTTTGCATATTTTTATAGAATTCATATAACTGCAAAAAATAAAGGGCCATAAAAAGTCCCATGATCCAACAGTTAGGTGTTACCTCGCCCTGGTCAGAATGGCCATCATCAAAAAATCTACCAACAATAAATGCTGACGAAGGTGTGGAGAAAAGGGAACCCTCCTGCACCGTTTGTGGGAATGTAAGTTGATAGAGCCACTATCAACATGGACAGCATGGATATTCCTTAAAAAAAGGAAAAAGAAAAAAAAAAACTAGGAATAAGACTACCATATGAGCCAGCAATCCCACTACTGGGCACATACTTTGAGAAAACCATAATTGAAAAAGACACATGTACCCCAATGTTCATAGCAGCACTATTTAAAACAGTTAGGGCATGGAAGCAACCTAGATGTCCATCAACAGATGAATGGATAAAGAAGTTGTGGTACATACATACAATAGAATATTAATTAGGCATAAAAAGAAATGCATTTGAGTTAGTAGTAGCGAGGCAAATGAACCTAAAGTTTGTTATACAGAGTGAAGTAAGGCAGAAAAACAAATGTTGTATATTAATACATATATATGGAATCTAGATAAATGATACTGATGAACCTATAGGAATAGAGACTCAGACACAGTGACAGACTGTGGATGCAGGAGGGGAAGGAGAGGGTGGAACTAACTGAGAGCGTATCACTGATGTGTGCATAGATACAAACGCCGCGCTGTGCTTAGTCACTCAGTCGACTCTTTGCGACCCCATGGACTTAGCCCACAACACTCCTCTGTCCGTGGGGATTCTCTGCCATGCGTAAAATAGAAAAACAGTGGGAAGCTGCTGTGTTAGCACAGGGAGCTCAGCCCAATGCTTGGGGACAACCTAGAGGGCTGGGATGGGGTCGGGGTTTAAGCTGACTTTATGCAGTACTGTGATGTGGGGATTTTTCTACAGCATTGGGGTTCAAGAGGGAGGGGACATGCGTATACTTAGGGCTGATTCATGTAATGTTTGGTGGATGCCAACACAATATTACAAAGCAATCATCCTCCAATTGAAAAGAAAAAGAAAAAGTCCTATGATCTAAGGTTATAATGGGATGGAATGTAGCCACTGCATTAGAAACAAATTCTTAGGCACAGAAAATAATTAATTATACAATACAAATGGGCTCTTATTTTTGGAATACAACGTTTGTTTGGAAAGACAGTGTCACCCACTTTCAAAAGGCATCAAACTCCATCTGGTATCTGTGCTTTCCTTGGAGAGGATGCTTGGATTCTCCCAAAGTCATTTTCGCTCATATTAAATGAAATTCTCACTCTTGGTTAAATTTAAGCAGTAATCATGTAGATACACATGCATCTATGAAAAGTGATTTAAATATTCTGAAGGATGGGGTAGAAGAAAAATTAATACTGGGTTGAGATTTGACCATGTGAAATATTTCTCTGCATGTCACAGGTGTCTTGCAGGCATTAGGCACTTTATAGTGTTTGCTGAGTTCAATATTTAGGGAATCTGAAGTTTAAGTGTGTATCAATAAAACTGATAATGGACTATGATAGAGAACTTTGATTTTAGGTTCACCCTTTGGAAAAATGTTAGTAAGTAACACGTGTGCGCATGTGCTCATGCCGAGTCACTTCAGCAGGGCTTGACTCTTTGTGACCCTGCAGACTGTAGGCCACCAGGCTCCTCTGTCATATTAGCCAATAATTCATTGATTTCATCCATTTATTCAATAACTGTCGAAGAGTTACTAATGGTTACTATATGAACCATTTATTCTTGAGAACAGCAATAGATGTTCTGAATTTTGCTCTGGACAAAGAAGTTTGGAAAATCCTGAAGCAAATAATATATTTAAAAAACTAAGACTTTTCAGAGCCTTTAAAATACTAATGTGCATAGCCAACTTTTAATGAATGATGTAAAAGGTGAAGAATGTTTCAGGAGGTGCTGAGAGACGAATTCACAGATGACATTCAGCTTAACTGGTAGGAGTTTTACCAAGAAGACAGCATTTGAACCAAGTCTTTGTGGGAGGTTGGTTCACGTTTTCTCAGTATAAAACTAATGCATATTCATTTAGAAAATATAGAAAGTTATAAAATTAAAATTAACTATTAAGGACATGGCCTAGAGAGAATAACTATACATTCATTTTTAATTTCCTGATGTTTGACACCTATTTCTTCCATTTTAATTGTATCTCTTTAAATGAAGAACACAGTGCATACATTTTTAGGTGGACTTTATGTAGTACTATAGTACTGGGATTTTTCTACAGCATTGAATAATCTTCAAAAATATTTCAGCAACTACAACTATGTCATCATTCCAATGTGGCTGAACATTTTTGTTATTTTCTTCCCCAATATCCAGTTATTAAGATAAGTCACTGGTTTTTGATATGTGGCTCCTGGATCAATCACATCAGCATCTAGCAAGAACTCCTTAGAAATATACATTCTTGGGACTGACCCCACCTACACTCAATCAGAAACATCAGGGGGAGAGCTCAGTGCATAAATCATTTTGAAGTTTATAGCTTCACATAAATCTTTCAATGTAATAGAGATGATCTTTTTTTAAATTCCATACAAGGATCATTTCAGGTTGTAAAAGTGTATGACTACAATTTTAGTATGTAACACAATGGTAGATTCATAGTAGAAATATACCATTTTATAAATGAATGAATTAAAGAACAGCTTCCCTAAATTTGTTTCATCATTGTTTGAAATTTTGTGATGCAATTAAGTCCATGGGGCTAAATTAATATTAATTCCTTTAGAGATAACTTGCATTTTTGTTCTGGATGTTTGTCAATTTTTTTCTTTGTACTTTTAAAGCATATCAGAAAGGGGAGAAAGGGTGGGAAAGAAGCAGATTGAGAGTCTGGGATTAGCAGATGCAAACTATCATATACAGAATGGATAAACAACAAGGTCTTACTTTATAACACAGGGAACTATATCTAATATCCTGTAATAAACTGTAATGGAATATAATGAGTAAAAATAAAATTTATAAGGGTATGTGTCTGATTATTTAAGTTTTCCCTGGATCATGGCAAACACTCTCAGCTGCATCTCTGGCCTCTTGTCCTTTCCCCTCAACTCCTAGATTTGAGGAGGGTCCTTTAATTGTGATTTTTTCCAAATAATCAGGTTTCCTTCAAGAACACTTTTCATTTTGAGTTTGTATTTTCTCTTTTCTCGTGTATAACATTCACTTCATCTAATATCCCTCTTTTCTGTGTGGTGATGGGCTCTGTGTGTGTGTGGAGCATTGAGTCCAGTGTGATTTTGATTTTGAAGGTGTGGTTCTGGCCTGTGTGTGCTCCTCCTTCATTTCACCAGGTGCCCATCCTATCCCAGCTTGTCTCCTTGCCCTCACATCCTGCCCCCTCTTCATTTTATCCTGTCATCCCTTCAGCTCAGCTGATTCTATTTTGTGACTTTCTTTTCCTGTTTACCAAAGGCAGTGTCTTCTGAAATCAGATTAAGTATGACAAATAGTCATCTAAAGTTTTCTGGTTCCTGTTATAAACTGCGCTCAGAGCTCTGCTCTTCCTCCTCAGGTCTTCAGGGTCATTTCTGCCACAGGATCATTTCTGTAGGTTTTTTTTTTTTTTTTTTTTTTTTTGCTACTGACCCAAAAGAAGAAAATTTTCCAGATTTTGTGTTTATAATAGTGAAATCCCCTTGCTTCATGATCATTTTTTAAATAGCTGGGTTAAAATCCCAATCAGATCCTAGCTGGCATTCAGCTGGACAAGTCTGGTATCTAATAGTCAATCTATGTAGGGTCCTGGGCAGGGGTGGGGCTACCCACCATATGCTGTTCATTAGGGCCCCTGAACCCATCTTCACTTCTCAGGATGCCTTCTATGAATTCTCTTTTCTCCCTACATACAGCGTCCTCCTTAAGGTAACCAAGCCCCCAGCCAGAGTTTGCTCTCAGCGAGCTTGTTCTAGGGAGGGACTCTTTCTGCATTTGGTACTGCAAGCATTGTTCAGACATAGCAAGGAGAGGCTGGTGGAAATGGTCACAGTGCCCTGGGCACCACAGAAAGCAAAGCTCACACAGGCAACCGCTGCCTTCGATTCCTGTAAATCCTGGTTAGTGGATCTATACACATTTTCACGTGGTTGAGAATGTTTTGTTTCATTAAACGTATTTCTCCTGGGGTTATCTGCACAACCTAGAGGATGTATTTACCCAGAATATATCTCTAAAAGGTGGGTTATAGGAAAGAGATGCTTTACCTTCAACTTCGATTCAGGACAAGTTGTTTTTTTTTTTTTTTTTTTTAAGTGGTTACTGAATATGTTACAATACTGCTTCTGTTTTAGGTTTTGGCTTTTTGGCCACCAAGCATATGGGATCTTAGCTCCCCAACCAGGGGTCAACCCATTACCCTCTGCATTGGAAGGTGGAGTCTTAACCATTGGACCACCAGGGCAGTCCCTAGGACAAGTCTTTATAGGAAAGTTGTTTATTAAGGAAGGGTTCCCAGGTAATCTTGTTTTGGAGTGACAGAAGCACAACTGAGTGACTAACACCAACCAACCAAACAAGCAGCCAAAAGAGAGGAAAGCAAGCAAGCTATGATTTCAGACCAAGTTTATGAAAAGCAGCATCACTCTAACCCTGCAGGGGAGTTTGAGAGTGTAAGTTGTAAGTGTAAGACAATCTCAACATTGTCCCAACCCATGCAAGGGAGCTGGGCTTTCATACTCAGGCAGCAGATGGGCCCTGGGTATGAGGCCCTGGTGGGGAAGAGGAATCTCAGATGTCCAGGCACTTGGCTTGGACACCTGCAGGCAGAGCAATTTGAATAGAGGGAGGGCTACCCCAGCAAGGGGAGTCAGAGACACTAGCGGCTGGAGATAAGCACACCCCCGTCTAGGGAGAGGTGTAAGAACAGACAAAAGGGAGCCGGGAGACGGGGCACTGACAGTGTTCTGTCTAGACATCTTGTCAGTTTCAACTTGCTTCTTACCTAAATGCACCCTGACCTGCCAGGGCCATGGAAAGCTAAGCAAACCAACTCAAAGTTTGCTAACTCTTGCCTGAAACCATCATGTAACAATACAGTGATCAAATAATATTATCCAAGATAATAATTTTGTCCTCCTAAAGCAGAAGATGCTTTACTGGGTCTTATGCTTTTTCTTGATTTAAGTTTATGTTCGTTGACAGACAACTTCTGATTGCAGCAGAATCATAAAATTCGTATTTGGAAATCTCTAATGTAAGTAATGACTTAAGCCATGTCTTCCAATTAAAACATGTTTTCACAAAGGATATATTTCAAGTGTAATCTGGTTTCATCTGCCTTATATTTTATCAAGCACCTGATGGAGTTATAATAGGTAAAATATAAAAGTTAATTACTATGATCACATTAGTTATGAAAAAGGGTTTGGAGAATACGCCTTGTCCTTTCAAACAAAGCATGTTTGTTTAGTGCAGGGGCTCCTCTGTCGGTACGAGGTCTAAGTAGTGCAGTGACCACAGGCTGACATCAGGTTGTATGTGTGACTGGGACAAGGTTGAGGGAAGCCCATAGAGGGGAGGAGCAGCAAAGGCCCAAAGGCCTGCCAAGATGTGCAACAGCAGTTTTAAAAGGCAGGGCACCATCTCGAAGCGCTGGATTTTTCATAGAAGTGAGAATGTCCCTGAAGCTCAGGAAACTAACAAAATATTTCAAGGTAGTCTAGTTTCTCCTGACCCCCAGAATCAGATGATGGGCTTGGATCTGGATTTTGAGTCTCTGCATCTAGACTGAGTTGAAAACATGGGAGAACAGAGTGATGCACTGTCTCTGTAAGTCAGGATGGGACTTCCCAGGTGGTCCAGTGGCTAAGAATCTGCCTGTCAATGCAGGTGGTATGGGTTTGACCTCTGGGTGGGAAACCAAGATCCCGCATTCCATGCAGCAATAAAGACCAAATGCCACAACTACTGAGCCCGTGTGCTCTGGAGCCCTGCAGAGCGACTGCTGAGCCTGTGCACCATAACTAGAGAATCCCTGCTCTGCAATGAAAGATCCCACATGAGGTGATGAAGATCCCACGTACCACAACTAACACCCAACACAGTCAAATAAATAAATAAATATGTTTACAAAGTCAGGACTCTCTAGAGAGAGTCCATCTCATCTCTTCTGTGAGACAGTACTTGGTGAGGATTTCAGTGTTCTCCTCATATCACTACCATGACAATCTGTCATCACCAGCTGAGATGCCCTATTCACAACTCGGCTGAGAACCCAAGTGAACTTGAGTTCAAGGGCTGAGACGGATTCAGCTCTGACTCCCCACCCCTCCTTACACAAAGTAGCCTTTCAAGTTGTATTTGTTGGATGAATGTATAATATTAAATAGATCTTGATTCTAATAATCCCAGGCCTAAGAGCCTGATAAATGATTATATATTTATGAATTATGAATGAAAGAACAAAAATGCAAGAGTAAGTTAGTAACCTTTCCTTGAACCAGTGTGGCATCATCCCACCCGGGGTGTGTTTCCTCCCAACATCTCCTAGTTCTTTCCTCCTATTAGTGCCATGCTCCTGGAATGCATGACTCAGTGATCTTTTCCATCACTTTTTCACGTTTTAAAAGTTACCATCCCAGATGACTCACAGTTGCTTATATTCATAAACTACTTGCACATCTTTTCTTTGTTGTACTTCTCCTTTGACTTAAAACATTTTGGCCCTCTTTGCTTCTTGTCTAAATTTCACTTATCCTGCAAAATACAGCTTAAAACCCTCCTCTTTTATGAATCCTTCCCTCCCATGCAGTTAGAAATCATCCCTTCTGTCTCTTCCCCACTACCTTACCGACTACGTTTCATTCTGGGCCTGCTCCTTTATATGACGGGCCTCACTTTCAGCCCTAAACTGCTTCCAGGTGCAGACTGAGTATTGTCATTGCTATATCTGCCCTTTAATGTGAGCCAGCTTCAACCGTGACTGTTTATTGAATTGAAATGATTTGCTGAGATCAGAATTTCATAATTATAGAATGATTTGAAAGGGACAACCAGGAGTCAAGCTGAAAGCCAAACAGTTTATAGTATAGCAACTCAATAGAAACTTGTGTTTTAATTAAAATTATAATTGAGAAAATGTGGAGCCACACGAAGATATTTATGATGTAATGTTAAGTTAAAGAAAAAAAGATAATGAAACATATAGACCTATTATAAATAGGCTGATGTAAAATACATCTGCATATTAGGAAGTGTAATATAGCAATTCAAAAAAAATAAATACAGCTGACATCTTAAACATGGATTAATGACGGATATACTTAAAATTGCTTTTATCTTTCTTATAATGCAGTTTATGCCACAGAAATGAAAACAAAAACCACACAGTAAGCTAGGCTTGGAAGACGATTATAACAATTCTAAAATGTTCAAACACCACTTACAAACTCAGCTGTACCTACACTCTAACCAGATGACAAGTTGAAACATCAAAATTCACATGGTAGATTTTTTTTTTTCTGTTCCTCATGTCTTTTTTTTTTATTTTATTATTTTTTTTTATT